>QRFJ01000579.1:299813-618794 GCA_006176705.1 Cocos nucifera
TCTATCATCGACATCATCGAAACTCCTTTCGATGGATCAGAACTCTTCTGATTCGAACAGCTAGAATGATCGATCATCTAAATCATTCTAATTGCTCCCAAAATCCACCAGTGACACCTAGCAGTATATGGTGGCAACCCATCAGAGCTGAATGCGAACCTCTTGGTGCAGCTACCTGTGTGATTCAGTTCTTCTATCTTGAGCCCCGATCAGATTAGGGTTAAGGTGAACTCGTCAAACCCTAGTCTCTGTCATATGATGTAATCATTCGATTCGAGTCCAATGTGAAAATCTAAATAGAAACTCTTTCTATTATTTCACTCTGCCATGGCCATGGGCTTCTGGACTTGATTCTCATGATCATCATAGGGCTACTCCTCTACCACCGAGGTAGATAGATCCCATCTTGATGCAATCCAGTTCCTACAATGAACATGCTATAGCCAACATACACCTCAGGGTTCCATATGGCTAGGAGACCGAGTAATGGTGTAGTCAAACTATAACACCCTCAAGGTGAACTGCCGATGCATCTCAGGTCAAAGAACCAGACACACTACTGCAGCATCGAGTCAGTCATTGACGAGAAGGTAGACTTCCCTAATGACTACTCGAGGTGGTCACGCTCAGTGCCCTCGTTCTCTAACGAGTACCTGTACTCTCGCTCCGGTGTCTCCACACCGTAGACTCAAGACTCATCTACTAAAGAGAAGCGATCGTACACCAACCTTCCGGATCAATCACCATCCTCGTGATGATCCTATGGTCGGGAGCATTTTATGAGTTAATAATGATTATTCATGTCTTAAATTTTCAACTCTTGAAAATATGAATTATCATTACCATTAACTCAAAGGATGTATCACAGACACTAAATACACATATGTGATAGAAAATAACCCATTTTATTAATTATAGTCAAAATTATAATTTTGCCCCTAGAAGTGTATTACAAGTGTCAGCCAATTCTGGCTTCTAGGGCACATATATCTAACAATCTCCCACTTGTCCTAAAGCCAATTGGCTACAAGTCTAAGTCCCATCTTCTCAAGGTGGGCTTCGATCTTCTGCTGGCCCAACGGCTTTGTAAGTGGGTCTGCCACATTATCTGTGGAGTTGACTCTCTTGACCTCAACGTAACCTTTCTCAAGGTAATCGCGGATGAGATGGTATCGCCGCTCAATGTGCTTGGACTTCTGGTGAGACCTCGGCTCCTTAGCAAGGGCTATGGCGCCATTGTTGTCGCAGTAAAGAGGAATGGCATCTGATGGCATTACTCCAATTTCTGCAGCAAACTTCTTGTACCAGAATGCTTCCTTTGCAGCCTCTGATGCAGCTATATATTCTGCTTCCATGGTGGAATCTGCTATCACAGTTTGCTTGGAACTCTTCCAGCTGACAGCTCCACCATTGCACACAAACAGACTTCCAGATGTCGACTTTCGATCATCTATATCGGACATGAAGTCCGAGTCTGTGTATCCCTGGAACTTGGAGTTCTCCATTACCAAAGACCAACATCATATCCTTAGTTCTTCTCAAGTACTTAAGGATACATTTCACAGAAGTCCAGTGTTCTTCACCTGGATTTGACTGATATCTGCTTGTGACACTCACAGCATGGGCTATATCAGGTCGTGTACATAGCATGGCATACATGAGGCTCCCTATTGCAGAAGCATAAGGGATCTTGCTCATGCGTTCTATTTCCTCAGGTGTGCTGGGGCACATCTTCTTGGAAAGATGAATACCATGTCTGAAGGGTATTAATCCCCTCTTAGAGTTTTCCATACTAAACCTCTTTAGTACTTCCTCTATGTACATCTTCTGTGAAAGTCCTAGCATCCTATTCGGTCTATCCCTATAGACCTTAATTCCTAGAATAAAGGATGCTTCACCTAGGTCTTTCATGGAGAATTCCTTAGGACAACCACATCTTGACTGATGTCAACATGGGAATATCATTCCCAATAAGGAGGATGTCATCCACGTACAATACGAGGAAGACAACAGCGCTCCCACTGACCCTTTTTGAAAACACATGGTTCCTCTTCATTTTTGATGAAACCAAACTTTTTGATCACATCATTGAAACGAGTGTTCCAGCTCCGAGATGCTTGCTTAAGTCCATATATGGACCTTTGCAGCTTGCAAACCTTGTGATCAGTATCACTGGATGTGAAACCTAGCGGCTGTTCCATATAGATATCTTCCTCAAGATATCCATTTAGGAATGCCGTTTTCACGTCCATTTGCCATATTTCATAATCGAAATAGGCTGCAACAGGCAAGCAATGTGCGGATGGATTTTAGCATAGCCACTGGGGAAAAGGTATCCTGATAGTCAATGCCTTCGCGTTGACTATAACCTTTTGCCACCAGTCTAGCCTTGAATGTCTCCACATTCCCATCTGCACCAATCTTTCTCTTGAAGATCCATTTACACCCAATAGGTACTATACCTTCTGGTGGATCTACCAAGGTCCAGACTTGGTTTGAGTGCATCGAGTCAATTTCTGACTTCATTGCCTCTAAGCCATTTCTCGGAGTCGATATCTGATATCGCCTCGTTGTAGGTTTTGGGATCATCACCATGAGCACCATTACCTATGAGGAACATTTCCTCTACATCCTCTGAAATAATACCTAAGTATCTTTCAGGGGGACGGGAAAACTCTTTCCGATCTACGAGGTGGAGGAGGTAGTGTTCTTATTGGCTCAACCTGATTTGGTTCCACTTGGTCCTTAGCTCGTTTCTGCTTGTGAGACTTTCTCATCAAGCTTAATCTGCTTTCCAATGCCACTATCTTGAATAAACTATTTTTCAAGAAATATGGCATGTCGACTCACAATCACATTGTGGTCTTCTGGAATGTAGAAATAGTATCCTAATGACTCTTTAGGATATCCTATGAATCGAGCTCTAAAGGACCTAAACTCTAACTTGTCCGCTTGTTGTCTTTTGACATGAGCCGGACAACCCCAAATTCTGAGATGACTCAGACTTGGTTTCTTACCGTGCCATATCTCATACGGTGTGGTAGGAACGGTTTTAGAGGGAACCCTATTCAGTAGATAAATTGAAGTTAACAATGAGTATCCCCAAAGAAAATCAGGGAGGTCTGTGAAGCTCATCATGGATCGAACCATATCCAATAGAGTCCGATTTCTCCGTTCTGAAACCCCGTTGAGTTGAGGTGTTCCTGGTGGAGTCCATTGAGAGACTATGCCATTTTCCTTAAGATAGTCTAGGAATTCCCGGCTAAGGTATTCACCTCCTCGATCTGATCGAAGAACCTTAATGGGTTTTCCAGTTTGTTTTTCTACTTCATGTCTGAATTCTTTGAACTTTTCAAAAGCTTCAGACTTGTGTCTCATAAGATACACATACCCATACCTAGACAGATCATCGGTAAAGGTAATGAAGTAGACAAAATTGCCTCTAGCCGGCACATCGAAATGGGCCGCACACATCAGTATGTACTAGGGCAAGGAGATCTGTGGCCCTCTCCCCATGTCCAACAAAAGGGAGTTTAGTCATTTTGCCTTGAAGACAAGATTCACAAGTTGGATATGACTCAAAAGTCAATGGACTCAATAGCCCATTTTTCTCCAATTTGTTGATCCTATCTTCTGCTATATGACCTAATCTCAGGTGCCATAGATATCTGTCGTTTGGACTATCCCTAGGTCGTTTGGCATTCACGTTTTGCTCGATAGTTAGAACAGGTACATCAATATGTAGCTGATAAAGACCATTAATAAGGAAACCATTTGCAATTTTATTTCTTTCATAAAGAATGTTACAATGGTCCTTAAAGAAGGTGATCACATAACCTTCTTGTGCTAAGCATGAAACAGAAATCAAATTCCTGCTAGCTGCAGGCACATAATAACAGTCTTTCAAAACTAAGTCTAAACCAGATGGTAATCGAAGAGGGTATGTTCCCACGGCTACTGCAGCAACTCTTGCTCCATTACCGATGCGTAGGATCATGTCTCCATCCCTCAGCCTCCTGCTATCCTCAAGACCCTGCATAGAAGTGCACAGATGAGCACTAGAACCAGAGTCAAGCACCCAACTGGATGCAGAAGAAACCGTAAGGTTAGACTCAATAACGAGCATACCTCCAGAAGGACCTTCCTTCTTGTTCTTCAGGGTGGCCAGGTAAGTAGGGCAGTTCCGCTTCCAATGGCCGTCGCTGTTGCAATGGAAACACTTTCCTTTGCCATCGACCTTCTTCTTCGGTTCTGCCTTCTTCTTCTTTGATCCTTCCACCTTTTGCTTTTTCACAGACTTCTTTTTCTTTCCATAAGACTTTCTTTTGGAAGAAGTCCGTTCCATAGCAAGAACTGAGCCTTTAGAACCTTTCATAGAAAGCTCAGCGGTAACCAGCATATTCATCAACTCGGCCAAGGAATTTTGAAGTTTATGCATGTGGTAATTCATGATGAATTGCCCATATGCATCAGTCAAGGATTGCAGAATAATATCATTCTGCAAGTCCAAGTCCAACTTCACACCGAGCTTCTCAAGCTCTTCCATGTCCTTGATCATTGTCAGACAGTGATCTTGGACTGACTGCCCATCACGCATCTTAGCCTTAAAAAGTCATTTCGTGACTTGATATTTGGCTGCGCGACTCTGTTCACCAAACATCTCCTGCAGGTGAGCCAACATTTGGCGAGCAGTCCCGATATCTTCATGTTGGCGCTGGAGCTCATCAGACATCGAGCCCAACATGTAGTATCTGGCCTTATTATCTTCGTCAATCCATTTTTCCAGAGACGCTCTCTGTTCAGTGGATGGACGAGCTGGTAAGGTGGGAGGGTCCTGGTCCAAAACATGTGTTAACTTCTCGGAACCCAAAACAATTTTGTAGTTCCTGAGCCAATCTTTATAATTGGGTCCAGTCAGTCTATGTGTGTCCAGGATACGTGCCAATGGGTTGGACGCAGACATTTTCCTGTAGAGAGTCAAAGATTCTAGTTAGATACTGTAATTTTGACTTGACCAATTTATTTAGGGATTTTATTTTTAAACAAATTAGCTCCCACTATTTTCTCGGATCCCTACACTCCCTCTGTAGAGATGCGAAAATCTCCACGATTAATGATTTCTAGTGGGTGGTGCGGTCTCACCAACTGACTCATCACCTCACCTAACAGTTATTGGTGATGGGTTAGCCAATGAGTGAACAACTCTTGTTCAATGATTCTCTAATCATGGTGCACCCAAACTTGGTCTCTAATTCATGAATCTCACCGTATCCGAAATATTGATCCACTCCTTAGTTAAGTCAGACCCACCATTTGCATAGACTGGGTTCCTAATTGGGTCTCTCACCGTATCCGGAAATATTGAGCCCAACTCATCCTCCAGCCCATAGCATCCAATGCCTAATAGACATGGTTGCATCTTCCCGGTGCAACTGAGCCACTGTATCCAGCCGAGAACAATCAACCCCGGGAAGGGCCCGCACATCTACAATGGTGGAAGACCTCAGACTTAATCTTTTCTTAGGGAGAATTGATTCAGGTCTCATTAAACTAGACTTGGCTTAGTCATAACAATTATGACTAACCTAGTGGCATGGGTTAGCTCGGATTATTGACCACCTCAGATCAGAACTGTGTCAACAGATATGGCCAGGTAAGTGAGACCGGTGGAAGGAATATGCCATTAACTCGTACAAGAACGCATTCAGGTCGAGTAGCTTCCAATTAAAAACCAGTCGGTCGTCTGTGCCAAACTTACCTTAGACACCAAATTGTTGAGTCAGAACCAATTGGGTTAGCCTACAATCCAGACTCTAACCTCTGAGCCTAATTAGGTCTTGCTTGATCGTGACTCGATCTTGACCCAGACTTAATCCTATTAGGCTGGTCAATTTAAGCATTGTTGATCCCATCTAACCAACTCTTGATTCGGTTTGATCAACCGCTTAGACCTAATTGAGCTACCCAAGCCCGAACCCAGTATTATGAATATGTCTTAGATCTGAAATTCTCAATTTTAGACCTAATTAATATTCCATAAACTTAATTCTTAATTAAGTAGGGTTCATAAACAAAATATGCACAATAAATCCTAGGGTTTCAGGATCTAGGGTTTTGCAGAAAGTAAGTTTTGGGTTTCTGATTAAGGACGAACACGCAGCACCCCTACACATCATAAGAACACCCCATCGAATGGGAAGAGAGGGCCTTTAAACCCTTCTTCGTTCTTATGACCGGACGGCCAAGAGGAACGCCTTAATCAGGAACATTCAATAAACTCAATACTACAAAACAGTTATAGATCTATATCATATATCTCATATACAAATTTAGATCTAATCATGGCATATTTTGCATACATCTCATGTATCATAATCATGCATATTTTCAGATCTAAATTATCTCATAATAATCTAAAAAATTAGATTTAAATTGATCTAATCAAAATAAATTCTAATCTAGACAATTATGTAGAACTATTCTACAACTAGTCTAGACATGCATCTAATCATATCTCATATGATATTTAAAATTAAATAATTTTTATTTGCTATTTATTTAGATGTTATTATAACACTTATAATATCAAAAAATAGTAAATAAGAAGATCTAAAATATGATTTAATCAGATTAAATCAAAGAACATGCAAAACTATTCTATAGAACTATTCTATTCTAGAACTAGTCATGCATATCTTCATAATCTTAGATCCAAATCATTTAATTTTAATTTTTTCTGATTTCAGATCTGATCACATCTCATGTGACATCTGAAAATCACTTATTTTTAATTAAAATAAAATTAAAAATCAGATCTAAACTAATTTTTAGAACCTGGCTCTGATACCAGTTGAAGGGAAAATCCTGATTTCCCGGTCCAGGTTCGTTCAGATCTGATCAGATCAAGAGATATATTTCAAAATTTTTTCTCTTGATCTTAATCAGATCTTGGGATATTTCAGATCTGAATTCTTATTATTTTAATAAAAATTAAAATAAAATAAGATAAATTAAATCAAATTTAATTTACCTGATTTGGGTAATCCTATTACCCTGTTGATGATCCTGTTTGCAGCGGAAGGTTCTGGATCTAGCCACGCAAGCGCCTGGCCTCTACCGGTATCCACTCGGGCTTGGATCTGGAGATCCTCTTCTTCTCTATCACACCTCCAAAAATCAGATCTGGATCTGATCTGGAGGATCTTCAAAACTCCTTTTGAAGATCTGCAGTCGTCCTTTGCAGCAGCGCAGCCTTCTTGCTTTTGATCGCCTTTCTCTTGATCTGAATCGCACCAACCAAATCCAAAACACTTTTGGACGTGGAGAGCAAGGGGAGAAGAGAGTATGGCATGGAGAAAGGAGGAGAGAGGCAGCCTTGGGGCGTGGGAAATTGCTTCTTGATTATTCTTGATTATTATTTGAGTTGGGCGCAGGGTCTTATTTATAGACTAAGCTGTGATCCAACTCCTCTTCCTTCCCAACCAATCACAACCCTTTGTGAAATCAGATCTAAATCTGATTGGTGGGAATAGAGTCCCCTGGATTCCTCCTTAGAGGGTGCCTAAGACCAGTCAAACTTGGATTCTTAGAAGAACTCTGAATTGGAATCCAAAAGGGAGATGGAGTCCTTGTCCAACAAGGACTCCTAGGCGCCTCCTACTTGGGCTCACGCCACCCTTGGCGTGCGCCCTTCTCCTTGCCAGGTTCTGGCAGGGGGACAAGGCCCCCACCAGCTCTCCAATAGGTGCATGACATGTGGTCAAAAGTCAAAGGTCAATGGTCAACGTTTGACCAGTCAAAGGTAGACTTTTGACCAAAGTCAAAGAACAAGAAATGGCAGGTGACCAAAAATGGCAGGTAATGTCTTACAAATAAGACAACCTATTCTGACTTGGACAACCTCCAGTCAGACCATATGAAGGCCTCTGATTGAGCACAAACTCCTTTGGCTCAGTCAGGACAACTTATTTATGATAGTAAAAGAAGAACGTTAGGTTCAATCGAGTGCTAGCACGATTTCCTTGAACCTAATTGAATCTCATTCAGATCAATTGAACTAGATCAGTTCAATTGATGATCACCAGATTCAAACCCTTGTTTGTGTGACCCAGTTAGGTTCAGTTCTGTATGGTAATGGGATATGTCATGATCTCTATCATCGACATCATCGAAACTCCTTTCGATGGATCAGAACTCTTCTGATTCGAACAGCTAGAATGATCGATCATCTAAATCATTCTAATTGCTCCCAAAATCCACCAGTGACACCTAGCAGTATATGGTGGCAACCCATCAGAGCTGAATGCGAACCTCTTGGTGCAGCTACCTGTGTGATTCAAGTTCTTCTATCTTGAGCCCCGATCAGATTAGGGTTAAGGTGAACTCGTCAAACCCTAGTCTCTGTCATATGATGTAATCATTCGATTCGAGTCCAATGTGAAAATCTAAATAGAAACTCTTTCTATTATTTCACTCTGCCATGGCCATGGGCTTTCTGGACTTGATTCTCATGATCATCATAGGGCTGCTCCTCTACCACCGAGGTAGATAGATTCCATCTTGATGCAATCCAGTTCCTACAATGAACATGCTATAGCCAACATACACCTCAGGGTTCCATATGGCTAGGAGACCGAGTAATGGTGTAGTCAAACTATAACACCCTCAAGGTGAACTGCCGATGCATCTCAGGTCAAAGAACCAGACACACTACTGCAGCATCGAGTCAGTCATTGACGAGAAGGTAGACTCCCTAATGACTACTCGAGGTGGTCACGCTCAGTGCCCTCGTTCTCTAACGAGTACCTGTACTCTCGCTCCGGTGTCTCCACACCGTAGACTCAAGACTCATCTACTAAAGAGAAGCGATCGTACACCAACCTTCCGGATCAATCACCATCCTCGTGATGATCCTATGGTCGGGAGCTGTTTATGAGTTAATAATGATTATTCATGTCTTAAATTTTCAACTCTTGAAAATATGAATTATCATTACCATTAACTCAAAGGATGTATCACAGACACTAAATACACATGTGTGATAGAAAATAACCCATTTCATTAATTATAGTCAAAATTACAATTTTGCCCCTAGAAGTGTATTACAAGTGTCAGCCAATTCTGGCTTCTAGGGCACATATATCTAACAATAAATCCATGTCTTGCATGCTCTCATCTCCTGGATTAAAGATCTAGCCCAATATATGAATTAGCCACCTTAAGATCTCTCATACCAGGCCTTAAGATTTTTTGAATTAGATCTAATTCAAGATCAAACAAAAAACTCATCCATATCTATTCACCACCATCTAGCTGGCTCGATCAGAAGCCAAGCTGGCTCAACTACATCTCTTCGAACCATGTCTTCTGTCTACCTAAGACAGCCAACTCGGATACGGATAGAGCCAGCTCGATCTCAGATCGAGTCGGCTTGGATGCGTATCCGAGCCAACCCGACTATATGCCAACCTCTTTATCTTTATTGATATATCTCTGACCAATCCTAGTCTTCATGAGCCATCATCTTGACTCCTTCACGATCTTCCAAGACTTGAGAGTACCATACTTGCCCTTTTAGGCCAGTCCTTCCTGAGCTTGTCTGAGAGGTTAGCTATTCAATTCTGATGGATTGCAACTATATACTGCTAAGGATCACTAGTAGATTTTAGGATCAATTAGAATTATCTTAATGGTCGATAATTCTAATTGAATGAATTAGAAAAGTTCTGATCCATCGAAAGATATTTCGATGATGTCGATGATGGAGATTATGATATGTCCCATTACCATACAAACTGAATCTAACTAGATCACACAAATAAGGGTTTGGATCTAGATGTCATCAATTAGGCTAATCCAATTTGATTGATTTAGATTAGATTCGATTAGGTTCAACGATATCATGCCAGCACACGATTGAGCCTAACATTCTCCTTCTATAGGTTTTCTTGTTCATCTCGACTGAGCCAAATTAGATTTGACTCATCTGAAAGCCTTGTATGGATTTGTCCTAGTCTGACAGGAGCTTGTCCTGATGAGAACAGGCCTTATCCTGATAAAATAAGACTTTTTTTGATAAGATCAGGGCTTGTCCTAAAATCATAAGATGAAATTTGGACAAGATCCATCCAAAAATTTTGTGTGGATTTATCTCGATCTGACTGGATCTTATCCTGGCTTGATCAAGGCTTATCCTAAATCCCATAAGATGAAAAAAGGATAAGGGTTGTTTTAACAAGATTAGGGCTTATCCTAAAATTATGAGATGAAATTTGGACAAGTCTCGCCCAAAAATTTTGAATGGATTTATCTTGATTTAACTGAACCAAATCCTGGCCTGATCAAAGCTCATTCTAACTTGATAAGGACTTGCTTGAAATCCATTGGATGGAACTTGAAAAGGGCATGTCCTAAATCCCATGAGATGGGAATAGGACAAGGGTCAACATTGACCCGATCTTGCAGGAATTGAAGGATGGGGTGTGCGCCCCCTAGAGATTTTTTAGGGGCGTGTGCCCCTAGATGAGTACGTGAGGGAGAGAGGGCGCACATCCCCTTATGGAGTGCACCCCTAGTGGATAAAGGTGGATGGAGTTGGGGTTTATCCATTCAAAGTGTTTGAATGGGTCAAAGAAGTTTGAATTATTCAAACTTCTAATAGAGATGTTATCTGCGCCAACTTCTTTTATCCAAATTAAATGGCACCTATTTTCCCTCATATTTTGTATGACAAAATAATGGAAAATCTAATAATGGGCATGGGCTTCATGAGAGAGTCCTACATATTAACTTTGACCTGTTCAAAGTCATATGCAAAGGGACTCTAGGGTTTGGTCTATAAATAAACCTCTTGCCAAAAGTATTTGGCATTACTTTTGATCTACAGCGAAGTTCTGCCAAAATCTTTATCTCCATGTCTCCCTCATCTAATCCTTTTTCTTTTCTCAAACCCAAGAGTTAGGTAAAACCTACGAGCAAAGATCAAGTCCTATTGGCGCAAAGATCAATGAGAGATTACGATGTTCGTGAGATGAATGCACAGCCTTCGGAGTTTGATTTGAAGGCTCTATGAGAAGACACCAGATTTGATCTTTGAAGATTAGATTCAGAAGGAGGAAACTTCCATATCTGACCTTAGTGGATACCGGTAAAGATCGGGTGCATGCACGGCTTAATCAAAATCTCGAATCAGTCATCAGATCATCATAACGGATAAACGGTTTACCCAATCAAGTGATAATTATTATCACTGATTTTAATTTATTTTTGCTTCTAATTTTAAATCAATCTAATTAAATTTGAGAACTCTTAGATTTGATTGGATCATAGAAAAATTTTAAAAATATTTTACTGCAAATCTAATTCGATCAGATAGATCTTGCGGCAGAAAAAACTAACTTTTTTTCTTCAATTGGTATCAAAGCCAGGTTGCCGATTCCAGATCTATCTTTAGATGTGATCTATTTTTTTTTTTTATGATTTGATTATTTGATTTTTAGATATTACATGGGATGTAATTAGTTCTAAAATTAAAAATTATATATTTTAAATTAATATATATTTGATATATGCAATGAATGTTCTAGTCTAGATCTGTAGTTCTATATCATGATAGTTTTCAAATATATTTGAAATTAGATCTGATTTAATTTCTATATTTGATCATTTAAGTTTCAAATATTATATTAAATATAATCAGATCTAAAACATAAGATCTAATTTAAAATTTTGATATACATGATATAGGCAACATATGTCTAGACTAGATTTGTAGTTTAATGTTATAGTCTATATCAAAAATTTTTATAAAATGTTCATTTAATTTTTTAAAGATTATATGATTTGATTAGTTAAATTTTAAATATTATATATGATATAATTAGATCTGAAAGCATGAGATGTTTTCAAAATTTCATATGTATGACATATGCAATGCATGTCTAGACTTGTTCTATAAATCAATGCCATAAGTAGTCTAGATTAAAAAAATTTTATGATGAGAATATTTAAAATTTTATTTTTAGATATTACATCAGATGTAATCAGGTCTGAAACATAAATTTAAATATTAAATTTGATACATAAGATGTATGCAAAATATGTATAGATTAGATCTTAAATCATGTAATAGTTATATACTTTAGATCTAATAGATTTGTAATATAGTTTATATTTCGGATTAAAGCATTCTCCTTGGCCATCCGGTCATAAGAGTAAGAAAGATTTAAAGGCCCTCTCTTCTTTTTTGATTGGATGTTCTTATGGCATGTAGGGGTGCTGCGTGTTTGTCCTTAATTAGAAAATCAAAATTTACTTTTCTGCAAAATCTTAGATCCTAAAATCCTAAGATTTTTTATATATGTTTTATTTTTGAACCCTTAGAGTTAATTAAGAATTAAGTTTATGAAATTATTTAGATCTAAAAATTATGAATTTTTAGATCTAAGATATCTTCATAAAATATAGGTTCGGCTGTGGGTAGCTCAATTAGGTCTAGCGATTGATCAAATCGAATCAATAGTTGATTAGATGAGATCAAGAGTGCTTAGATTTAACCAACCTAATAGCATTAAATCTAGGTCAAGGTCGACTCACAATTACATATGGTCGATCAAGTTAAAACCTAATTTGGCTCCATAATTCAAGCCTAAATTGTAGGCTAACCCGATCAGTTCTAGTCAGATGAATCGATGTCTAAGGTAAGTTTGGCAGATATAGCCAGTGGTCTTTAATTGGAAGCTACTCGACTTAAATACGTTCATGATGAGTTAATGGCATATTCCTCCCATTGATCTTACTTACATGGTTGATTAGGTCGATCCAATTCTAATTTAAGGTGGCTAACGATTCGAGCTAACCCATGCCACTAAGTCATAATTATTATGACTAAGTCAAGTCATAATTGTTACGACATGTCTAAGAGACCTAAATCAAATCTTCCTAAGAAAATATTAAGTCATAGGTCTTCCACCATTATAGATGTGCAGGCCCTTCCTGGGATTGATTATTCTTGGCTTGTTACAGTGGTTCAGTTGCACCAAAAAGATGCAACCATGTCTATTAGGCATTAGATGCTATGGGTTGGAGGATGGGTTGGGCTCAATATTCTGGATACGATAAAGGATCCAATTAGAATTTAATTCATGCAAATGATGGGTTTGACTTAACTAAGGAGTGGAGCAATATTTCGAGCACGATGAGCTTCAAGAATTATAGACTAGGTTTGGTTGCACCATGTTTGGAGAAATATTGGACAAGAGTTATCCACTCATCAGTTGACTCATCATCAATAACTGTTAGGTGAGATGGTGAGCCAGTCGCTGGGACCACACCATCCACTAGAAATCAATGATCATGAAGATTTTAGCATCTCTAGCAAGAGAGTGTAGGGATCCGAGAAAGTAGTGAAAGACTAATTTGTTTAAAAGTGAAACTCCTAAATAAATTGATCGAGTCAAATTATAAGTCTAACTAGAAACTTTGACTCTCTACAGAAAAATATATATAACTAAACCCCAAGCCTGAATCTTAGATACCCATAGACTGACCAAACCAAATTACAAGAATTGGCTAACTTCAAAATTATTTTGAGTTCGAAAATGCTGACCTATATATTGGACCAGGACCCCCCACTTTGCCAACATGTCTGACTATGGATCAAAGAGCATCTTATGAAAAATGGTCGGACAATGATAACAAGGTCAGGTGCTACATGTTTGGCTCAATGTCTGATGAGTTGCAGCATCAATATGGAGACATTAAGGCTACATGCCAAATGTTGGCTCACCAATAAGAGTTATTTGGTGATCAGAGTCACGCAGCATATTATCAAGTCTTGAGAAGACTCTTTAAGGTGTAGATGCATAATGGACAGTCGGTCAAAGATCATTGCCTAGCGATGATCAAGAACCTAGAAGAGCTTGAGAAACTCGATGTCTTGAAGAACAAGGATCTATAGATTGATGTAATTTTGCAGTCCTCGAGTGATTCATATGGATAATTTATCATGAACTTTCATATGAATAAGCTCCAGTACACCTTGGTCGAGTTAATGAATAGCTAGTTGCCAGCAAATTTTGAAGGGTTCAAAGGGCTCATTCTTGCTGTGGAGCAAATTTCTTTTGAGAGAAAGTCTTTTAGAAAAAAGAAAAAGTCCACGAAGAAGTAGAAAATAGAAGGAGAAAAGAAGGACGAGCCAAAGAAAAAGGCCACGGAGATGAAAAGGTATTTTCACTATAATTTCGATGGTCATCGAAAGCGAAATTGCCCTGCATACCTGGCCAGCCTAAAGAACAAGAAGAAAGGAGGACCAAAACAGTCTAGAGATAGTATTAATGAAAGGTATCTATGGCATCTTAGGTAGGTCATAAAGTTGAAGACAGGTTTAATAAATTAGAAAAATTTGGACTAATAGGTCTATTGACTTCCAAATTATATCTGATTTATAAATCATGCATTCAAAACAAAATGATCAAGCTTCCTTTTATAGGACATGGAAAAAGGGCCACAGACCTACTTACTCTAGTACATATAGATGTGTATAGCCCATTCGATGTGCCGATCAAAGATAATTATGTCTACTTCATTATCTTTACCAATGATCTATCTCGATATGGATATGTGTACCTGATGCAATACAAGTCTGAAGACTTTAAAAAGTTCAAAAAATTTAAATATAAAATAAAAAAGTAAACCAAAAAGCTAATTAAGATTCTTCGATCAGATCGAGGAGATGAATATCTTAGTCAAAAAATTTTAGGCTATCTCAAAAATAATGGTATAGTCTCACAATGGAATCCACCCAAAATGTCTCAACTCAACGGAGTTTCAGAATGGAGAAATCAGATCCAATTAGATATAGTTCGATCCATAATGAGCTTCATAGATCTTTCTAAGTTTTTTTAGGAATAATTTAATGACAGCTATTGATTTACTGAATAGGATTCCATCTAAAATCATTCCTACTACACCGTATAAGATATAGCATGGTAAGAAGCTAAGTCTGAGTCATCTTAGAATTGGGATTGTCCGACGGTGGATAAGTTAAAGTCTAGATCCTTTAGAGCTTATTTTATTTGATATCCTAAAAAATTGTTAGGATATTATTTCTATCTTCTAAAAGATTATAATGTAATTATAAGTTGTCATGCCATTTTTATTGAAAAATAGTTTATTCAAGATGGTGGCATTGAAAGATAAATCAGACTCAAGAAGAAAATCTCCGAAGAGCAACGAGCCAAGAAACCCATCAGTCTAAGCCAATCCTAATACAACCTCCTCCACCTCGTAGGTTAAATAGGATTTTTCGTTCTCCTGAGAGGTACTTAGAAACTATTGAAGAGAATATAGAGAAAATATTTCTCATGAAAAATAGGATTCATGGTGATAATTTCAAAACCTATGACGAGATGATATTAGATATCGATCTTAAGAAATGGTTAGAAGCAATGAAGTCAGAAATTGATTCAATATGCTTAAATCAAGTTTGGACCTTGGTAGATCCATCTGAAGGTATATTACCTATTAGGTATAAATGAATCTTCAAAAGAAAATAAGTGTAGATGAAAATGTAGAAACATTCAAAGCTAGGCTAGTAGCGAAAGGGTATAGTCAGTGCAAAGGCATTGACTATTAAGATACCTTCTTGTCAGTAGCCATGCTAAAATCCATCCACATATTTTTTGCAATTGCAGTCTATTTCGATTATGAAATATGATAGATGGACGTGAAAATAGCATTCATAAATGGGTATCTTGAGGAAGATATCTATATGGAACAGTCGCTTGATTTTACATTCAGTGATAGTGATCATAAAGTCTACAAGCTGCAAAAGTCCATCTATAGACTTAAGCAAGCATCTCGGAGTTAGAATGCTCATTTTAATGATGTAATCAAATTATTTGATTTCATCGACAATGAGGAATAGCCCTATATATTCAAATTGGTCAGTGGAAATGCTGTTGTCTTCCTCGTACTGTACATGGATGACATCCTCCTGATTAGAAATGATATTCTCAGATTGACCTCAGTCAAAGTATGGTTATCTAAGAAGTTTTTCTATGAAAGACCTAGAAGAAGCATCCCTCATTTTAGGAATTAAGATCTATAGGGATAGACCGATGAGGATGCTGAATCTCTCAGAATATAGGCATAGAGAAGGTACTGAAAAGGTTTAGCATGGACAACTCTAGGTTCAGGAGTTTACAAACTCAGATTTTATGTCTGACATAGATGATCAAAAGTCAACATCTCGGAGTCTATTTGTGTGCAATAGTGGTGCTGTAAGCTAGAAGAGTTTCAAGCAAACAGTGATAACAGTTTTCACCATATCCGCGATTACCTCGAAAAGGATATATCGAGGTTAAGAGAGTCAACACGACAAGCAATGTGGTTGATACACTGATGAAGCCTTTAGGCCAGCAGAAGATCGAAGCCCACCTTAAGAAGATGGGACTTAAATTTATAACCAATTGACTTTAGATCAAGTGAAAGTTTGTTAGATGTATATCCTAAAAGCTAGATTAGTCGATACTTATAAAATACTTTCTAGATGCATTTTCATAATTTTGACTTAAAATTAATAAATAAATTAATTATTTTATCATATTATATATTAAAATATCTGTGATGCATCCTTTGAGTTAACGAGCATGATAACACATATTCTTAAGAGTTAAAAATTTAAGGCATGTGTTATCATAATTAACTCATAAACTGCTTTCGATCGTAGGATCATCATGAGAATGGTGATTGATCCAGAAGATTGAAGTACAATCACTTTTCTAGAATAAATGAGTCTTGAGTCTATGGTGTGGAGACATCTGAGCAAAAGTATAGGTATTCATTGAGAATGAGGGCACTGAGCGTGACCACCTTAAGCAGTCATAAGAAACTCTACTTTCTCATCGATAACTAGCTTGATACTGCAGCATGTGTCTGGTTCTTTGATCTGAGGTACATCGACAGTTCATCTTGAGGGTGTTATAGTTTGACTACATCATAACTCGATCTTCTAGCCATTCAAAATCCTAAGGTGTATGTTGGCTGTAGCATGTTCATTGATAATTATCATAATTTATAAAATAAAAATATTAAAATAATATTATAATTAATATTTATTTTTAAAAATTAATATTTTATTAGTACTTTATAGGAAAGAAGTCCACCAATGCGAAGATCTCGATTTATGGGCTCCAACATAATAAAATTTACTCAAATCGGAGCTAAAATAAAAAAGTTATGAAGCCTAAAAGTTAAAATAAAAGAAAAATAAAAAAAAAATAAGATCAGTGCATCGTAGATCGACCGGCAGGTCTATGGAATAGGCATAGACTGGCCAGCTCAGCAGGTGCGGCCAGTCGGCGCATGACACGTGGCGAGCGTGGACCCTTAAAGGATCTACCGCATTTTCATCACGGCTCTTACAGGGGCATCTTCATCTTTTTATCTGGCACGGCAGCTACTGGTTGGTGGGGGTTCACGATGTACCTGGTCTATGTGCAGTCCACAGATCAGCGGGAGTCAATTTTGCACGATCCGATGGCTGACATCGTAGCCGATCGAGATCGAACGGCGGACGGTGAATCCGATTTTAAATAAGATTTCTCAGGCATCCTGAGCGCGATCCAACGATCGATATCATTCCAAATCAAGATCCAACGGTTAGAAATCAATCCGACATTGATCAAGAGCTTCCAACAATGGATTTTTTAGGATTTTGAGCCATTTGATCAAGATCTGATGGCCAAAATTTGTTAGGGTGTTAGAAATCGATCTGGACTTGGTTTTGACTCCAAAAAAAGCCCTATTAGTCCCGTTTCCTCCTTTATTTAAGTAGCCTTACCTCCATAACCTACGGAGAAGTTCTCGAAGCCAAAAAAAAAAAAAGAGAAAAAGAGTTTTTTCTCTCTTTTTCTCCCTTCTCCTCCTTATTTCTTCCTTCTTTCTTCTTCCAATTTTCAATAAAAGGTGCTCTAAAGATGCTGGAAGCGAGCAGATCATCAACCATGCATGGCTAAAGAGCTGAATTCTGGGAGAGTAGATGAAGTCTTCGAATAAAGATTATAATTTTCTTTTCTTTATCTTGTAATTCTTTTTATGCAAACATGTTCTTATGCCTAGTTTTTAATGAATTTTATTTTTATGCATGAGATCTTGACTCTATGGCATATTTATTATTAATCTAAATAAATTATATTTATTAAGATGGATTATGATTGGTAGATATAGTCCATACTTAATTTAATAATTTATTTTAGAGAAAAATTATTAAAAGTCATGTTTTAAATTTTTAAGAATTAAAGTATTGAATAATTTATGATTTCATAGAGATGGATCATAATCAAAAGATATAATTCATATTCTAAGAAAATAAATTATAATCATAACTAAATTCTTAAAAATATTAATTTTTATATTAAAAAAATTACCATAATTTTGTTAGAGATGGATTCAAAATTTTAGAATATTTTTTATTAATTTAAAAATTTTAATTAATTAAGTATTTACTTTTTTTATTTTTGCTTTAATTTACTAAACTTTTGATTATCTCTATTTAATCTACTTAATTAAATTTTTATTTTAAAATTAATTTATTTATTTTTAATCAAATTGAACATAATTTAGCCTTCAATTCCTAGAAAATCGACACTCGACTCACCAACTGTCCTACTAAATAGTAAAATTAGGTTTAATTATTATTTGATGCTTTAACGATAAGCAGTCATTCATTGTAGGAACTGAATCGCACCAAGATGGAATCTTCAACCTTGGTAGAGGAGGAGTGGTCCTATGATGATTATGAGATCGAGTCCTAAAACTCATAGCCATAGTAATGTAAAATAATAGAAAAAAATTTCTATTAGGATTTTATATCAGACTCGAATCAAATAATTCATTCATATGATGGGTGTTGGATTTGACGAGTTTATCTTAATCCTAATCCTATCAGAACTCATGATAGAAGAACCCAATCACACTAGTAGCTGCATTGAGAGGTTCACTATTCAGTTCTGATGGATTGCCACCATATACTATTAGGTATTACTGATGAATTTTAGGATCAATTAAAATTATCTTGATAATCAATAATTCTAATTAGGTGAATCAGAAGAGTTCTGATCCATCGAAAGATATTTCGATGATATCGATGATGGAGATCGTGACATATCCCATTACCATATAAAATTAAATCTAACTAGATTATACAAACAAGAGTTTGGATCTAGATGTCATCAATTGGACTAACTCAGTTTGATTGATTTGGATTAGATCCGATTAGGTTCAAGAAAATCGTGCTAGTACATGATTGATTCTAACATTCTTCTTCTGTAGTCTTTTTGGTTCATCTCGATTAAGCCAAATTGAATTTGGCTCATCCGAGAGTCTTGTATAGATTTATCCTGCTCTGACTAAAGCTTGTCCTGATGAGAATAGGCCTTATCTTGATAAAATCAGGCTTGTCCTGATAGGATCAGGGCTTGTCATAAAATCATGAGATGAAATTTGGACAAGACCTATCCAGAAACTCTATGTGGATTTATCTTAATCTGATCGAATCTTGTCTTGGCTTGATCAAGGCTTGTCCTAGATCCCATAAGATGGGAATAGGATAAGGTTTGTCTTAATAAGATTAGGCTTGTCCTAAAATTATGAGATAAAATTTGCACAAGCCTCTCTCAAAAATTCTAGATGGATTTGTCTTGATCTGACTGGACCTAGCCCTGGCCTAATCAAAGCTTGTTCTAACTTGATAAAAACTTATCTGAAATTCATTAGATGGGACTTGAAAAGGGCTTATCCTAAATCCCATGAGATGGGAGCAGGACAAGGGTCAACATTGACCCGATGTTGTAGGAATTGAAGGATGGGGTGTGCGCCCCATGGAGATTTTCTAGGGGGGCACCCCCGTGAGGAAGAGAGGGTGCACATCCCCTTATGGAGTGTGCCCCTAATGGATAAAGGTGGATAGAGTTGAGGTTTGTCCATTCAAAGTGTTTGAATGGGTCAAAAAAGTTTGAATTGTTCAAATTTTTAGGAGAGATGTTATCTGCGCCAACTTCTTTTATCCAAATTAAATGGCATCTTTTTTCCCTCATATTTTGTACGACAAAATAATGGGAAATCTGATAGTGGGTGTGGGCTTCATGAGAGAGTCCTTTTGCATATTAACTTTGACCTATTCAAAGTCATATGCAAAGGGACTCTAGGGTTTGGTCTATAAATAGACCTCTTACCAAAGGTGTTTGGCATTACTTTTGATCTACGATGACGTCCTACCAAAATCATCATCTCTACGTCTTCCTCATCTAATCCTTTTCCTCTTCTCCACACCCAAGAGTTGGGTAAAACCTGCGAGCAAAGATCAAATCCTGTAGGCACGAAGATCAGTGAGAGACGATGGTGTTCGTGAGATGAATGCGTAGCCTTCGAGATTGATTTGAAGGCTCTACGGGAAGACACCTGATTTGATCTTTGAAGATCAGATCTAAAAGGAGGAGACTTTTAGATCTGATCCAAGTAGATACTGGTAGAGGTCGGACGCATGCGCGGCTCAATCAGAACCTCGGATCAGTCATCAAATCATCACAACGGATAAACGATTTATCCAATCAAATGATAATTGTTATCATTGATTTTAATTTATTTTTGCTACTAATTTTAGATCAATCTAATCAGATCTGAGAACTCTCAAATCTGATGGGATTATAAAAAAAATTTTAAAAATATTTTGTTGCAAATCTGATTCGATCAGATGGATCTTGCGGTAGGAAAAACTAGCTTTTTTTCTTCAACTAGGACATCCGACTCTCATCCACCAACTACTGAAGATGAGTAGGAGGACGAGGAGAATGTTACTTGATCTTTTTTTTGATTTGTATATAATTTTGATACATCATTATTTTATGTGCCCTAGTGGAGTAGCAAGGAGTATGCCAATAGGTGGCAGAGAGCTCGACAGAATTGAGCTGCCCAGCAGGATCCAATTAAGCACATGGATGGCTTCATCAGTACACATGTTGTGACTGATAGACTATTAAAAAATCTATAACCAAACTCTTTACTAAAATTATAAAAATTCTTATATGTATACCTTAATTAATTTAATTTTATTATTTACTTATTGAAGACACAGTAACTGGATCATCCACCAAGCTAGCTACAGTTGTGGGAGTCCACACACCGATATAGAAGGGCTAATGATTATTTAGATTCTAGATCATAGCAATCATGATAAAAATTTTAAATTGTATTTATTAAGTTGTTACAGGATTTGATATGTATATTAGAGCTAATGTATTTCTGAACTGTATAGGTGAATTACGCGAAGTATGTCATTGTATGGTATGGCAATGAGCCATCCACTTAGCCCACCCTTGACCTTAAGGGATGGGTCAGGATCACCGAAGGGATGAGTAGGAGTTGGGTCATAAAATTCGGCCACAACTTCGATCCTCTAGCAACAATCCTCTTTGGCATTCTCACAGGCCTCAACATCCCAGAATTGGAGCGATGTCCATATGGAGGAGGTTGATAAGCATCATAAATTCACCAATAAAAGTATTAATTTATTAATTAATTTATATTAATTTTTAAGAATTATTAATCAATTTATATATAATTTTTAAAAAATTCATATTTTTATTAATTAAAAAAATTAATTAAAAAATAATAAAAATTAATAAAAATTAAAAAATAAAATTTTATTATCAATAGAAAGAGCTCATTTTTCTGATCACAACGAAATAAATTTCAAATAAAACGGAGCTAAAATCAAAAAGATATGAATTTTTAAAAATATAAAATAAATAAAAATTAAATAAAAAAAGAAAACGGCTCAGCCGGCTCCGCAAGCCGAGCCACCAAGCCAAGCCGAGCCATCAAGCCGACTCAGCCGTTGAAGCCATCAGCCGGTCCACGATCCAGGCGTGGACCGCCAGCTCAGCAAATTCCGGCGAATCAGAGATTGCCACGTGGTGGACCTAGACCCCTTAAGGGTCTACAGAAATTTATCGCGGCTCACAAGGGTAATTCAGTCTTTTCGTCCGACAACAGCGGCGCTGATTGGTTGCGGTGTGCGGTGCGGCCGGTCCACGCGGTCCATGGGAACAGTTATTGCGCGATCGGACGGATGTGGTTGTTTGCGGTCAGGATCGGACGGCTGTGGTTGCTTCCGAATTTTATTCAGATACAAACATCACGCGGATCACCATCGGACGGCAGCGCTCGATCCAGGCGATGATCCGACGGTCCAGAACGCTGCCGGCGGTGATCAAGACTCCCGAAGCGCGATTTGCGGCCAGATTTCCTCGATCAAGCGCGATCCAACGGCCAGAATTTAATCCGACCCGATCTGAGCTTATCTGCATCCGATTTTGATGATTTTTGGACCGTTGGATTCCTATTGAACGGCTGGATTTTATCAGATTTATCAGAGTCATATCTGAGCTATTTTGATTCAAATTTTATCCGAATTTATTTGTATTTTGATGATTACAAAGGCATTAGTCCCATATTGCCTTTAGAAAAAATATCCAGCCCTCCTAGCTCTATAAAAAGGACCCCAGGCCATCAGAAATCAATATCTCCGATCAAGGTGAAGCTTTGGTACAGGGCGAAGCCAGGCTATGGGTTAAAGGCTGCTTCGAAGCAACGGGTGCCGAGAAGAAGAGCCGAGCTTCTACACCATCTTTCTGCCAATGCCGATCCAAGATCAGAGATCAGGCTATTTTATTTTATTTTTTTCTTTTTAAATTTTATGTATTTAAATTCTAAAATTTTAATTAATAAAAATTTTATTTTTATATTTTAATTTCTTGCTTTTAATTTTTATTTTAATTTAATTTGCACTTTAATTATTATTTTTTTGCAAGTAGATGCTAAGATCTAACTAGTAGATCTTAGTACCAAGTTTAAATTCTGCATCTTTTAATTTTCGCTTTTTATTTTCCGACTTCACTTTTGATCTTAAAATTCTTCTTTTTTATCTTTTTTTTTTATAAAATCAAAGATTTCAAATCTAAAAACACTACCTTCCCTGTGGATTCGACCCGACTCACTACTATCTACGTATTTTCAATAATTTTAAGAAGTCGGATTAAACTGATAAACACGGTGTCTTAACGACAACATCGCGTCCCTATCAAGTTTTTGGCGCCGTTGCCGGGGAAGGAATAGATGCTATTTTTTTCTTTGATTTCTTTGATTTTTTTTTGTAAATTAATTATATTTTTTTAATATTGCTTACTAATTTTTTTTATTTATTTTGTAGAAAAAAAAAGAGAAAACGAAGAAAGCATCAAATTTTGGTGAGATCAATCCTAACCCTAGTCCTCTTTTCTTTTTATTTATTTATTTATTTATTTTATTTTTAAATTAATTTAAAAAAATATTTATTTAAACCTAATTAAAATCCTCATGATAAGATTAGAAATCCTAACTGCTTTAGAGCATGCATCATATTAGTTTTATTTTTATTTTTATTTTTATTTTTTTTTTTGGTGATTGCTGGAGGCAAGGTAAGCCTTTCAGAATTCAATTAGTTGCATGCATCTAGTTTAAATTGCATAAAAACCCTTTGATTGAATTTTTTTTTTTTTCATGCATATTCATATTAAATCAAATTAAGGGCACAACCCAATTAAACAAGATAAGGTGGGGATTTGATCACCCTTCCTTAGCCCACAAACAACCAACCAACATCCTGCATTGACCTAAGCCTTTAATTTTAAAATCAATTAGACATCAACCCTAGGAACTCGAGCTCAATAGGATAAGGAATCCTAAGAGTTGAACCGGGTTAGGATAAGTCAATTTGACTGGTGTCTAGGAAAGTGGTTCAGGGACGACTTGGGCCCGAAGGAAGGTGGTTTCTAATTGGTTCCGTTCGCTTACCTGGCCAAGCACAATTGGTGTCTAAGGCAAGCAACGGGGGGACTCCCACCAACCTTACACTTACCTGGCTAGTTGATTGGCTAATCCTACACTTGGAGGGCTTGAAGGTGACCTTGGCAGTTAGGAGCTGTCTAGATCTAGGATAACCCTTAGTCAGGATTGATTGACCAACTTGATTGCTAACCAACATCAAACCTAATTAAACCTAATTCTTCTCTTTCTTCTTAGTTCTAGGACTCCTTAGGACCTCTTCTTTAGAACTCTTCTTTCTTTCTTCTTCTTAAAAATAAAATAAAATAAAATAAAATAAAAATTAAATTAAACTAACTAAAAAAATTAAAAATAATAATTAAATTAAATTAAATTAAATTAAAATTAAAAATAAAAAAAAAAATTAATTTTTAATATAATAAAATAATAATAATAATAAAAAAATATTAAAAATTTTTTTTTTAAACCATACATTAGGGTTACACTAATACATGCATGGTAGGAAATCGCTTTTTTCTGATTTAGTTGAACTTAATTGAATGGTTGATTCACATTAAACATAATAATCAAATGGCTAATATGAAATCTAATAGTCCAAAAATTAGATAAAGTTGACCTTCTTGATCAGAAAATAGATCAACTCCTAATCCCTAGGTCAACAATCTTCTAATTATCAGGAGAATTATTCAATCTGTGCTAGTCCAACCCATCATCATGTAAGTGAATATCCTATGACTGCACAGTTTCCATATTTTATCCAAGAACAAGTTCAAGCTACTCAAGGATACTCCAAATTGATTAATGATCCATTTTCAAATTCATATAATTCAGATTGGAGTAACTTTAATTTTTCTTGGACATCCCAACAGACTCAGGCTCAGACCCAAATTTCACTTGAGCAAAATTATCAAAATTATGCCTATAATAATGGTCAGCCTAGTCAGTTTAACCAGCCATCATATTATAATCAGCCTTCATACCCACCTCCTCAACAGACCAATCTAGCTGATGATAGATTTAACCAACTTCAACAATTAATTCTAACTCAACAGCAATCTATCGCCAGACTAGAAGCTCAAATAGGATAATTAGTTGAGTCTAACATGAGGAGAGAACTAGATCAACTACCGAACCTACCAATTTCAAACAACCCACCTAATGACCACCAACCACCTGGATTAAATTATCAATCTAATGTTTCATCTAAGAATCTCCAATTTGAGAATACCAAAGTAATTCCTGAACTTAAAAGCTATAGGATTCTTATGGACCCATACCAAGACCAGGTGAGAGAGGCTAGTACTGATGCTAGCCAAAATGAAAAATTTAGAGGAACTGGTTAGTACTGAGACTAACCACATAGAAGAACCCAAGCCAGGAATTAGTACTGATGCTAGTTCCAGTTTAAATGAGATAGAAATAAGGGAAAAGAGAATAGATGATTTACCCGAGACTTATAAACCTAATGTCCTATTCCCTTCAACCCTAGAAGCTGGTTCTTCTTATAAAAATCAAAAGGCATGTAATGAAATGTCAATGGAGTTGTTTAAGCAGGATCACATTAATTTACCTCCAGAATTAAAACCGCCTTTAGTCACCATTCCAGCACCCATTGAATCAAACTTAACTCCTAAAACTCCATTCATGAGCATTTTAGAAAAACAAATAGGAGAAATTCTTAATAAACATGGGTCTGAGAATGGAATCATAAATTATATCCCTAAAATTAACAAAGAATTATATCAATAATGGGATTAAAAATCAACTTTCTGAGATTGGCAATCCAAAACCATTGGAATTTGTCAATCCAATATTCGACACAGGATAGTGAGCTACATTGTGTCTGGCTGAAGACGGTAAACTTAGCGCTTGTTGGGAGGCAACCCAATATTTAGTTTTTATCTAATTTATCTTTTTAGTTTATCTCTTTTTAGGATAATTTGAATAAGTTGGAGGGAGAGCTCAAATTTTCAAAGGCATGTGCTGGACCAAAAAAAAATAAAAAATAAATAAATAAATAAATAAATAAATAATATATATATATATACTGAGTTAGGTGTATTCTTTCCATGTTCTTTATTACATCCTTTATTTTTTCTTCTCCATTGAGGACAATGTCGATTAAGTTGGGGGGAGGAAAAATAAAAATTTTAAAATTTTAAGTCCTCGAAAAAGTTAGTATTTAGTATTTAGATACTTGATTATGCTTAAGAATCGAATTAAAACTAAGCATTTTTAAAAGAAAATTGATACACAGATCAGAGAATCTGTGAGATATTGAGGAATCAAGTATTAAGAAAATTCAATAAAGAGTTAAGTCCAGAACATAAAAAATTTTTTTGGAGCATTTCTAATTATTTCTACTAGCATCAAAGAAAAGTCTACTTTTTATAGGCTTGTGTAGGGTAACTATACGTTTCTTCATATAAAAATTTATTTTAATAAAATAGTTTCCAAGTACTTCTCACTGAGTAACCGGGCCTCTTTGCCTAAGCAAGCATTGAGTTTCGCGTCAAAAGGTGGGAAGGGCAAAGAAGCTCGTTGTAAAGCTAGTCTTAACTCGTAGCCTATTTGATTCGAGCTAGTAAGCCCGAGGGGTATTCTATACCTAGTGCCCTAAAGCCAACTGGTTTGGGAGTCATTGGCCCAAGACTCGCTACATGGATCAAATAGAAAGCTTAAGGAGTTAAGACACTCAATAGTGGTACAACGTTAAAAAAAAAAAAAAAAAAAAAAAAAAAAAGAAACATTGGTTTCCCACCGAGTAACCGGGTCCCGTTGCCTAAGTAAGCAATGATATTCGCATCAAAAAGTGGGCAATGTGAAAATAAAAATTAATAAATGAAGGATGGAAGTAGCAATACACCTGCCTATATGAAAGTTTAGACAAATCAGAGATAAAAGTGGAATAATTTAGAAAAAGTTCTGAAAAATTTAATGTTCTTTACTTAATTTTTCTATTGATAAGTATTAATACCCCAATGATATATCTCATTTAAGCTCTACTGAATATCAATGGCCATTTTGAAAATTGCTTAGGTAAAATTCGAAACTCTAAAGTTAAAAGGTATTTAAAACTAAATTCTTTCTTTACTCGAGGACGAGCAAAGCTTAAGTTGGGGGGTGTGATAAGCATCATAAATTCACCAATAAAAGTATTAATTTATTAATTAATTTATATTAATTTTTAAGAATTAATAATCAATTTATATATAATTTTTGAAAAATTCATATTTTTATTAATTAAAAAATTAATTAAAAAATAATAAAAATTAATAAAAATTAAAAAATAAAATTTTATTATCAATAGAAAGAGCTCATTTTTCTTGATCACAACGAAATAAATTTCAAGTAAAACGGAGCTAAAATGAAAAAGATATGAATTTTTAAAAATATAAAATAAATAAAAATTAAATAAAAAAGAAAACGGCTCAGCCGGCTCCGCAAGCCGAGCCACCAAGCCAAGCCGAGCCATCAAGCCGACTCAGCCGTTGAAGCCATCAGCCGGTCCACGATCCAGGCGTGGACCGCCAGCTCAGCAAATTCCGGCGAATCAGAGATTGCCACGTGGTGGACCTAGACCCCTTAAGGGTCTACAGAAATTTATCGCGGCTCACAAGGGTAATTCAGTCTTTTCGTCCGACAACAGCGGCGCTGATTGGTTGCGGTGTGCGGTGCGGCCGGTCCACGCGGTCCATGGGAACAGTTATTGCGCGATCGGACGGATGTGGTTGTTTGCGGTCAGGATCGGACGGCTGTGGTTGCTTCCGAATTTTATTCAGATACAAACATCACGCGGATCACCATCGGACGGCAGCGCTCGATCCAGGCGATGATCCGACGGTCCAGAATGCTGCCGGCGGTGATCAAGATCAAGACTCCCGAAGCGCGATTTGCGGCCAGATTTCCTCGATCAAGCGCGATCCAACGGCCAGAATTTAATCCGACCCGATCTGAGCTTATCTGCATCCGATTTTGATGATTTTTGGACCGTTGGATTCCTGTTGAACGGCTGGATTTTATCAGATTTAGCAGAGTCATATCAGAGCTATTTTGATTCAAATTTTATCCGAAATTTCTTTGTATTTTTATGATTACAAAGGCTATTAGTCCCATATTGCCTTTAGAAAAAATATCCAGCCCTCCTAGCTCTATAAAAAGGACCCCAGGCCATCAGAAAATCAATATCTCCGATCAAGGTGAAGCTTTGGTACAGGGCGAAGCCAGGCTATGGGTTAAAGGCTGCTTCGAAGCAACGGGTGCCGAGAAGAAGAGCCGAGCTTCTACACCATCTTTCTGCCAATGCCGATCCAAGATCAGAGATCAGGCTATTTTATTTTATTTCTTTTTTTTTAAATTTTATGTATTTAAATTCTAAAATTTTAATTAATAAAAATTTTATTTTTGCATTTTAATTTCTTGCTTTTTATTTTTATTGTAATTTAATTTCTGCACTTTTAAATTATTGCTTTGCAAGTAGATGCTAAGATCTAACTAGTAGATAGATCTTAGTACCAAGTTTAAATTCCTGCATCTTTTAATTTTTGCTTTTTATTTTCCGACTTCACTTTTGATCTCTGAAAACTCAAATTCTTTTTTTCTTTTTTTTTTTTATAAAATCAAAGATTTCAAATCTAAAAACACTACCTTCCCTGTGGATTCGACCCGACTCACTACTATCTACGCATTTTCAATAATTTTAAGAAGTCGGATTAAACTGATAAACACGGTGTCTTAACGACAACATCCTTAAGAATGATAACCGATATGGTTTTATTTTAGATTTATACTAATAATTTAAATAATTATGAAGAAACAGTTCAAACCCTAGAAAATGTATATAGTTCTGTATCATAGAATGAAATGTGTAGAAATAATTTGTTCAAGAATTAGATGAGAGTACCGAAAGATACACCTTCGTATCAAAAGATATGCCCAGTATCGAAACTTATTAATAATATTTTATTTTTTTATTTTAGAATGCTGGGATATCTGACTCTCATCCACCAGTTGCTGAAGATGAGTAGGAGGACAAAGAGGACATTACTTATTTTTTATTTATATATAATTTTGATACATGTAAAGTAATATCTTAATGTAAAATTATATAATTCATATTTTTAATATAATATAATTAATTTTATATTTATGATTATATTAAATAGTTATTATTTTTTTAATAGATTTTTAAAAATATTATTATTTATTAGTAGATTTTAAATTATTTAATTATAATTTTTTTAAAAAAATTAAAAACTATTAGCGATGGTAAATTACCATTGCTAATATTTTTTTAAAATTTAAAAAAAATAAAAAAATATTAGCGATGGTATTAACAATAAAATTATCATTTATTAATAGTTTTTTAAGTTTTTTATAAAAAATTTAAAAATTATTAACGACGGTATTAGCAATAAAAATGTTATCGCTAATAAATTTTTATCAATTTAATTAATAAAAATTAAAATTTTTAGCGACAGCATCTTTATCGTTAATGTCGTCGCTAATTAGTTATTAGTGACAGCAATAGTTGCTATCGCTAATAATAATAATTAGCGATAAGAATTTTTTAAATTAAATTTTATGATGGTATTAGGCGGCAAGGTTATTAGCGACGGTATATGGACTATTAGCGATGGTGTATAGCCATCGCTAATAATCAGAATTCTTGTAGTGGAAGGACGAGATCATATTTTTTTATCTTTTGAAGGTATTTTCTCATATTTTCTTCCTAAGCTTCGTACTCTTCTTTGATCTATCTGACTACCAACTGAAAATCACTGAAGACCTTCAGGCGCTGGGCTTCAGCTTCTTTGGTGATCTTTAATCCGTCAATTAGAGCTTCGTATTCTACCTCATTATTGATAGTTGGGAACTCGAAATGTAAGGTATATGCCGCCATCTCTCTTTTCGATCTAGATTGAATGAGCCCGACTCCTGACCTAGACAAGTTTGATGAGCCGTCAATATATAGGGTCCACAACTCTTCTGGATCCAACCCTAATTTTTAGTTACCTTTCGAGCTTGTGGGTTCTTCTAACCTTTTCTTCCGAACCTTCTCCATCCGAAATGGTGCATTCAAGAATAAAGTTGGCTAAAATTTGGGCTTTGATGGAAGGCCTCAATCAGTAGTACGTGTCCAACTCTAAGAGTTTCAGGGCTCATTTCGTGATCTGACCTGAGGTATTCGGATGGTAAAGCACCATCTTAACTGGTTGATCCATGAGTAGTACTGCGATGTGGGCTTGGAAGTAGGTTCAAAGCTTTTTTACTGTGATGACCAGCACAAAAACTAACTTTCTAGCTTAGTGTATCTGATCTCTATATTATGGAGGACCTTACTAGTGTAATAAATAGGCTTCTACAAACGTCCCTCTTCTCGAACAGGATTGCATTGATGGCTACCAAGGAGACAGTAAGATATAGGAGGAGCTCTTCGCCTGGTTGTTGTTTAGTGAGAAGAGGCGGGGAGCTGAGATATTTTTTCAGCTCTTCAAAGACTTCTTGGCATTCTAAGGTCCATTGAAAATTCTTTAGCTGCTTGAAGGTCTAGAAAAAAGAAAGATATCTCTCGACTGATCTAGAGACAAAATGGTTGAGAGAGATAATTTTAGCAGTTAGACATTGTACCTTTTTAACTATTTTTGAAGATATTATTTTCATGATTACTTTAATTTTCTAAGGATTCATCTCAATGCCTCTGCAGGAAATCATAAAATAGAGAAACTTACCGACAATGACTCCGCAAGCATACTTCATAGGGTTCAACTTCATCTTGTATCGACAAAGAGTATTGAAGATCTTCTGGAGGTTTGCAATATGGTCTGGCATCATCTAGCTCTTGATCAGCATGTCGTCAATATATGCCTCCATATTTCTGTCGATCTTATCTTTAAAGATTTTATTCATCAACCTTTGATATGTGGCTCTTATATTTTTTAACCCAAAGAGCATCACCCTATAGTAAAAGAGCCCATGGTCAGTAATAAAGATAGTTTTCTCCTCATCTTCAAGAGCCATCCAGATCTGATTATAGCCAAAAAAGATGTCCATAAAGTTGAGGAGCTCATGTCTTGATGTAGCATCGACCAATTGATCGATTCGGAACAATGGATAGTTATTTTTTGGACAAGTCTTATTTAGATCGGTGAAGTCAATGCACATACATCATTTTTTGTTTGTTTTTTTCATCAAGATAACGTTCGCTAGCCGATCAGGGTACATGACTTCTCTGATGAAGCCGACTTTGATCAACTTATCTAGCTCCTCAATGATGGCATTCTGGCACTCTAGGGCGAAACTTTGCTTCTTTTGCTTGATTGGATGGCAAGTTAGGTCCATCTTTAAGTAGTGGGACATCACTTCTAAATCAATTTCAGGCATGTTCATGGCTAACCAAGTGAAAAGATCCATATTTGCCTGCAAAAGAGTGATTAGTTGATTTTTCATTACCTGATCAAGGCAAGAGCTGACCTTCACAATCTGATAAGGATTCTCTTTTCTTAATGGAATCTCTAAGAGCTCATCAGATGGTTAGACTCGATCCTCAGCCAGATCATCTTGAGCATCCAGTCCTATTGGAAGTTCAGGCTGGATCTTCACTTGATCTTCCACTTGAAATTTAGCGACAAAGCACTACCGCATCATAGTTTGGTTGCCTCGAATTTGTCCTACTCTATTTATGATTAGAAATTTGACATCAGATGGTAGCTAGATACCACAGCTCTTAATGTTCAGAGGCTAGGTCATCCGAGGATAGCGTTGTAAGCTAAGGAAAGCTTCACAACGAGGAAGTCTACCTGAATCGTCACTTGTTAAGGTGGGGTTCCCACTGTGACAGGCAGCTTGAAGTTTGGTGGTAGTGGCTTTTTTATAATTCTTTCATCAAAGGAAGACTCACCGCTGAGCCCATCGTAGGGTTAAGAAGAAGAAGCTTTATTTATGGCTTCGATCTGCTTATCGAGTTCTTGAAGCCTTTTTTTTTATCATGAGGTCTCGGATAATGTATGCCTTAGATTGCTGGGGAGAGCGGTGATCGAGAGTTGAGCTGTGCCTAGATTATGGGCTAGTAGATCGACAATGAGTTTGTCTCTTCCTTGAGCTCTGAGGGAACATCCGAGGAGGCTCAGCTTGCTGTTGCGGCTAGAAGGCTGGCAATTAAGATGCCACCATTGCTGGGGGTACAGTCGGAACCACCGAAGGAAGCATGGGTTGCACCATAGAGGATGGTGCAGTGACAGTCTGCAGCACCATTGGAGGAGGCACGAAAGCAATTTGAACTATTTGAACAGTGGCCGTCAAGGTGCTGACCTACTGGAAGAGCAGGTTGAACTGCTCCATCATGATTGGGACTGGTTGGGTCGATGAAGAAGTTTTCGGTGCGGAGGGCTGAACATAATTGTCAGCCCAAAGATTTGCCTGATGGGAGGCGATAAGACGAGATGATGCCTTTGTAGATGGCATGCTTGAAAGTTGACCCTTCCACTATCTATTGTTGCTTGAAATTATGCACTTCGGGAGCGGAACGGTCGGCTTCTTGCAGGAATACTGAAATGACCTACAAAATAAGTCTAAGCCAGAGGATGTGACTCTGACGAGGACCTTCCGACGCTTAAGTCAGTAAAGAATAGCTAAGCAACAATAAATTTTTTTAGAAAAATTTCTTACTTAGCTGGATCTTCGGGCCTTATGATATTTGTAGAGAAAATATTTTGCAAACGTTATGTCGTTTCGCTAATCTTGAACTGCTAATCACATTGTTCCAAGATTAAGATCATTTTTCTAGAATGAGAGGATCGTTAACTGGCATGATTAAAATACCTTATCTGCTTCCACGAGTTTAGACGAAGTGGAAAATAGCTTGGTCATGTTTGGATTATAGTTAGATTTTTGCTTATCTTCGATGGAAGCCGTTGAATAGGTCAAAGGATTATCCATCTAAGATAGTTTGAAAGTCTTAAATATTGGATGAGCTACTGTCAGAGAGATCAGCTCGGACGTATGCTTCGGCTTTCTCTTTGATTAGAGGACATACAGAGAGTCTCTTCATCTTGGTATATTGATGTCTTTATACTGATCCGAGATAGTTTGGATATTAACCAGACCGATCCAAAAAGTTTACGTAACTACCGTAACACTTGATATTTTACAATCATTACTCATTAGGCAAGATTTGATGAGCCTATCACTAGTGATTGGTACAATGCAGAAGGTATTAGATCTTAGTCCGCACTTCTCATCCATCATACATGATATATTACTATTACAACGTGTAGTGCTGTAAACTCTCTTATATTAGCATCCACCATTTGAGGACCATTTGAGGATGCCCTGAGCTCTATCATCCTCATGAAATTTGGATCCGCTCTCACTGGGGGTTGAGCAAAAGAGCTTGTGTCTTTCTACTCACTGTTGTCTACTCGTCCAGGTATCGCATAATAATGGTAGCTGTCATGCAACACATCAACAGCCACGATTGGAAGGACGTAGTGGTAGTTAGATCTTACACTGCTGAACCTGCGCCCGTTATATATGGTGTTTTTTTGGGTAAAGCATTAATATGGTGTCCACAGATTAAAATTAAGCTTGAATTGAAAAAAAAAAAAAAAAAAAGATAAAATGCACGCATGAAGCTGGATTTAGAGACATGTAAAAGAGAAAATAGTGGAAATAACAATCACAGACCACTTGGAAGAACATTCTTTCACAAAAAAGAAAGAAAAAAGGAAGAAAAATTACAGATTCAATTCTTAATTTTAGCAAGAGACGTTGCCATCTAATTGTTCACTCACTCATGTCATACAGATTAACCCTCACCAGCACCAGCTGTGGCAGCAGCAAGGCCGATAAATCCTCGGATATCCGCCACCAGCTTGACGGCCTGCTTGGCATCATGCACTTCGATCCCGTGGCATCCTCCCTCCTCGATCCCCGCCACCACCTCGACCCCTCCACTCTCCAGCATCCTTAAGAACTCCTTCTGCCGGTCGAGAAGCGGGTCCCCCGTGTGCCCTCTCACCAGACACAGCGGCAGCCCCGCCACCGCCGACTCCCTCCCCGTCTTCCCGACCACCGGATTGCAGTACTCGTGGTCCCTATCTGCCCCTTCCGGCAGCGCCAGCTCCCACATCAAATCGTTGACCGGTAGAGCCAGGACCAGGTCCGCCGCCATCCTCGTCTCCGACTCCGTCCTCTCTTTCCCTCCAAAGAAGGGCTGGTACAAGATAAGCCCTTGGATCTTTAGCGGGTTCAGATCCATGGCCAACGCGCGGAGGCCGGCGTGGTAGGCGATGTTGCCGCCGGCGCTGCTGCCCATCAGGAAGCACCGGGAGAAGTCGGCGCGGGCGCCGACTGCGGAGGCGGGGCCAAGGGCCTGGGTGCGGGCCCAGAGGAAGGCGTCGACGGCGTCGTCGTAGGCGGCGGGGAGGCGGTGCTCCGGGGCGAGGCGGTACTCGACGGAGAGGACTATGGCGGGGAGGTCGGCGGATAATTTGACGCAGAAATCGTGGAAGATGGTGGTGCCAGCGCTTAGGAGGATGAAGCCGCCGCCGTGGAAGAAGATGATGACGGGGAGCTTCTTGTCGGTGGAAGGAGATGATTGGTTGGGGACGAAGATTCGGATCCAGGTGTTGTGCGTGGGATTGAGAGGGAAGTCTTTGGAGAGGACGGGGGTAGCGTCGGGGTTGGTGGGGCAGAAGGGAATGAAGGCGTGGCGGGTAATGGAACCATCTGGGTTGCGGGAGATCTTGAGGTATTCGTAGGGATCCATCGGCGAGTAGAGAGGAGGATGGCCGGCGGAGTGGGGTCGATTCGATGAGGCGACAGAGTGAGAGAGAGAGAGAGAGAGAGAGAGAGAGAGAGAGAGGGAACGGAAATAAGAGTGGTAGGTAGGAAGGCTATCCGTTTTCAACGCTTATTGCTTACAAACGCCACATTGCGTAGCTTGTGGTGGGTAGATCTGGGCATGCGGGCCGGTTCAGTGTTTCGTCTCCGTAGATTGGCTTTGCTTGTCTTCCGGACACGTAGCCTTCATAGGGTTTGGCTCTGCACATGTTTTTTCTTGCAAGTGCAAATGAGTCGGGTTGGGTCAAGGGCACGCTTGACTTTGGCCAAAACTAGGTAGCTTCGAGATCTTGATTCAAGACCAACTCGACTAAATCAGTCGAAGAATGCTCTCCTCAACGTAAATGCTGCAAGGTTCAATCCTGTTTGCAAAATCTTTACTTCGATGGTCTGAGAGGTTAATTGGCCGCAGCTTAGGTTAGGCTTCTATCAGATCCGGCTAGTCCAACCAAAGTCTTTGGCTAAGACAATTATGATATTACGAACTTATATTAGATTTTTGACTCAAAAATGTCAACGAGATTCCAAGTTGTACTCAGCCAGGATTAAGTTAACCCAATCAAAATCCTATCCAACCCAAAAGATATAATCAATATTTCTATTTTATATAAAACGTTCATGTATTTTATTTTTACGTGATTCTTTAATTTTGTTAAGTTATTGAATTAGATATGTGCATGGAAATAAGATCTCCGCCAACATAATACATACTTGATAAAATTATCCAAAACCCTCTTTCAATCTTAAATTACTGTTACAGTCAATCCTCTAATACGCCTATCTTCGGAGAAGATTACTTGCAAAAGAAGTCCACACTAACCAAAAAATATTTTCAATGGAGACCCTCCGATGCTTAAATCAGTAAAGAAGTGATCGAATAGATAAGTAAAATTAAAATTAGCAGAGTATTGCCTAGAATTGTCTTACCAATATCATTTATTTACATTCTTTTTTAGGCAAATCATTAGTAACGATTTGTAACGGTTAGACATCGTGGATTTCACTTATTCTGGCATTAAGTGAGCAGTTAATACTCATAATATGATAGATACATGTCTGCCTGAGAAGTTTCATGCCGTGCACTGAGTGGCAGTGTCGCTGTCTTGAGAGTCATACTTTTTTCTGTATTCTTTTGTCAAACAGCTGGAGGGCTTCTGCAGCGAATGGAAAAGAAGATGGGTAGAGATGATGAGGGCAGCCAATCATCGGCCGACTTTGAGAGGGGAGATAGGTTCTGGGCAAAAGCGGTTCAAGAAGGTCCAAGGCAAGCGGCATAGACATCGCATAGGATCATGAAGAAAGAATTGGAGAGACTCCAATGATATTTCACTGACGTTTTTGAGTTTTCAGAGAAAGAAATAGTAGCCTCCCGAAGAGAGTAGGAAAATATAGCCGTGTTTATGCGAAACCTTGGCCAGTGGGTGCCTTTGGACTAGGTGGTGAAGGAGGTGAAAGATCGGTGCAGACTGGACTATAACCCGGAGATGTTTGCATTGGCGAAAGACCACTATCTTCTCCATTTTTGGGCAGTGGCGAACTATGATGCGGCTCTTAAAGGAGGCTCTTGGTTTGTTGCTGGCCAGCTCTTGGCCATGGAGGCATGGATGCCAAATTTTGTGCTAGGGTTGAACACTATCCACTGGACGGTGGTCTAGCTCAAGCTTCCCGATCTTCCTATTGAGTACTGGAAACATGAGAAGATCTTGGGTGTTGCGGCAAAGACTGGTCAACCTCTGTCAATGGATGAATTCACTGACCAACTCCGAAAAATAGGATATGCTAGGATACAGGTTGCCATTGACGCCGATGAGCCCCTGAGCCAGGTGTCCTAATCCGAACTATTAATGGGACTTTTTGGCAACCCTTCATCTTTGAGAACATTTTGGTGGTATGTTATCTGTGTGACAGACTAGAGAATTCTGATAATGCGTGCTGATTCCCGCAGATGGAGCCAAGTTTCGAAAGGAGCGACTGCCCACTTCAACCTAGAAATTTTGTGACATCTGATGGTCGAGGGAAAGACCAGGAGGTATTGCCAATGATGGAGGATAAAGAGGCACGGCCATTAGTGGATGATTCCGAAGTCATCGTTACGAGTGGCTGCCCCCAGCTGGGGTCGTGGATTATCATCGCTCGGATCCGGCAGCTGAGGGCTTCGTGGGTGGGGGGATGCATTCGAAGAAGGAAACCAAATCGTGCCCAAAAGTGACCGACCCTAAAGTATCCTCTTTCCGATCGAGTTTGCCAAGGGGAGGAATGGACTCTAGCGACTTGCCACCTGACTCGGATGGATGGCAAAAACTGTCGAAGGTGGCCCACCACTGTTCCCCAGATAAGAACTCAACGAGTGGAGATCCCGGACATGCGAGCTCAGTGGAATCAGAGCAGTCAGGTGGGCCATTTCAAGTTCTCATGGACATTGGGCCGGCAGAGGGGGATGCAAGCTTGGGCCTGGATGGCGATTGAGCCCACGTGATTCCACCATGATTGAAGTGCCCGTGGCTGTGTTGAAGCGGGCCTAGAGCCCACCTAAATGGATGGTCCATCCCTCCGCATCCCATTCGCCTTCTGGTTCTTCGCACCACTCGGACCAGTCGTCGATCGTCACTGAATCAGGGAAGGAACTGCTGGCTACTCCACCCGGAGGCGGCCCTCGTAGGGACCCTGCACTGCCAGAGGGAGAAGGAAAGCGACTAGGGGGGGCTGGCCGAGCGGAGGGCCTACCTTCCCTGATGCCCATGATCCCATTGGCCAACTACTAGCCAGAGATGCCTAGGGCCCGTCACTAGGAGGGGGGCAGTTCTAAGGCCGCTGCCACTATCAGTGAGGGTGGCAATGGTGAGGTGATGGCAAAAGAGGGTGGCGTGAAGGGGGATACTAGAAAACCATTTTTGGAGTAGCCAGGTGATGGAAAAGGCCAGATGAAGTCTACCGTAGCGGTGGAGCATGTTGCTATTGTGCCTGGCTGAAGACCATTTTAAAGGGAGTTGATCAGCTGGCCGGGGCTAAGGAGACTAAAAAGATTCTTGAGGTCAATGACGATGGCACTGGGTTAAAGGTGCCTGCAGCACCCATCACTGATGCATTATGAAGATACTCATGTGGAATGTTCGAAAAGCCGGCAAACCATCATTTGCAATTACCTTTAAGAGGATGGTGCAATAGCATAACTTAGATGTTTGTATTCTTCTTGAGACTCGGCTTTCAGAAGAGGGTCTTATCAAAGTCCGTCAAAGGATTTCGATGAATTGGGGGTTTTTATGCTATTGAATCCTATGGTCTTATGGGAGGGATTATTGTAATTTGGAGGATGGATTTTGCCAATCTTGATGTCTTCCATCAGTGTACTCAACATGTTATCATTGTGATTTCTGAAAGAAATAAACCCACTTAGATTTTGTCAGGTATTTATGCCAACACTGAATACAGAGAAAGGCGGGTGGTGTGGAACAAAATGACTCGATTGGTGGATCAGGATATTCCCTCCCTAGTGGTAGAAGATTTTAACTGCACTGATAACCCACAGAAGAAGAGGGCTGGTCGATCTTTCTCCGTCAACATTGAGGCACGAGAGTTTTGTGACTTCATTCAGAATAATGGGCTCATGGATTTAGGATTCTCTGGGCCTCATTTTATCTGATGTAACAATAGACAGAGGGCAGCAAAGGTCTGGGAGTGTCTTGATAGAGCCTTTGCCACGGTCAGTTGGATCTAGATGTTTTCGGCATACCAGGTACATTATCTCCCCAGGATAGCATTGGATTATAGCCTAGTGCTTGTCATCATGGACACGGGACTATCCTACCGTAGTCTGTTTCATTTTGAGAAATTTTGGCTCTTTTACCCACACTCTTAGGATATTGTTAGAAAGATTTGGCGGATGCCTGTTCAAAGAAATACAATGTATCGGGTTACCTGCAGGCTTGAGCTAACGAGGCGTAGACTTCAGAAATGGAATAGAGTGGAGATGGGAGATATATTCAGGAGACTGAAGGAGACTAAGACTGCCATTGCTAAGCTTCAGTGGAGAGAGGATCAGGAGGGAGGCTTGGATGATGAGGGCTTGGCCCAACTCTAAAGCAAGTTAACCCTTCACTTCTCTTTATTGCACTAGCAGGAGACCTTATGAAGGCAGAAGTTTAGAATCCAATGGCTCAGAGAGGGAGACAGGAATATAAGATTCTTCCACCAATCAACTGTTATCAGAAAGCAGAGGAACCAAATTAGAATGCTGTGCAACGAGATGGGGATCTTGATCGAGGATGAGGAGGACATTCGATAGGAGATTCTTCACTTCTTTCGGGGGTGGTGGACTATTCAGCTGGGTGGAGATAAGTTTGTTACTATCCCTACTCCGACTGAAAGGGTTTTAGCCCAGGAGAATGTTGTTTTGATAGATCCTATCTTAGTGGAGGAGGTCTTGAGGGCTGTCCACTCTATGATTGAGGATAAGGCACCAGGTCTGGATGGCTTTCCACCACTTTTGTTTAAATGGTATTGGGCAATTATCCGGAAGGAGGTGACTGAAGCCATCCATCTCTTTTTTACTTCAAGAATGATGCCTGAGGCATGGAAGTGGATCTTTATTGTGCTGATCCCTAAAAAACAAGACACCTCCGAGTCGAGTCATTTCAGGCCTATCAGCTTATGTACTACTCTGTAAAAGATCTATGTGAAGATTATGATTGAAAGACTGAAACCTATCCTCCCTTGATTGATCAGTGTTAAGCTTAATATTTTGAATGTCAAAGTATCTTAGATAATATTTTGATTGAACAAGAATTTTGGCACGATCTCCAAAGAGCTTCGGCTCGATGATCCCTTATGGCCATTAAGCTTGATATGGAGAGCGTATGATTGGATGGATTAGCATTTCCTTATCTACACTATTCAAAGCTTCGAATTTCATTCAAACTAGATTACATGGATTATAGGCTACGTTGGATCTCCATCCTTTCCCATTTTGATCGATGGCACCCCAACCAAGTATATCTATTCTAGTGTTGGCCTATGGCAAGGTTGTTCCTTATCTCCATATATTTTTATCCTTTGTGCCGACGCCCTTTCTAGGACCCTCCATGGTGCCACCATTGATCAGGCCTTGGACCCCTATGTGCCAGCCCAAGGTGCAAGACCCATTTCGCATCTTTTGTTTACTAACTACCTTTTGGTCGACTGGGCGACTATCCGAAATGCTGAGTCCTTCAGAAGGATTCTTGAGATCTATTACTATGCTTCGAGACAAAAGGTGAACCTGCTTAAATCGGCCATGTACTTCAATCCAAAGACTAAGATGCAACTAAGGTAGACTATTAGAGAGCAACTAGGGATCGCTGAGCGGATGGATGCCTGTCACTACCTAGGAGTGCCCATCATGGGATGGAGGCTACGAAGAGTGGACTATTCTAGGATTGAGATGGCTATCTGTGATCGTCTAGAGTGCTGGCAGGATAGATGCTTATCCATGATGGATAGGATAACCTTGGTTCGATCAGTGCTCAGCTCAATATCGATCTATCTGATGTCTAATACTATCATTTCGAAGGTAGTGGTGGCGAAGATTGAGTAGAAGTTCAAGCATTTTCTCTAGGGATCTCACATGGGTGGAGGTAGTGTTCACCTTTTGGCATGGGATATTGTCTGCCAGCCCATTCGAAAGGATGGTTTAGGGATTCAATTCCTTGTGGCTCGTCGTAAGGCCCTAATTGCCCATCATGTAGCTAGGCTACTTCTTCAATCGAACTCCATGTGGAGTGAGATGATACAAGCTAGGTATGGGTATGACTTGTGGATTGCTGGCTCTGTCATCCGAGTTGGTCGAAGGAACTTCTTTATGTGGAAGGAGAATTGCTTGCAAGCCCAGTTTGTTCTTGACCATGTCAGATGGGTTATGAAAGATGGGCGGGACATTGACCTCATCGGGATCCTTGGATTGCTGATGTGCCAATGAGCCGATGGCCTACCTTCATTAGCATTGAGACCATCGATTCAATGCGGGTTGCGGATCTTCTCCAACCAGAGGGGGCTGGTTGGCAAGTTGATGCGGTGTCTGAGCTCTTTGATCCTACCTTGGCTAAGAGAGTGCTTGCTACGGCTATCCCTATTTTTGGTGGATCAGATATCAAAGTTTGGAGCTCTACTTGTACCCCGAGGGTTGTGACGAGAGACCTCTATGAGATTTTTAGAGGGGCGACCGAGAGAAGGATGGATGGAGCTTGGATTTGGAAGCTCCATGTCCACCCGAGGATCCATCTTTTCCTTTAGAGGGTGGCTTGGTGGTGGCTTCCGACCAGAGTGGTGTTGTGTAATAGGGGTATGGACATTCTCCCTTTTTGTTTGAGTGGATGCACTAAGGATGAAATGGTAGACCATGTTTTATTCCTTTGCCTCAGAGCCCAGACTGTCTGGAGGTTGGCAGGATTTGTTCGGATGCCGAGTATGTCTGTGGAGTCTGTCCAATTTTTCCTGAAAGAGCTGTAGAGGAGCTTACAGAGCCTAACTATCATGAAGATTGGAATCAGAGCGGCTTATATAGCGTACCATATTTGGCTCGTCCAGAATCAAAAAACTTTTGAGGGATCTTGGCAATCGACGAGAGTCATCTTTGAGCGGGCTCTGGCCCAAGCCAGGGAGATTATGGAGGTGATGGCAAATGGTCCGACCTTAGATGTTCGGGACAACTGGGGCTTCCCAACCGCTCAAGCAGTGATCCATGTGCTGTTTATCACTTGGAAGCTCCTACCCCCAAGTTTTCTCAAGGTCAACTTTGATAGTAGTGTGAGAGGTTGTAGAGAGGGTGCTGGCTTCGTCATATATGGTTATGACTCCAGATTTATGGTGACTGACGGATATCATCTTCTTGACTGCATGGTTCCTACAGTAGAGCTTTGGGCGATCTGGACTGGTGTCTGCTTCACACGACTGCAGCTGCTAGTAGATAGATTGATGATAGAAGGTGATTTATCCATAGTCATTAGCTAGTTGAGAGAAAAGTTAAGGATACAGGATGCTCATCCTCTTATCAGTGATATTTGCCATCTTGTTCAGGGCTGCTTCTTGATTGACTTTCGACATATCCACCGTGAGACCAATAGTACAGCTAACTGGGTAGCCTCTTTTGTAGCTGAGCACTCCGGTGAAGCTATATAGACTGAGTGGACTAAAGTGCCATGAGCACTTCATAATATTCTTCTTTCTGATTTTTTTGGTTGCATTCATACTCGCCATGTATGAGTGCTCTTCTTTATCTAAAAAAAAAGCTAATAATATGATTGTGGAATGACCGTTATGCACCTCTTACGCTAACAATTTTTTATACTTGTCAATGAATATGATGCTGACTATATGTCGATGTCACTGTTATACCAACTTACCACCGATTGGAGATTAATTAATTATTTGAGCCATCATATTCATTAGGAAAGTCAATTGAGAGTTGCCGACTGTCCATTGGTTCAGTCGATTGATGGTCGGCATACCTAGTTGAGAGTCATCCAACCTTGCGCCTCTGACTTATAGTCGGCGAAATAGGCCATCAGTTAAGGTTTGGACATTATCGATCATTCAGTCGGGGATTCCGACTACCAGTCCATAATTCTGACTATCAGCCATAGTAGAGATGTCAAATCAGGGAGAGCAAAATCAGTAATCCTAACAGTTGCCCCTACTCTTGATTTCAATAGTAGAAGGGCACGTGATCTATCACGTGGATTGGCATTTTGAACGATGAGAGTTATCACATGTCATTTTGAGCCCCGATTCGACGACTGCTTTATTATTTAGCATTAATGATTGCCTCATGAATCAGAAAAGTTTTTGGCCGTTTGGTCATTTCGATGATCATGCATCCATCATTGGCACATTCAGCGAAAAAATAATTTGACAACCTAACAATTTAGTCAATTTGAGTTCGGCTCAATCCGTTGTTGACATGTGTCAAGCAGTTACTGGTTTCTAGTTGTTTCTACATATAGTGAAATGTGGCATAATCCAAGGGTGGGTGCGTCGAAGCATTCGATTAATAGCCGACTTAGATGTTGCCACATGGCAAAATCTGGATGATTCTGAAATTATCTCAACCATTGATGACTTCTATATATAGGATTGTTGTCTTTCTTTTTGAAACTTCCTATTGCAACTATAAGTTCTCATGTTGTCCGGAGCTTTTTTTCTTCCTCCTTGTCTCTACGATCTGTTTGGTTTCTTTCTAATTTTCAGGTTAGATTTCTCCTTCTATTCTTCCTTGAAAACTTTCTTCATCATTAGTAATGGCTGATAGGAGAAAATCACGAGTAGGAGAAAGTAGGACTTTTTCTTTAGGTCCGATAGTGGAGATTTTTTCACTGACCGATTTTATACTTGATCGTCTCCAGAAGAAATATCACATCTCGAAACAATTTTGATTGTCTGTGTCTGGTCCAGATGGTTGGATAACTTCTCCACCAATAGGTCAGATCACATTCTACATAGAAAATCTTAGGTCAGATCTCCATTTTTTAATCCTAGAGTTCATTCGAAACATCCTGGACTACTATCAGATCTGCCCGGCTTAGCTCATGCCAAATTTCATTCGGCTTCTCATCTCATTCACCTTGTTGTGTTATTCCATCCCGACTGTTCCTCGGTTATCACTTTTTCAACCCTTCTTCGTACTTTGCCCTCATCCAAAAGTCGAGAGTTGGTGGTTTCTTGCTCCAAAGAAGGGTTTGTTCTTCATCTTTGGCCTTTCTTTGTCCATCCACGATTGAAAAATCTAATTTTTCTTTATCGCTTCTTCATTACCTTGGGGTTTTCTTTTATTTGGGGGATCCCGAATACTAGCCCGAATGATGATAATCAAATTGACCCTACCAATCGAGAGGATTTTCTTAAGTTGAGGGATATGAAAGTTCCATCGCAGAGGGAGTTATTGATCGATCAAGCTTTGTATGATGCCGGATATAGTCCGGCACCGACCACTGGTATAGTCTGAAGTAACCTTTTAGGATCTTTATTTTTACTTGATTTTTGATTTATAACTAATTTTATTAATTTTTATTTTTTGCAGCTATGCATCCTTCGACATCAATTTTGATAGCTGATATTCGCTGCTTCATAAGCAAGAGGAAGTCAGCTGCTGATGCTGGGTCATCGAGAGGGTCAAAGAAGAGTCAACCCAATGTTCCATCGGTGGCCACCCGCTTGACTGATACACCATCAGTGAAAGCAGGTCGAACCAACATTTCGTTGGTAGCAGCTTCGGGGGTTGTTGGTGAAGCAGTTTTGCCCTAGTGGCTCCAGAGGCTCTCCCATCAGCTCAAGCTCCATCAAATGTGGTTCATTCGATAGTTGAAGAGCCAGACAATGACGACGTAGTGGTCATGGAGGCACCAGCTACTCCTGTCGAGCCGATGGTATCTTGGACACCTTCAATGCCCGAAGTAGGATTGAGAGAACAATGGCTAATAGCATTTCGATGCTGCTTACGTCCGAATGGATGTCGACTCCAGTCAAGCAGTCGGCAAGTCAAAGATGAGGGAAGGCCTTGATAGTTTCTACTGTAAGCGAGGCTCCAAGTGGTTCAATGGAGTCTATTGATATTCGAGTTTCCACTGGAGAGTCGGCTATAAGGAATCCGATGTTGGCGAAATAGCTAGTTGAAGCCATTCTTCTTCCTACTGATAAGGAAAGTAGGAGAGGTCAGATAATGATCGATATGTTCTCCTCATTTTACACATCACTTATTGCAGTACGTCAATGTCTCTCTCTTTCTTCCTTTTTTTACTTATTCCTTCTTCCTTTTTCAGGTGGCGCATGATGTGTCGGCATTGGAAAAAGGGTTCTGGTCATTTGCCGACATTCATCAAGCTTAGTTCAACAAGGCGATGATGGCCATTATAGAGAAAGCTGCTGCCCTTGAACGTCTCCAAGCCGCCACCAATCGAGAGAAGGAAGCAATCGAGCAGGAGAAGAAGCAAGCAGAAGAGATCTCCTGACTGAAGGCCGAGTTAGAGTCGGCCCATGCCGACTTAGGATCGGCATTTGAATTGAAAGTGAAGTCGGCTCAAGCAGCTCTCGGTCGAGCTCGAGAGTAGGCCGTTGAAGAGTATTAGACTTCGTAGGACTTCAAGAATGAAATTCTCAAAAGTAGCCATATATCTTACTGGACCAAATATGAAGATGGCAGGAATGCAGTCGATAAGATCTATCCCGATTTGGATCTGAGCCGCATCGTTATACCAAAGTCTAATGATGAGTCGAGCAAAACCATTGCTGCTCCAACCGAAGAGGCTCCGACTGATGAGGCACCAGCTGAAGAAGTGCCGGTTGTCGCAAAGCTCATCCCATCTTTTGAAGATGCTGCTTTAGAGCCTCCTCTGACTTTTGAAGAACTTGCTTCAACACTTGCTATTGCAAAGTTGGTAGCGGTAGATGATGCCAACTGTTGATCAGCATAAATACTATTGATTTTCTTTTTCTTTATTTTTGTCATCAGATAAAATCCGTTCTTGTAATTAGGCTTCAGCCAAATTTTGTAATAGTTTTGAGTATGAATGAAGAAGAATTTTTCTAAGTATAAAGCTTCTTGTGTCAAAATTTTCTAAGTATTATTTTTGTTCTTTAATCAGCAACTGAATATCAATCCGCTTACTAAATGTTGGACTGTAGTAAGAATACTTGTAGGACTTGCCGTCTAACCAAGTTTCAATCGATTAGAATCTAGGCATAAAGTTCTTATATATTTGATAAACGGAGGTTAGCCAAATATCCTTCAACTGACCAAGGTCAAGTCGGTGTACTTCTCACTAAGTTAAAATAATGTAGGCATAGAATTCTTCTCAACCTTGGTTGAGTTGGAATAATATTTGACTCAACTGGAGCTAAGTCGGTATAATGCTTCACTCAACCGTAGCTGGGTCAACATAATTTTTCGATTAATCAAAGTTGAAAAGTCAACTTGTTTGATTATAAGTTAGTTTGTTCAGATATCCGATTGTAAGTCTACAGAGGATATCGACTGACTATAAGTTGGCAAAATATAAAATTAGCATCGGCTGTCAGTCAGCTATTTTACTCATTTGACCAATTGTCGATCAAATGCCATTTTGGGTGACATGTCATCGGTCAAACATTATTCTGCCAAAAAATTGAAGCAAAGCTGGAGTCCAATCATTGTATTGAAAACACAATAGTACTCAACCAACTTTATTGGTAGTATATTTTTAAATTATCAGCATTCCATATTTATGAAATAATCATTCCATCGAGAGTCTCTAGTCGGTATGCGCCTGGACGAAGGATTTCAGTCACTCTATATGGCCCTTTTCAGTTTAGAGATAATTTTTCTTGAACCAAAGGTTTTGAAACTTCTCTGCTTTTCTTAGGACCAAGTCTCCAGGAAAAAATATCTTAGGTTTAACCCTTGCATTATAATATCAGAGGATTCTTTATCAGTATACAACCATCCAAACTTGAGCTTGTTGTCGAATTTTAGGAAGGAGATTTAAGTCGGCTCTTCAAGCTTTAGAGTTGTTTGATTCTGCGTAATGTTCAATTCTCATTGATGGCAAGCCAATTTTCACTGGGATCACCGCTTCAATTCCATATGCTAAGTTAAACGGTGATTCTCCAATCGCAATGCAGGAAGTTGTCTGATATACCCATAAGATTGAATATAGTTCTTCTACCCAGAGATCTTTTGCTCCATTCAACCATGTCTTAAGTTCATGTAGGATCGTCCAATTCGTGACTTTTGCTTCATCATTTGATTGGAGATGGCCGATAGATGTGAGTTTATGTGTAATATGAAATCTTGCATAAAACTCTCTGAAATTTTGATTATCGAATTGTCGATCGTTATCAGTGATTATAATATGCGGTAGTTCAAATCTGTATATGATCGACTTTTGAACAAAGCCTTCCATCTTACTTTCAGTAATCTACGCTAATAGTTCAGTTTCGATCCATTTGGTGAAGTAATTCATCGTGACCACCAAAAAAATTTTTGACCAAATGCCGAAGGAAAAAGATTAAGAATGTCCATCCCCCATTGTGCGAATGACCATGGCACAATTATGGATGTCAAAAGGCTGATCGATTGATGCTAAATATTAGCATATTTTTGACATGGATCGCATCTCCAAATAAGGTCGGCCGCATCTTTCTTTATGATGGACCAATAATATCCCTATCATAGAATTTTATAGGCCAACGACTTACCCCCAAGTGATTTATACAAATTTCATCATGGATTTCTCGAAGAGCATAATCAACATCAGTTGGCCCTAAGAATTTGAATAGAGGGAGCGAAAACAATCTCTTGTAGGGATGTCCGCTTAAGACATACTGTGAAGTGATCCATCTTAGGCACTTGGCCTCCGAAGGATCTTCGGGCAAGATTCCATCAGTAAAATATTGGATGATTGGACTCATGCAGCCTGATTCATCATTTATTTATAGCACTTCATCGACCCTATCAATACTCGGTTGTTCGAGATATTTGATGAGCATTCGGTCAAAAAGATTAGAGGAAGTGGTTGCTAGTCTGGAGAGTACATCGGCTTGAGCATTTTCTATTCTCGGAATGTAGAAAATTTTAAAATATTTAAAAATCGATACAAAATCTTTTACTTTCTGAAGGTATTTCACCATAGTTGGATCTCGGGCTTCATATTCATCCTTGACTTATCTGGTTATTAGTTGTGAGTCAATAAAAACATTCAAATTATCAACATCGAGCTTTTTGGCGATTTTCAAATCGGCTAACAATGCTTCGTATTCGACTTGATTATTTGATACTTTGAAATTAAAATGAAGTGCGTATTCGATGACAGTCCCTTTGGAATTAGTAAAGATGAGGCTGGCTTCACTTTCTTGGGCATTAGATACTCCATCAACATGAAGCACCCATGCCGAGTTAGGTTCGGCCTCAGAGTTTTCAACTTTTTCCGACTTATTGCCGGATTTTTGTTCTGATTTATCATCGGATGTGGTGCATTCGGCAATAAAGTCAGCTAATACTTGAGCCTTCATTGATGGTCATGGATAATATTGGATGTCAAATTTACTGAGTTTAATCATCTATTTTGCCATTCGGCCAGAAGTATCTGATCGATGTAAGATCGCCTTCAAAGATTAATCTGTCAGTACTATAATCGAATGAGCTTGGAAGTATGATCGGAGTCATTGGCTTGATATGAGCAAGGTATAGACTATATTCTCTATCTTCGAGTATCGAACCTCAACATTATGAAGCACCTTACTGGTATAATAAATGGTTCGTTGAATTCGATTCTTGTCTTCTCTGACAAGGACCAAATTGATCACTTTCGTTGATATGGCCAAATAGAGATATAATGTTTCTCCCACCCTTGGTTTTGCAAGTAATGGTGGGGACATCAAATACTTCTTCAAATCTTCGAAGGACTGTCGACATTCATCTGATCATGAGAAGTCCTTTGTTTGTCGTAAAGTTTTGAAGAAGGATAAACACTTTTCAACTAACTTCAAGATAAATCGGCTAAGTGTGGTGATTCTTCCGTTCAATTGTTGTATTTTTTTTTAAACTCAGGTGCTTTATATCGATAATAGCCTTAATTTTTTTTTGGATTAGCCTCGATTCCTCATTGTGATACAAGAAATCCAAGAAATTTTTTGGCAATTATGCCAAAAGCATACTTAGTCAGATTTAACTTCATTTGATGCCGTCGAAGTATGTCAAAGGCTTTTTCCAAATTTCGAACGTGGTTGTAAGTCTAGACACTTTTTACCAATATATCATCGATGTAGACTTTCATATTTCATCTGATTTAGTCTTTAAAAATCTTGTTGATCAACTATTGGTAAGTTGCTCCAACATTTTTTAAATCAAAGGCATCATCTTGTAACAGTAAATGTCTTTATCGATTATGAAGACTGTATGCTCTTCATCTTCTGGCGTCATTCAGATTTAATTGTAACCCATAAAGGCATCCATGAATATTAATAACTAGTGTTCTGATGTTGCGTCGACTAGTTGATCAATTTTTGATAAAAAAAAGCTATCCTTCGAACAAGTTTCATTTAAGTCGATGTAGTTAATGCAGATTCATCATTTTTCATTGGCTTTTCTTACCATCACGACGTTGGTGAGCCAATTGAGATAATTGGCTGCTCTGATGAAGTCGGCAATGAAGAGTTTATCTATCTCTTCATCAATGATCTTTTATCTTTTGGAGGTGAAGGATCTTTTCTTCTGTCTCACTGATTTAACTTTTGGATTAAGGTTTAACCGGTGAGTGATTATTTCTAGAGGAATTCCTAGCATGTCGGTTGCCGACCAAGTAAAGATATCGACATTTGCCCTTAGCAATTCTATTAATTGATTTCGCTTTGAGTCAGACAGCCATGATCTGATCAAAATAATTTTTGTCGGATCTTCTTTCCTCAATGGGATCGTCATCAGTTGTTCCGCTAGTTCATCTCTTTCTTCATTCTTCCTGTGATCGAGTTTATCGATCGTTAGAGGATCTTCGGACTTAGCACCTTGAGTGAAAATCATAAAGGCAGCATCTGGCCAGTTGTTGATCTCCATGCATTTCATCGATTCCTTCTTGGATTAGAAATTGGATAAGGAGATAGAAAGTTGACACTACCACTCTTAATGCATTGAGTGCAGGTCATCCAAGTATGGCATTATAAATCGAAGAAACTCGAATGATCATAAATATAGTGAAAACGGTACTTTATCGTGGTTCAATCCCTACAGTAAGAAGAAGAGTAATTTCTTCTTTCATGTTGACTACATCTCCAATAAAATCGACTAAAGGCATAGAAACTTTTTGAGTCGATCAATCGGTAGTCACGTTTGGAAAAAAGTTGAATAAAAAAGAACGTCGGTTGAACTTTCATTATTTATAAGAATTTTTTTACATCATAATTAGCTATCATTGCCAATACAATGACGGCATCGTTATGAAAGATTTGAATTCTCTGTACATCATCATCTGAAAAAGAAATAATATTGTCTTCGCATCATTTTTTAGTTGATTCTTTTTCGAAATTTGCCTTCCAATTTTTCGATCATCCAAAAATCATATTAATGACTCCTACCATCGATCAGTTATCATGCATTTCCTCAGGTGGGTGCTAAGGTTGTCACTCAGCAGGAGGCTAAGTCAGACGATCACGCTAATATTTGCTGAGAAAGACTCGACAAATCAGGGCTTCGATTTCATCCCTGAGTTGGATACACTGTTCAGTATTGTGACCGTGATCATGATAAAACTGATAGTACTTCCTTCTATCCCAGCTTCTCAACGGGGCTTTCATCGGTAGAGGATGTCCGAGGTGTTCTGCTCCTTTGATTTCTATCGGAATTTGCATACGAAGAGCAGTCAATGGAGTATAGGAGCCATATTTGGTGCTGTATTTGATTGACCTTGGACTTCATCAAAATGGTGAAACTCTTTTATCAGTCGATTGCCGACTTGGTTCAGTAAGAGCTCCACTCTTCTTCTGCTTCTTTTTCTGACCTTTTGTTTCTGATTGACGTCGATCAGTAGCATCTTTATCTACACAAATATGTTTAAATGCTCACTCTAGAAGTTCAGCATATATTCGAGGATGATTTTTATCTAGGAAATAAATAAATCTGGATACCCTCAGATCTCTTTTCATGATCGAAATAGCCATATCTTCATTGAGGTCCTTGACCTCAAGTTTGTTGGCATTGAAATATGCCACGAAGTTTCATAACATCTCTCCTTCATTCTGTTTTATTAAGAAAAGACTATCAGAGATTTGCGGCATTCTTCGGCTGGTGCTGAAATGCGCCACAAATGAATCTTCGAGCTGCTCGAAGGAGTGTATGCTCTTCAATTGGAGCTCAAAATACTAGGCCCGAGTAGCCTTCCGAATAGTTGCTAGAAAACCTTTGCATAAAAGGGCATCGAAAGTCTCCTAAATTATCATGAGAGTTTTGTAACTCTCCAAATGATCAACTAGATCCATAGAGCCATCATACGGCTCCATTTACGGCATCTTGAATCGAGATGAAATTGGTTCATCCATGATGCATCGAGAAAATGGAGGAGCTGTGCGGATGCTGAGGTCACTTGAAATCCTTGATTGTTCATTTGTAATCGAATGAGTTGACGGTCGATTTTCTTGAACTTACGTTCATAGTCATTGAGCCATAACTTTTGTGAGAATTTAGGGGTGGAACTCTCTGAAGAGCTCGAGGATTGGAAAGTTAATGATAAACGCAATCTCTTTTCTTTCTTAATACTGCATCAAAGAGAAGAAGAAGAAGAACATCACATATGACGGATGGCATGGTGAGAATGCCGGGATGGTGATGGCTCAGCATGGTGAGAATGTTGCATCGATCATCATTCCGATGAGGAAAAAAAAGGATCGTCGGAGAGCACGACGACTGTATGTGGACGACATTGCACGTGCCATTGGCTCTTCCGCCATCGATTGTTGTTATTGCTGTTGAAGGCTATGCACCACCTCCGTTAAGACTTTTATTTGCTACATCAGCGCAGCGAGTTGTTGAATTTAGACATCCACTGTAATGGCTGGATGCAAAGAGCTAGGCACTGCCATTGGCAGGAAGATTGCTTGGTGGAACAGGTAGAGTTTTGGACTCATGTTTTTGGCATCATAGTTATTTTTTAAGAACTATTGGCTTTCCCCCTATCTTGCACGTCAATCTATTACAGTCAATCCTCTAAGATACCTGTCTTCGGAGAAGATCACCTGCAAAAGAAATTCATACTGACCGAAAATATTTTTGATGGGATCCTCTGATACTTAAGTCAGTGGAAGAATGGTCGAACAGGTAAATAGAATTAAAATTGATAGAATATTATCCATAATTATCTTATCAATACCATTTATTTATTTTTCTTTTATAAAAAAATTATAATAATAATTTATAATAGTTAGATATCATGAATCCCGCTTATTCCAGCATTAAGCAGTTAATACTCATAATATGATCCTGGAATGACCATTATATGCTTCTTATGCTGATAGTTTCTGATACATATCAATGAATACAATACCAGCTATATATCAATGTCACTATTGTACTGACTTACCGCTGGTTAGGAATTAACCGATTATTTAAGCCATCATATTCATTAAAAAAGTCAATTAAAAATTGCCGATTATCCATTGGTTCAGCTAATTGATGGTCGGCATATCCAGTTAGGAGTCGTCCAACCTTACGCCTCCAACTTATAGTCGATGAAATCGGCCATCAATTGAGCGTTGAACATTATCTATCATTCAGTCAGTGGTTCCGACTATCAATCATAGTAAAAATATCGAATCAAGAGGAGCAAAACCAGTAACCCCAACAATTACCAACACAAACTGACTTATCCCGAATAATTCAATCCAATGCAGCCTAACCCACTACTGAAGCTATCTAATTTTAAACTTTAGATTGAAAAGTGATTGAGCTAGATTGGTCGGAAAAATTCCAACCAAAGATCAAGTTGGGTTCCTTTAGGGGAATGAATTAGTGGTCAAAAGCATAACCTCTTAACGCGAAACGGCATGCCCACTGCAGTGGAAAAAAAAAATAATGAAGCAAACTTTTAATGAGGACCGAGCCTCTTAAATAATATTTAAATTATTTGGCAGACCCACTCGTAGGGCTAGACATGGCACAAAGTTCGCACGGCTCCCTAGATTCCCTACTTGGCTTTGTTTCCAAGTTCAATAGATTAGACCAGTTTAGAGTGTAAACTTCGAAGTTAAATGAATTCTGGACCGGGTTTAGAGAATACTTGACGTAGCCTGAACCTAGCCTACAATCATTAATGCATAAACTTAATAAATATATATTCTATTTAATAATCTTGTATATTTTATTTACGATATTTAACCTTTTGAAATTACGATATTATTTAGCTTATTTAGGACAGTTCATCTATTTGGGGTATTTATATAGAACATCATCGTTTTGTAACAATAACAGTGACTGTTATCTCCGATGTGATACATAACATAAAATAATTTTTGAATTCAAATCAATATAAAAGCTGGGAAGAAAATCCACTAAGAGTATTATGGAAAATAACATAAATTACTTTCTTCTAAGAATTTATTAATTTCTGATATAATTATAATTACCGTCATCATTTATATCAGATGTGATACATAACACCAATTACCCATGTTTGCATTCCATGACATGTTAGGAAAGATAAAAATTAAATAATTAGATATGGAGTTCCAAAAGAAAAATTACTGTTATGACTATAAAAAAAATTCAAGAAAAAAAAAATCTAAATTTCTTAGACTTTCAAGAATATTACCAAAATTTCAATTTATATAAGATTTTCATGTGCATCATATATGTTAAATACTAGTAATACTTTATAAAAATATCCGTTATTTAAAAGCATCAGGAAACCTGAAATGAAACTTAGAGAGAGCAAAAGTACAGGTTCGGATGTAGTACCATCAGGCTCCAAGTCTCGCTCAGCCTGCCGCCTATTGGAGCATCCACCCAATTACCAGAACGGAAGTACAAAGAAGAAAAGAAAACGAAGAGCACAAACAAAATACAATAAAGTACACCTTCTGACCATTCTCTTATTTTTTTTTCGGTCCATGACCGCGCCAATCACAGCTACAGTTGGTGCCCGCCAGCCTTAACCCCTCCGGCCGGAGCAGCGGTGTCCAAGTAGACGAAACTTTTGACGTCCACTACCAGCGCCTCCGCCTTGTCCGGCTTAAAGATCTCGATATCGTGGTGCCCCTCCTCCTCCAAATGGGCCACCACGCTCACTCCTCCCCTCTCCAGCATTCTAGCAAACACCCTCTGCCGGTCCACTAGGGGATCCCCCACGTGTCCCGTCACCAGACACCTCGGCAGCACCGCCGTCGCCGCCGGATTACAGTACTCGTGGTCCCGGTCCGCCCCCTCCGGCAGCGCCAGCTCCCACATCAAATCATTCGCCGGTAACGGAACGATCCGATCAGCCGCCATTCTCGCCTCCGACTCCGTCCTCTCTTCCCCCCCCCCACAAAGTAGGGTTGGTTCAAGATAAGCCCTTCGATCTTTAGGGGGTTCAGATCCATGGCCATCGCGCGGAGACCGACGTGGTAGACGATGTTGCCGCCGGAGCTACTGCCCATCAGGAAGCACCGGGAGAAGTCGGCGCGGGCGCCGAGCCACGGGTCGACCGCGGAGGCAGGGCCGAGGGCCTGGGCGCGGGCCCAGAGGAAGGCGTCGACGGCGTCGTCGTAGGCGGCGGGAAGGCGGTGCTCCGGGGCGAGGCGGTACTCGACGGAGAGGACTATGGCGGGAAGGTCCACGGATAGTTTGACGCAGAAGTCGTGGAAGGGTGCGGAGGCGGCGCTGAAGAGGATGAAGCCGCCGCCGTGGAAGAAGAAGACGACGGGAAGCTTGTTCTTGGGGGAAGGCGGTGATTGGGTGGGGAGGAAGATTCGGAGCCAGGTCTTGTGGGCGGGGTTGATGGGGACGTCTTTGGAGAGGGCGGGGACGGAATCCAGGGATTGGTCGCCGGTGGGGGGAGAGGTGGGGATGAGGTTGGCTCGGGTGAGGGAGCCGTCGGGGTTGCGGGAGACGTGGAGGAATTGGTAGGGATCCATGGACATTTCTTTTGGGCCTACGGCGGGGACGGGAAATGTGGGTCGGGAGAAAGATTTGGAGGCGAATTCCGACGAGATAGGCGCAGGGACTTTAATACGGGAGTATTCATAGGATCGCCCACCTTTTTGATCTGTAGGGCTTACTCCAAAAGAGGAGTTTTTTTTTTTTTTTTTTTTTTTTTTTTTTTTTTTTTTTTTTTTTTTTTACTTTTAAGATTAGTAAAAATAGTTATAGATTTTTCAGCCAATAAGATCATAAATGGATCGAGTTGACCCATGATTTGATTCATCCTGATCTACTTAGATCCGATCCGATTCATTTTAAAAAACCACGGAGTTGGGTCACATTTTAAAATTAAATCCATACAATATTCTAGATCGGATTTGAGTTTACTGAATTTAGATCTGATCTGATCTAAATTCAATATTAAATTTAACATATAAATTATAAAATAAATAAAATGAGGTTGAAATTTTAAATGCTCTTATAGCATCATCAATTTTTAAAAATTTTACTCAATTTGACTATGAGATTTTGAAAAATTATTTATAAATTAAGAGCCAAAATAAAATAATGTTTATTTTTTTTGTTATAAATTTTATATATATTAATTTATCATACGAACTAGGTCTGGCCAAAATTTGGATTCAAACTAGATCTAAAATTTTTAGATTGAGATCTGGTTATATATGAATCTGATCTAATCCAAATGATTCAACAGGGCAAATTTTTTTATCACAGATCCGATCCAATCTGATTCGATTTTTAATTGGGTTGGATCTGGGTCCAACATTAGGATCCGATCAAAGAATCGGATCCAATTGGGGTCACTCATGATCTGGTCCAATTTGATCCATTTACACCTCTATCAGCCAATGAATGAACTAGCACAGATGATGTGTAATATTTATGATAAATATTGTTCTATCAAAAATATGCATAATATTTTTTTAAATAATAAATTTGCATGAGGACACAAATAGTGATATAGTGGCTGAGTCGAGCACGGAACTACTCGGGCTGGGATCAGTATCTCAATGAGTTGCTTGAGCTTAACTTGTTTAAACTTTGAGTTAGATTTTAATTGAAATAAGTTAAGCTCTTTTTATAAATATTTAAGATCTTTTCAGCAAATATTCAATAAGAGACTAAATACACATCCGTACAAAGGCTTGGCATCCTCGTCAAACTAAGGATCCAAAACTATGCATTCATTCATAAATATTATTGGTGCAAAATCTGATCGATGCTGGGACGAGCAGGAGTAGAGGTGGACGAGATCGCTGTCGATGACCTACAAAATAAAGTTTCATCCAGAGTCAGTGGTGGTGGCTCCGACGGAATCCTCCGACGATCAAGTCAGCTCTTCTAGCCAACAGAAATGGAGTACTCAGAAGAGAGTTCGATAGAATTTTAGAAGAGGAGAGGAGAGCTTAGAGCTTAGAGCTTCGAAAAAACATATCTGGAGGATTCCTTTTTATAGGCGGAGCTTGATTGATTGTGACAGCTGCAGCTATCTGGCAGTAGGCCGCTCAAGGCCTGATGGAGTTCGGTACGGAGGAAAAGATGTCGTCAGACTGATGGTGAGAGATAAGATCTCTTTCGAGCTTCTACATCAATAGGAGATGAGATCTCTTTCAACCTCGGCTGGAGATGAAATCTTTTTCGAGCCTCAAGTTCAACTTCAATCTCGACTAAAGATAAGATCGCCCCCAAACGACCGAGTCAACCTCGGCTAGAGATAAGATCTCTTTCGAGCGACCGGATCAACCTCGACTAGAGATAAGATCTCTTCCGAGCTTCAAAGTCTTCGCCAACAGAAGATAAGATCTCCTTCAATCTTGGCTGTCGGAGATAAGATCTCCTCCGAGCGTCCAAGTCAACCTCGGCTAGAGATAAGACCTCTTCCGAGCGATCGAATCAACCTCGACTGCTGGAGATAAGATTTTTTCCAAGCTTCTACAGGAGATAAGATCTTCTTCAACCTCGACTACTGGAGATAAGATCTCTTCCGAGCCCAACCTTCAACCTCGGCAATCTTGACTGCTGGAGATAAGATCACCTCCGAACTTTATCTTCAACCTCGACTGTCGGAGATAAGATCTCCTCCGAGCATCCAAGTCAACCTCGGCTAGAGATAAGATCTCTTTCGAGCGATCGAGTCAACCTTAGCTGCTGGAGATAAGATCTTTTTTCGAGCTTTTATAAGAGATAAGATCTCCTTCAACCTTGACTGTTGGAGATAAGATCTCCTCCGAGTCCAACCTTCAACCTCAACTACTGGAGATAAGATCTTTTTTGAGCTTTACCTTCAACCTCAACTGTCGGAGATAAGATCTCCTCCGAGCGTTCGAGTCAACCTCGACTAGAGATAAGATCTCTCTCAAGCAACCGAGTCAACCTCGGCTAGAGATAAGATCTCTCTCGAGCTTCAAAGCCTTCGCCAACAGGAGATAAGATTCTCCTTCAACCTCGGCTATCGGAGATAAGATCTCCTTCGAGCATTCGAGTCAACCTCGATTAGAGATAAGATCTCTCTCGAGCGACTGAGTCAACCTCAGCTGCTGGAGATAAGATCTCTTCCGAGCTTCTACAGGAGATAAGATCTTCTTCAACCTCGACTGCTGGAGATAAGATCTCCTCCGAGCCCAATCTTCAACCTCGACTGCTGGAGATAAGATCTCTCCCAAGCTTTACCTTCAACCTCGACTGCGGGAGATAAGATCTCCCTCGAGCATCCAAGTCAACCTCGACTAAAGATAAGATCTCTTCTGAATGACTGAGTCAACCTCGGCTACTGGAGATAAGATCTCCTCCGAGCTTCTATAAGAAATAAGATCTCTTTCAACCTCGGCTGCTGGAGATAAGATCTCCCCCGAGCCCAACCTTCAACCTCGACTACTGAAGATAAGATCTCCCCTGAGCTTTACCTTCAACCTCGGCTGCCGGAGATAAGATTTCCTCCGAGCGTCCGAGTCAACCTCGACTGGAGATAAGATCTCTCCCAAGCGATCGAGTCAACCTCGACTAGAGATAAGATCTCTTTTGAGCTTCAAAGCCTTCATCAACAGGAGATAAGATCTCCTTCAATCTCGGCTATCGGAGATAAGATCTCCTCCGAATGATCGAGTCAACCTCGGCTAGAGATAAGATCTCTCCCGAGCGACGGGATCAATCTCAGCTAGAGATAAGATCTTTCCTGAGTTTCAAAGCCTTTACCAACAGGAGATAAGATCTCCTTCAATCTTGGCTATCGAAAATAAGATCTTCCTCGAGCGTCCGAGTCAATCTCGGCTAGAGATAAGATCTCTTCCGAGCAACCGAGTCAACCTCGGTTAGAGATAAGATCCCTTCCGAGCAATCGAGTCAATCTCGGCTACTGGAGATAAGATCTCCTTCGAACTTCTACAGGAGATAAGATCTCCTTCAACCTCGACTCGCTGGAGATAAGATCTCTTCCGAGCTTTACCTTCAACCTCGATTGCCAAAGATAAGATCTCCCCCGAGCATCTAAGTCAACCTCGACTAGAGATAAGATCTCCTCCAAGCGACCGAGTCAACCTTGGCTAGAGATAAGATCTCTTCGAGCGACCGAGTCAACCTCGACTAGAGACAAGAGAACCTCTCTTCCGAGCTTCAAAGCCTTCGCCAATAGGAGATAAGATCTTCTTCAATCTCGGCTGTCGGAGATAAGATCTCCTCTGAACGTTCGAGTCAACCTCGGCTAGAGATAAGATCTCTCCCGAGCGACCGAGTCAACCTCGGCCTACTGAAGATAAAAAATCTCCTCCAAACTTCTACAAAAGATAAGATCTCCTTCAACCTCGACTGCTGGAGATAAGATCTTCCCCAAGCCTAACCTTCAACCTCAGCTGCTGGAGATAAGATCTCCCCCAAGCTTTACCTTCAACCTCGATTGTCGGAGATAAGATTTTTTCCGAGCGTCCAAGTCAACCTCGATTAGAGATAAGATCTCTTCCGAGCGATTGAGTCAACCTCGGCTGCTGAAAATTAAGAACTCCCTCGAGCTTATATGTCGGCAGGAGATAAGATCTTCTTCAATCTCGACTGCTAGAGATAAGATCTTCTTCGAGCTCCATTCTTGAACCTCGACTGCTGGAGATAAGATCTCCTCCGAGCTTTACCTTCAACCTCGACTGCCAGAGATAAGATCTTCTTCGAGCTTCTTCGTCGGCAAGAGATAAGATCTCCTTCAACCTCGGCTGCTAGATATAAGATCTCCCCCGAGCTCAACCTTCAACCTCAGCTGCTAGAGATAAGATCTCCCCCAAGCTTCTTCGTCGGTAGAAGACAAGATCTCCTTCAATCTCAGCTACTGGAGATAAGATCTCCTCCGAGCTTAACCTTCAACCTCGACTGCTTGAAGATGAGATCTCTTTTAAGCTTTTACCTCGATAGAAGATGAGATCTCCTTCAACCTCGGCTGCTGGAGATAAGATCTCCTCAAGAGCTCCAAGAGTCTACGTTGGTAGGAGACAAGATCTCCTTCAACCTCGACCGCTGGAGATAAGATCTCCTTCGAGCTCAACCTTTGACCTCGGCTGTTGGAGATAAAGATCTCCTCCGAGCTCCATCTTTGACCTTAGCCGCTGGAGAATAAGATCTCTCTCGAGCTTCAACGTTTATGTTAACAGGAGATAAGATCTCCTTCAACCTCAGCTGCTAGAGATAAAATCTCCCTCGAGCTCCATCTTCAACCTCGACTGCTAGAGATAAGATCTCCCCCGAGCTCAACCTTCAACTTCAGCTGCTGAAGATAAGATCTTTTTTTGAGTTTCTACAGAAGATAAGATTCTCCTTCAACCTCGACTGCTGGAGATAAGATCTCCTCCGAGCCCAACCTTCAACCTCGGCTATTGGACATAAGATCTCTTCTGAGCTTTACCTTCAACCTCGATTGCTGAAGATAAGATCTCCTCCGAGCCTTAATTTCAACTTCAACCTCGATTGAAAATGAGATATCCTCCGAGCTTCAACTTCAACTTTAACCTTGGCTGGAGATAGGATCTTTCCTGAGCTTCAACCATAATATCAACAAAAGACAAGATCTCCCTAGACCTCGGCTGGAGATGGGATCCGAGCCTCAACTTCAACTTCAACCTCAGAGCCTCAACTTCAACTTCAACCTCAGCTAGAGATAGGATCTCTCCTGAGCTTCAATCGCAATGTCAACAAAAGACAAGGTTTCCCTAGACCTCGGCTGAAGGTGGAATCCCCCCGAGCCTCAACTTCAACGTCAACCTTGGCTGGAGATAAGATCTCCTCCGAGCTTCAACCTGAACTGGCGCAGAGCCCTGAAGAGGACTTCGACAGTCGTCTTTTCTGTACTTCCTTCCTTCGAGTTTCAAACTTGAGAGTGGGGGAGACTATTATTGAAGATAAATTTTGCTCCTGCCGAAGTCCAGCCTGATGCTTAGCCCAACACAATCGATGATCACGGAAGAGATCCAGCAACCAAACCTTAGCCAAACTCCTTCAACCGGCTGAACTCTCCAGTGGTCGAGTCTTAGCCAAATTTCTTCAATCGGCCAAACTACTTAGCAGCCGAGCTCCATGTAGACTCCTACAGGAGCCGAACTTCCTCCGCACTCCTTCAGTCGGACGTCTACAAAAGCCAAACTTCTTTCGAGCTTCTCCTCTAGTCAGACGCCTATAGAACCTAAACTCCTTCTGAGCTTCTCCTCTAGTCGGACGTCTATGGGAGCCAAACTTCTTTCGAATTGCTCCTGCAGTCGGACTCCTATGAGAGCCGAACTCCCTCCGCACTCCTCTAGTTGGATGCCATGGGAGCTGAACTTCTTTCGAATTTCTCCTTCAGTCGGACGCCTACGGGAGCCAAACTTCTTTCGAACTTCTTCTTCAATCGAACTCCTTCAGGAGCCAAACTCCTTCCAGACTTCTCCCTTAATTGGATTCCTCCAATGGATTACTCTCGGATAATTTCCTCTAGATGTATTCCCTTCAGAAGTTCGAACTCCTCTGAAATTAATATATGCCGAAGTCCATCAACCAATACTTGCTTTCTCAGAGTTATGGCTATTAAATCTCGACGAATGGTCGCCATCAGTCTGCCACAGACGATGCTATCGGACGGTATGGCTGTCACCATCATCCTGATGATACATTTTCTTCCATATCGAACTCCACCAGGCCTCAAGTGGCCTGCTACCAGATAGCTACAGCTGTCACTATCAATCAAGCTCCGCCTATAAAAAGAGATCCTCCATATACGTTTTCTCTAAACTCTAAGCTCTTCTCTCCCCCTCTAAAACTCTGACGAACTCTCCTGAGTACTCTATTTTTATTGGCTAGAAGAGCTGACTTGATCGTCGAAGGATCCCGTCGGAGTCACCACCACCGACTCCGGACGGAACTTTATTTTGCAGATCACCGATGGCGATCTCGTCTGCCTCCACTCCAGCTCATTCCGGCATTGATCAGATTTTGCATCAATAAATATCATGATTGACTTGTAATTAGTCCCAATGAATCCATACTATAGTATTTTCTAATCCATATAATTTATGGATCAGATCAGCTCTAATACTATTAGTAACAACTTACGATCTCATCCAAAAAATTTAGTTGAAAGGTATTATTTAGATTTTTTAATCCTGTATAAATATTCAAAATCTTCCTAATGAATAACTAATATAGCACTAAATATATATACATAAAAATCCAGACAATAAGTATTTAAGCTCTGCTTATTTATGAGCTCGGCTCTAAAATATATTTGATCTCGATCAATTTCCTAACTAGATCAAGCTAGATTTTTTAAGGAGTCAAGCACAAATTGCTAAGGTGCAACTCGGTTCATTTGCTTCTAATCGTGTGTCTAGAAAAATGATAATTACAAAAAAAAAAATCAAAATAAAGATCTAGTTGAGTGGGTGAAAGGTGAAAACAAGTGATTTTTGCACTTGCCATTATTTTTTAGATTTTGTTACTTGTGATTGATATCAATTTAGCATTGCTTAATCAAGAAGAAGTGAGGGTTCAACATCAACTTATACTTTTTTACCATTCTTCTTTCTCAAACTTTCATATATTTTATATTCTCTCTCCCTTTCTCTCACACGCACGCACATCTTAGGCGATCTCTTTTAATGAAAATAGCTTTGGAATATCCAGTGAGCCGAATAAAACGGCTTTAAGGTGGAGTTAGGTAGACCGAAAAAGAAGTAAAGAAATAGTCATTTAACACACCCCCCGGCCCACATTCCCCTTTCTTTTTTCTTTTTTTTTTTTTTTTCTTTTTTTTTTCTTTTTCTTTTTCCTTTTTTTTTTATGATACTATTTTTAATAAAAAATCATGTGGTCCACATACTTCAAATTTTGAGGAGCAAATATCTTGTTAAAAGTTAATATCTCATACTACCGCATTGCGTGCACCATCCATTGCTGTATGCGGCCACGCATGCAACTAGCTATCGTATGATAAATAGTGCGCATGATATGATGTACTGATCTGTATTTTAATATTTCAGTGATCTTAGTAATAATGGATCGGCAATGAAATAGCTTGAAAATTGGATTATCTTACACCAAATAAAAGGCTGAATAAATCTTTAAAAAAGTTTCAATTTTTTAGGTATGGTAGGTGTTATACAATAATCTAGATTCAAAAATATATCAGTTTACCGTGGGCCGATCTTCTTTTGAGTGTGGATTTTGACATGTGCTAATATTTAGTAGTGCCATCGGTAAACATGGGCTAATGATTGGGCCTCTTACTTGATATTGGTGAATGCTTGATATCAATATGATTATATCTCAACTAAAATGAAAACTGTTGCATATATGATAGAGCCAACTCAATCTGGAATTTGATTCGTTATTGCATGGTATGCACTGTAGAGGCTAGGGAACCTTCTTTTTTCCTTTACCATGGGTAGGATTGAAACAGGCTGCACTCCTATCTGAGCTAGGCCCAAAATATTTTTTTTTGGACTTTGGGTAGAGCACCTGAAAATATTTTAAAATTTAAAGCTCGAGATTGAACTCAAGCTTATCTGGCCCAGGCCCAAGTTCAAGTCTGGCCTAAATCTAATTGGGCCGGCTCAGATCATTTATGATTGGTCAAACCCAAGCTTGATGCCAGTCTGAATTGATTCAAGCTAGCCCAAATTGTTTGCAATTGGCCAAGCCCAAGCCTAAGCCTGAGCCTGGCTCGAACCTACCTCCAATCCTAAAGAATTGTGTATGTACGTTCTAAACAAAAAAAATAATCACCAACCTCACAATTTGCCTTGAATTGCTGCAGGTTGAGCATTACATCTAGAGGTGTGCTCCAACATAGATGAAGAATTCCTTATTAACCATCCCAACTGGCTGAGTAATTTATGGTTAAGCTAATATGGAGGTTACACAAAACAACTTCCTAGAAAAACATATGGCCATGAGGAAACACCGAATCTGTTAGAAGACCGGAGGAACAAAACTTTAATCTAGAGAGGAAAAGGGAATAGGGATAGAGGAATACGGAGACTGAAGGTCCAGAAGAAGGATGATTCGGTAGGATCCTACCTAAAATAGCGAATGACGATAGCGATAGGTGAAAATAAAAAGATCAGCATCACTACATGGATGATAGTTAATGAGGAAAGATGAAAGATCGAAGGCAGGGATGGCTAATGGGGGAAGATAAAAGACCAGCATTGACGATGGGGGAAGACAGAAGATGGTGAGGGTGGATGAACACAAACCAAGGCTAGGGGCTAGAGCTTTTCAATGAAAAAAGTCAGGGAGAGCGAAGATGGAATAGTGAACATCAAAATGTCCCTTAAAATCGGGCTAATTGATTAAATCAGTTAGCTAACGCTAATTGGCTAATGGATAGGCTTAAGCTAATTTAGGCTAACCATTCGTGCTAAACTAACTTGAATAGGGAATTGGGCTCGGGTTGACTGTTCGGGCTTATGATCGGGCTAAATTTCAAGTTCAAGCCTGGACCTGAGCTAGGCCAAAGATAAGTCGGAGCCTATTTTGAAAGGAAAATGGGTCCTATATTTAGGCCCAAACTCAGTCTGAATTATTTTGTGCTAAGCTCAGAAAGTTTAACCCAAACTCGGCCTAGACCGATGGATCTTGGGCCGGCCCAAGCTCAGTGCCGGCGTTACCTTTACTGTAAGATATATGAGAGCTGGCTGGTGAAGGTATTATCTAAATTGTTAGAAATGTCTATCATGAGGTAAATAGGATAGCAAATTGAGTTGCCACACTTGTTGTTGAGTACTCTATTGAAGTACTATGGATTCATTAGATGTCAATCCTAGGGATATTTAGGGATATTTTGTTTTTTGATCATGTTGTATGTATTCATACCAGATTGGTGTGAACAACTGTCTTAGCAAAAAAATTGAGTCTTTCTTATAATATTGTTTTAGTTCAAGAAAATTGAGTTGAAGTTAGGTGTCAAAATTTTTCATCAAAAGATGAAATGTATTTAGTAAGTAGGATGAATTTGGAAAGCCTTATTCACCATCAACACCTAACATGTATAACATATCCCCTGTCACATAAATAGAATTCAATAGGTCATGCAAAATGTTATCTTATTTGACCAGGCAAGGAACAAGCCTATTTTACTTGCATCTATTGTATATTATGGAACTCCATTTAGTACTGAGGATACAATTTAATGAAACAAGTTGGGATTGGAAATCTGTAAGACCTAGGCCTTGTAAACTCAAAATTTTCAATGAATTTAACCAAGATCAATTTACAATTGGACCAATGAACATCTTCTAAAATAAATTTTCATCCCAAGCTCTCAATATTAACTTTGAAGACTCAAATGTAAGAATGAAGATTTAATCTGTGAACTTTGCTCCCTTATCCCATCTTCTGTTGATCTTGTGCACAGCATAATATTATTCTATCAATGTCTTGCTCAATGCATCATTGTCAATAGAGATATAATTATCTATATGACTCGACTACTTGTCAAATTTTCTTTATCAAATATATTTAAAATAGAGCAAATAAACCTCAAAATAGGGCACATTAACTGCTTCAAGAAGAATCTTAAAAGGGTGTTTTAGCTGCCAAGATGAGAATAGGATGTGAATGTTACTTACCATTCTTGACCTCTCAAGGAGTAGAATACAAAAACCAAGCTAGGTCTTTAATGCTCTGTTTAAACAATTTTTCAGAAAACAGCATAGCTAATTTTACATAGAGGTGCAAAAATCGAAACATTATTTCCAAACTACAAGAAGCTTGCAAGGAGATGCTACATTCTAGATGATAATGACCAAAAATTTTATGCAACTTTGTTTAGGCTAATGATCCAAAATTTACTTTGACTAAAGTTCAAATCTTTTTGTTGTTATTATTACTATTATTTGATTAATGTTACTTAAACTTTTAGCTTTGCCTGTATGGCTTAATGGCTTGATGCACACACTCTCTCCCTTGCACATTTTTCATCAAAACTTTAATATATGAGTTAGAATTTTCTTCATTATGAGCACAAAGGTGCCTCAAGATTTGTATCACTTTGAAGGTATTAATTTTGATACATGTCTATGGTCAATAAGTATTAACTCTACATATAAGGTATTAAAGAAAACTAGAATAATTCAGGTGACCAATACATGTATATTCATATTTCTGCACTAACATATTTGATATAAATAAATAATTAAAAAATATATCTTATTTTAGTGTTAGTTAAAATAAATATATAATTAATAAAAGGATAAGATAAAAATAAAAAGTAAAATTGAAATCAAATTGGTAAAATAAATTAGAATAAAAATTAATAATAATGATGATGATAAGAAAATACATTAAAAGAATAGCAAATAATAGATCACTTGCAAAATGTAGCAGTTTGATGTAAAAATAAAAGAAAACAAAATAAAACAAAGCTAAACAAATATAGACCTAAAACTAAAAAAAAAAATTTAAAATCTGAACTATATAGTAAAATAAAGCATAAAATAATCTATAAAACAAAAAAAGCATCCAAATACAAATAGATCTAAAAAAAAATAGATAATAAAATTAAAAAACAACATGAAGAAGAACAAATTAAATAGAAATAGAAAAAACCTTCATGTAGCCTAAATTATCATTAGTTAGGCAACTCTCTGGCATTTGTTTAATGAATTAATCTTGAACTAAGTTAACGGTTTCCCAATCAAGTTAGCATGTTCCTTGTTATGCAGGAAGGGCATAAGGATCCTATTTGAATATGGGGAAGTCCATGATGCCCATAAATATGGGCCCCAATCTCTCTCCCTCCACTCACCAAAAGTAATCCCACGAGGTGGATTTTTATGAATTCTCTCGTGATGGTTGAAGAGCAAGAAAAGAAAAGACCGGATTGCTAAATTGCTCATGGTCATTAGTAAACAATGCATATCTTTAACCACAGGCCACGAGCATATGGAGCACGACAGAAGCTGTGGATTGAGGGTATTTGCACATGTCTTATCTGAGCTAAATTACAAGTTATGGTTATAGGAGCAATGGTCTCGTGTACATGGATTATAGTGCTGATAAAAAGGCTTTCAAAACTACTATTTATTTACTATGTATATCTATTAGTTATAAATTGAGTGATGCCCCATTAATCATACATCTATTCTTCGAGAGAGAATAGAATCAGATCGATCGGTTCTAAACTCAGATCTAATCCGATCAAAATTATATAATAGAAATCCTACATCAATGATTCAAATCATTGAACGTGATATATTACATCAAAACTGCTTGCATACAAAAAAATATATATAATTTAGAGATTCCTAATCTATGCATCAAGTAGTCAAAAATTGGATAACTTAAATAAAATTAAATTAGATATAATTTTTGATCACTTGATGCATAGACTAGGAGTTTTTAAATCATATAATTTTTTGTGTGCAAGCAGTTTTAAGATAGCAGATCACATCTAACGATTTGAATTATCGATGTAGGACTTCCATTATTTAGTTTTTACCTAATCGGATTTGAGTGTAAATTCAACCGACTTTATCCAAATTTGCTCCTATCTTTGGAATTGGATCTTTGAATACACATCCCTAAATTTTGAACATTGTTGTATTTTAGCTGATCCATGAAACCAAAAATTTTAATAAACATTGATTAAGATTTAGAAATACACATGCTAATATATAACTGGGAGATGAACTTTAAAGCACACATCTCATGCAGTGTTTTAATTATAATTGATAGGAGAAAATTACTTATATCTTACTCAAGTGTACTATCAGTTGATAAATATATGATGCAAATTTCGATACAGTGCTACTTTGCAACTGTCTATCGTATGTAAAATATCAAGCCATATCAATAAAAAAACAATTTATATAATAAATTGGTCATTATTAGCCCTGCTGATCGGCATCCTCAGTTTATCTTAGGTTTTAACTGTGGTGGGATGAAACCTCAAAACCAAGAATAAACGAGCGGGGGCACCTTCCACTTATGCTTCAAAAGCATCTAAACAAATCAAAATCGTAGAGGTAAAAGCGATGCTTTTCTCTTAACATGATCAAAGGAATGCGCAGCTAATTACAAGCCCAACTCATGATATTTTGTTCCTTCACCCTTAAGATCTTCCATTGGTTAAACTATGAGCTTATTGGGTCTATATGAAGATTTTTTTTTTCTAAAATATTATTTTTAGGAAGTTGAGTCTTGAAAATATGGTGCTTAAGAAAATAATTTTGATATGTTTGGTTGATATGGAAAAATTTATGTTAGAATAGTTTATGTTTGGCTGGACAGTTATTTTTTTTAGAAAAATTATATAAGATATCTATATTAATTTATATCCATAATATTAAAAAATTATATTTTTAATATATTATTATTATTTATAAATAAAAAATTATGATGATTAAAAATATTTTTTTAATTTAGATCATGAAGAAGAGTTTAAGACGTTGTAACAAAGAAAATATTTATTTTCAATGATAGATTTCTTAATTATTTAAAAAATATATTTAGAAAAAAGAGATATAGAAATTTTAAAAATTCATATAAATTTCTTTTCCTCATAAAATATAAAAATTGCATTCTATCTAAATTTTTTTAATCTATTATATAATATAAAATAATATTTTATGGAGGAGTATTATAATATTGCCGTCTTAGCATCTTATATGACTATAGTTATGCCATATGGAACTAACTATTTCGATGAATGGAAGAAATCGGATGGGAAAACCCTAGGGTTTCTGGTGCGGGATGAGATGAACCATGGTGAGATAGGGCAATCTAGAGGCGATGTTAAAGATTTGAGAGACGCTGGAGGAGCTCCTCCTCGCATGTGCCATGAACCGGCATGGGACATAGAGCTAGGACTAGGTAGCCATGGAGGTTCAAAGTCGGAGCCCCTCCACCCACCATCTCCTCACACTGAAGGGCTATAAGAAATGGTACCGTGATCTCGAGCGCCGCTTCTCTACCTCCGATGGGAAGATCGATGGCAGGGGTGGCGGGCCAGGGTTGGAGAAACGGAAGCTCAACATCGAGGAGCTGTGGAAGCTCCTATGACGTCGGAGATCTTTTGGATTTAAACGCAAAGAAGGGCTGGCCTCCCTGTGGGGGGCAGGGGGTGGGGCGGCGGAAGGTGTCGGGGGCAATCGCGTGAGGTAGGGGAGGCGTGGAAGGCACCAAGAGTTGGGGAGTGGAGGTGAGGGGGTTGGTGGTATTGGAGCCGAGGGAGGGGATGAGAGAGGGTTTGGTGGTCGCACAGATGATGGGTGTGGTACGGATGGGATGGGGTGGCATCATGGTGGAGGCGTCGTAGACGATCGCGACCTGAGCCTCATGCGGTGGAGGCAGAAGGTGGGGGGGTGAGACAGCGAGAGGAAGGGAAGGAAAGGAAGAGGGGAAAAAGGAAAAAAAAAGAAAAGAAAGAAAATATTTGGTAAGAAGGAGGAAAAAAAGAAAAAATATATTATTATTTTATTAATAATAATAATTTAAAATATTTTTTAAAATAATAATAAAGTAGTATTTAAAAAAATAAAAAAATTAATATTTTAAAAATAAAAGTAATTGAGGGATAAGACATGAAAAATATTTTTTTAAAAATATTATTTTTTAAAAATAAAATATTATAATAATATTTTTTAAAAAATATTAATTTATTATTATTTTAAAAAGATAATATATCAATTTTTAATTTTAAAAATAATAATATATTGATTTATTTTTAAAAAATAATATTTTTATTATATTTTAAAAATAATATATTTCGAGATCTGAATCCATCAGATTAAATCTAATAAATTATTCATAAATAAAATATGGTACTTCGTTGATTTGAAAGTCAAATCTTTACGTTTAATAGCCTTCAAAAGTTTGAAAAAGGTACGAAAAGAAATAAGGAGATGGGGTACAATCAGAATCGGTATTTATTGAGAGAAAAGAGGAGCCATGGTATGGTGATAGAGGGTGGAGCGGCACTGATGGGTACGAAGAAGATTTAAGAATAGAAAAAAAATAATAATAAAATATTATTTTATTAAAAAAAAAAGTGAGATTCATTCTTTTTTTAGTGGTGGCATCAAAGGCAATAATACCGATAGGAGCACTAGTGGTGGGGTTGTATTGTTAGGTGCGAAAAAGATATGAGAAAAAGAGTAGGGGCACGGGTGCAATCGGAATCGACTTCGAACAACCGGGAGTGCGGCCACACCGACGGACACATAAAAGATATGAAAATGAGAAGAAAAATAAAAAAATAAAAAATATTATTTTATAAAATAATAAAAATATATAATATATAAAATAAATAAATAAAATATTAAAAATTAAAAAAATATTTATTATTAAAATATAAAATAAATAAATAAATAAAATATTAAAAATTAAAAAAATATTTATTATTAAAAAAATTTAATAATTATAATTATCCGTCACGTGCAACGGTCTCGACTAGTTTTTTTATTAAACTCAAACCAAATAACCGGAATTCTTTTCGCTTTTCGTTTATGATGCTTCTCCCTCCGCGTCCCGCGAACCAAACGCGTAGCATCCACCGCTACCGACACCCCCAGGCTTCTCGACCTCATTGTGCGGCCATTCCGCTCCGCCGGTAAAGGGGATGTTGGTGGAGGCGCCTCCTCCTCCTCCAGAGACCACGCTACTGGAGTCACCGGCGTTCGAGATAAGCTTCCGTCCTCCTCCTTGGACGGTGCCTTCCTCCACCTCCTCCTGCTAAATTGCCTTCCAACCCAACCCTCCGCCTTCCCTTTCCCTCTTCCCCCAAACTGCCCACCTCACCATGACCACGATCCCGCCATCGCCGCCCTCAACCCCAGCCGCCCCTTCCTCCCCCCGAATTCCGACCTCCACCGCCGCCAGCGGGCCACTTCACGAACCTCCTCTCTCTCTCACCCCCCCTCCCCCTTGTCCGTGCCCCCGGCCTCTGACCGCTGCCCCCCCGCTTCCCTCCCTTTGGCACCGATGCCACGAGCTCCCACGGAACGGGGAACCACCCTTTCTTCTGGATCGACCACCAAAGATTAGGGTTTTCGGCTCCCGGTGTCGGTCCTCTTGCTTGCGCCTGTGCAAACAGCGATCTTTACGGAATTCCTGTGCACCCGCATCCAGATAGGGTTATCGTGGATAAAATTGGGCCAAGTAGGTGCCAGGAGAGAGGAATGCTCTAAGACCCCCACCGGGTTTTTGGTTTCCGGCTGGTCATGCTGCTGAATTGGACAGAGAGGGTTGGCTGGCCAGAGCAGCCCCAAAGTTAATTCAGCACCATGGAAGGCGCAGACTGAGAGACCACATGGAGCGGAACCATTTCCATTTCAGATGTAGGTCAGGTAGAATCAGGGAACCACAGGGACTGGAGCAATGGGTCGCTACACATGAGAGGCAAGGTGGGGATCAAAAGGTGGTGGGGAGGAGGGAGAGGACTTGCAGTGACGGGAATCATCAGTCTGAGTCTCACCCAGAAGATGTAGTTTTACAAAAAGAGATTTGGCAAGATCTTCACAGGACCAATAGTGGTATTCCCCTCAAATTGCAGCTTAAAACTCAGCTTGTTAGCTCCTCTCAACCTATGAACAACAGTCCATATCCTGTTGGATGACAGAGGGAAGAACGCTAGAAGGAAGAGGCTGGAAAGTTCAGACGAGAGCGAAGTTGGCGATGCATCCTCTAGAAGGGATACTTGTAGGGAAGAGGATGTGTTAGGTGAACAACTCACGGATTCTCTGGAGCTTAAGGTTGATACAGAGGTTAGGAATGCCGTGACACATTTGAGTACTTCATGGGGTAAGGTAAATCAATATTTCCTCAATATACTTTGCACTTAGCTTTTAGAAAGGTGACAAGTTCTCTCTTTGAATCCTGTATATCCTATGTAATATGGCTTTATATATTTGTAAGTTTATTTGCCTCTCTCTCTCTGTGTGTCCATCCAAATTGCTGCTTTATAATGTGCAAAAGCTGGTCCGTCGGTATGACTTTTTGTGATTCCCTTTTTGTAACCTTGCGTGAAGTAGTGCATCAACCATGTAGGTGATTTTGGTTTATGTGGGCTTTATATTGGTCTCTTTCCTCTATTATTTGTGACCATGTAACACTTGTCTCTCTGACTGTGTCATCCCATTGTCATATTAATTAAAGGATCCAGACTCACTATGATGCCTATAGCCCGGATCCATTTTCTAGTGCTTGACTTGCTAATAATCATCTCATCCAATTCAAATAAAACAAGCATTCCAAGGGGGAAAAACATCGTCACTGTTTGTGGATATCTACAGCTAGAAAGGCAGTACAGGAGAGTTTAAAATTCAGTGCCAGAATGGGTGCTAAACTACTATGTGGATCTGTTTGTGTTGTGTTGTCCACAAGGTTGAAAGTTTTTGAAATGGATTTGTTTGCTTCAAAAACTATTTTAGAAGTTTTATTTCAGCAATACTGATAGTTTCAGCTGTAAATGACAGGATTTGGCTGCAACTGACATATTTATGTTCAGAACCTGATTTTCATGTTATTCCTTGGTCTCATCGGCTAAACTACTATGTGGACGTGTTTGGGTAGTGTTGTCCACAAGGTTGGAAGTTTTCGAAATGGATTGGCTTGCTTCAGAAACTATTCAAAAAGTTGTATTTCAGCAATACTAATAGTTTCAGCTGCAGATGAAAAGATTTGGTTGAAACTGACATATATATGTTCAGGGCCTGATTCCATGTTTTTCCGTGGTCTCATCTGTTCTAGCCTTGCACACAGATGATTAGTTGGCAATCTAGGAAGCACTTTTGCAACAAAAATCTAGGACTTTTTGACTTTTTAGTAGATTTGGAAGCGCAAAGATATAAGGCTGCTAAAATGTGAAATACTTAGTAGCATTTTGATTTTGAACAAACTAAACATAATTTTTCAGTCTTCCTTGCATTCTATGTAGAACTCATATTCAGAATACTGTCAAACTTTCTCTAACTTGTTTTAATTTCTATAGTTTTATTATTTTGTAGCAGTTTTTATCAGCTTTCAAACCACCACAACTAAGCATTACGCACCCTAGTGTTCCATACAGTATTCTCTAAATGTTACATAGCGCATAGTTTTCACTTGTTTTAATTTTTCCTTTTTAAAAATTTTCTTTTTTTTTTTTTGGCTTAAACTCTGAAATTCTTATTAAAACTGGTGAAATTGCTGAAACTGATATTCTCAAAAAAAAAAAAAAAGTTTCTATTGTTTTGGGCTTAAAATCCGAAATGCTTATTAAAACTACTGAAATTTCAGAGCCAAAACTCATTTAGCTCAAACCAAATCAAGTTGATGGACCTTGGTCTTATGCATATATCTAATGTGTATCTATGTTAGTATGGACATTAGTAGGTGGCACTTAACTGTCTGTTGGTGGGTTGCATTTTGGAGATCAGGCCAAAACTGACCACTAGGCAAAATTTATTGTGTCTGTGAACAAGTTGATTGTCTTTTATTATCTCTGGATTTCCTGAATCCTGTGAAGCATATCCTGGATTTGTTGAGTTCAAATATTTGGAAGCTTTCAAACATTGGGTTCACAGAATTAATCTTTTGAGATAGTTTTTCTAGCCTACAGCTCAAATTTCGTAGACATATGGATTATCATGTTTTGTAGTGTCATCATACAAGGAAAAATTTATAATGCTATGTCATGAAACATGACTTTTCATGTTATTCAAATTTTTTGAATATAAATTTTTGATTTTTTTTTTTTCACTTCAAATACATGTTAGGGTCCCGCACATTACAATATACTTCAAAGTTGTTTTTTTTAATTTTTAAATATGTTTGGTCTGATACTGCAAAACTAAGACCAAACTGCCTACAACTGTGGAAAATGCTGATGTCAAAACTCATTTGGCACAGGGAAAACTGAAACCAAGATCTTAATCATGGCTAGTACTGTAGTACATGTATCTCATGCATCAGATAGTGATGAACTATGACAATCCTTCTGTTGATCTTGATCTTGAATCTGCTGTATAACCACATTTCATTATTATGAATAACTTTTAACATATGCTTACACTCTTTTTCCAGTAATGTGATTACAGTCACACCTTTTTTTTTTTTGGCTTTAAAAATTTCAGATGGAAAGCTTATAATGATAAAGTTTTTTAGTATATCAGATACACAGCCTGTATTTCATGATATCTGGATCTCGATGATTTGCCATTCTTTCACTCATTTCTGTCATATACGATGCATATCTTTGTTTATCATGTCAAAAATTTCCGAATAATCTATTGTTTGCTTGATATTAGGTTACATCGATTCATTAACTAACCACAACTTAATATATGTTAGATAGTCTATATTAACTACTTGACCCCCATGCATTTTTTAAAAGTTTTTGTCAACATCTGTAGCTATGATAAATCATCCACCAGCTCTTGCCACACTGTAGCTAGGTTAACATGAGACATGCAAGCATGGTTCGTCGAACCGTCCCAAATTGGATGGTTCTGGGCACTAGCCACTAACTAAAGATAGTTCGGCCTTCCAAATCGGAACACTGGACGAGGAAGAGGGAAAGAGAGGAAGAGAGAGAGTAGGGAGGAGGGGAGGGAAAGAAGAGACAATGCCTTCGAAGGGCCGGCAGTTGCCCGTTGAGGCCGTTGGAGGGCTGCGGAGGCCTCGTGGCTCCATGTTGTTTGATAGGGTGTTTAATCGAGAGAGAGACAGGGGGAGCAAGGGTACCAAAGGGAGGTGTAGTTGATGGAAAGGCCGTCGGAGGGCGTTGGGTGGCCACCGGGTGGCGGAAAAGGCGCGAGTGGAACCGCAACCATGGAACAGGGGCCATCGCTCTTGTTCATCGCATTCTTTTTCAAAATAATTATAAATAGTGAAGCAAGCAATTATATTGCCAACTTCATTATGGTTGGATTTTTTTTAAAAAAAAAATCTTTGAAATAGGGCAATCACCCCTGCTTCATGTTTGCGGAGCCGCGGGTCGCAATTTCGCCGTCCGGCAGCTACGGTGGCTCATCGAAGGCCCTCCAGCAACCTTTCTGCCGGCTTTTCCTCCCTCCTTTTCTTTCCCTCCCCTCTCTCTCTATTTCTCTCTCGGCTGTAATTTGGCTGAGGAAGCAAAGGACTTTGTGGCCCTCCAAGCACGCTCGTGATCCGCCTTTGGCCACCACCGGCGTCTTCTCCGGCCACCCTCCCCCTCCTCTTTTTCTCTCTTTTCCTCCTGCCCAATTTCTTTCTTCGCTTCTGTGTTAGCTCGCGCCTGTCTGGTCCAGTACAAACCCATACCGACTAGCCAGCACGAGTCCTGATACCGGTTCTGCGGACCTTGCATGCAAGAGTTTGAGAATAATAAGGATATTGTGTTGACATTCTATAGCTCAATTGATTATATAAGAAAGCATAAAGAGATTTGACTTGGCGATCAAAGGAATCTCAAAATTTCTCATTGATTACATTTCTTGAGAATGCTATTTCATGCATGTTCCTTTTTTGGTATGTAAGTCATGGTAAAATCAGATTACTTTCACTAACACAGTTTTGAGTGAATTGTGTGAAACATATTCACCTGAAATCTAGTTCTTGCTGGTGTTGACTATGAGTTGAGAGATTTTGATTTTTTTTTAAAAAAAAAAAACTTATGCATCATCATTTTCTTTTATTAACTATTAATCTTGGTAATGTGTTTCCGTATGAAAATAGTTGGACCTGACATGGAATGCACTAAACACAAGCCAAGTCATTCTTAATATTAAATGTGGCATGATGGAGTAGCATGTAGATACATTGTCTGCTTTAAAATTAATGAATCATATAATGAATCAGCATATTGTTCCAAGACTAAATGAAAAAATAGTATGCTATATTAATTATAGATGAATAGAAGGTGCTAAAGTATAGATGAATAGAGTGGGTTAATTATGATATGTATTGTGATGATGAACTCTTATTCTCATCATTTTTATATTATTTTATGAATATTTTATATTTTCTAATTTATTTCTTATGTTTAATTCATTTAATGTTTTCCATTTTTAGGCTTTTTTAAATGTAAATAAAATGAATAACTGAAATATTTTGGCTTGAGGCTAGATGAAAACATGCTCTGAAACCAAATACTTCAGCTCAGTTCTGATAAAAAGTGGTTCTCGATAGGGCAATAAGACCAAGGTTTAGATGTCCAACTATTCCCCACCTCAACAAAGACTTTTGGCATTTCAGTGTAAGGAGTTGAGGAACATTAAATTTGGACTAATAGCTCTCGCAGAAAGTCATGGGACATGATTTTGAAGAATGTCCATCACCGAGAAATCTACAATTGTCTTTTATTTTGGAAAAACAAGAGTTAAAATAAAGTTTATGAAGACACTTTGATAAAATAGATATAATGATTTTTTTTTTTAAAAAAAAAAAATTCTAGACTGTGGTCCAATGTGAATATTGATTTTGGATCATTTGAGCATCTGACTTGTAGGTTGGGCCTTAAAATTCTTAAAAAAGGAAATCATTTGAAATAAGAGCCTTAGACCGTCCCAAATGGAAACAAGACTCTGAACTATTATTAGGCAGGGTTTAGAATTGGATAGCACAGTGTAGGACCATATTTTTACTAGTAAACATGTATCATTAATAATACGCATTGGCAGAGATTGGTAAGTGGTAGTGAAGACAAGCACAAACAATATAGCATCACATAACCCGGTATAGTGGCACTAACCCACTCACTTGATTTATATCATAGCATTAATATGATAGGGACTGGCACTTGAATCCATGAGAAATGCTACTCTAAAAAGAAAAAAAAGAAAGAAAAAAATCCATAAGAAATGCTGATTATGTAGTTAATTGACTTTATGATATTAGATGACACTTGACCAAGATAACAGGCTTTCAGACTCACTTGGCCCAAATTCGACACTGCTTGGGCCAAGTTTTGGCACATCTTTTCAAAAGTTTTGATTTGCCTGGTCGTTAGCCCAATGATGCCCTAAGATAGGCATTTCTGTCATGGTGTGATTGTTAGAGTTTATGCCTTTTTTTTTTTTTCTAGGCCTGCATGTGCATGTATACCGTTAGAGCCATACAACGGAGGGTAGTCCTTGTGAAGGAACAAACAACATTGGCTCAACACAAAGTAGGTAGCCGGCTTGCATGCTGCTTGACTCAGGCTCAGTTGGTACAAAGCACAGAGCTGTACGTATCTACTAGGGTAATTGAAACCACAATCTCATGCAAATAAGCCGCTGCTCTAAACTATCTAAAATCATGTGCTGATATGTATGTCTTTTAATTATCAGACTGAAGTTTAACAAAGTAACTAGATCTCTTTTCCTGTTGTAACTGTATTTCTGAAAATCTGGTGTTCCATGGCAAATATGATTTTCAGGATGTCAGGTTAGATATGTTTAGAGGACATTATGTATAAAGCCAACAAGTGAGAATCTGAAGGAGAACACGGAAATGTCGCTGGGGCATGGATGCACTGACACCTAGTTTCCTATCAATTTTTGAATCTTTAGTACCTGCAGAGGAGGAAATAGCCAAGCAAAAGCAATTATTACTGTCACTGGGGAAATTGGTAAATAAAGAATGGCCCAATGCTCGGCTGTACCTTTATGGATAATGTGCCAATTCATTTGGGGTCTCAGATAGTGACATTGATGTCTGTCTTGCAATTGATGATAATGACATAAGCAAGCCCGATATTTTGTTAAAGTTGGCAGGTATCTTACAGTCTGGTAATCTTCAAAATGTGCAGGTAACAAGAATCGCATGTCCTATCAATTTTTCAATCTGTTAAATGATAATGTTCAGCATCTTATGCTATCATGATTACTGCTAAGAGTCAAGCGCCTGTTTTCACTGAGATGCTGATTTGTATAATAATTTCTTGTATTTATTATTCTTCTTTTTCTAATAGCTAAGCATTGTGATCATACAGTGCATGCAATTCTATTGATTGTGTATAGCTTTATAGCTTTGTGAACCATAATTTATTGTTCGGATGAATTGCAGTTAGAGCTGCAAGTGAACTGAATTGACATTTCTAATTCAAAACTGAAGTAGAAATGATCAGAACCTGAACCAAATTTATCTAGTCGGGCTTGGATCAAAACTTTGACTTGTTTCAAATTGGATTGGATGGGGATCATATATGATCTAAACTGAAATGAAACCAGTCTGAGACTAATACGATATGATTTTGCACCTACCCTTACCCTCCTCAGGTTTAAGAAAGTAAATCTCTGTTAGTAAGAACTTTTCCTCAATTAATCATCTATTTCTGTTGTTAGGATATTTTACATGTGTTCGTTAATTAATCGTATGCTGATAGTTTGCTTATAATGCCTACATATTGTTATATGTATATGCATATGTACGTATGTATGCATGTATTTATATAAGCATGAATAAGTTTCTATTAGCAAATCTTTATGACCCTTGGATCCAATTAAATCTATCCTAACAATTCATCTCAAATTACCAGAACCCTCTCATATCTAACCATGCCAAAACATAACTAATCCTATCCCTAATCTATCAGGTTTCCTTGTGTGCCCCCAATGCTACCTTCTTTGTCAGACCCGTCCAATTTTCTTCTCCATCAACTCCATCCACCCAGTCTTATTTAATCATATACCAGGACTCCCTCGCATTGCTCTTATCATAAATTCTTTTTCTGTTTCTATTGAAATAATAGATCAACTCTGTTAACTCCCTTCCATGCCTGCTAGTCCAATCCTTTCTCTCTTTTTTGTAAAAAAAGGAGCAATACCCAGGATCTGAACCCTGGACATCCTATCTATACTTTGAAGACTTTGTATCAGCCACAGCAATCTATAACCAAGTGAGCATGGAAACCCCACTGGTACGGTCAAAATTGTTGGATTTGAGCAGTGGAATACCTGGCCGTGATGGGTTATCGTTCTGTGAGTAATAAGAAGTCAGGCGAGAATGGACGGACATGGACATGATCAGTAGTCGAGATCGAGGTGCATGTAAGATTACTGTAGATAATTGAATCTGAATTCAGAAAAAAGAACCATCTTGGTATGAGTATGGCGAGCATAAGTTGATTATTTTTTTTTTCTTCTATTAATTTTGCTTCTCCAAACGAAACTAGGTGCTTTAGTAACAGCATTTCAAATTTATGTTGGATTAATTGGTAAGAAATTTGCTTTTCAGCTTTTGCATGATTCTCTACGTTGCTTCATATTATATGCTATTTGTGTATGTTTACTTTTTCCACGATAACATCCCAACATCCCTTTGGTTAACTTGTGCCAACCATCTGACATCTCTCTTATTTAACTGCGAAAACAACCGTTAGTGTATTATGTAATGGCTGTCATAACAAGATAATATGTTTCTCCTCCTCCTCCTTTTCCTTTATTTTCTTTTCTTTTCTTGTTTTTGAGGACTGGGACAGATGGAAGCACAATTACTACGTATTTTGATATCATTTTGCTGTTACTTAAACCATGCAATTGCATAATTTGGAGCTTTGAACCCCCTCCCATACATGCATGAATTTAGGCTGTTTGGGTTAGATCAGGTTTTGCATGATTGAAGCCTCATTAATTTTTGAATTACACCAACCTCTCTCTCTCTCTCTCTCTCTCTCTCTCACACACACACACACACACACACACATTTGGATCAAATTCTACAACTCAGCCCAATCTAGAAGCCCCCTCAATTCCAAACAACTGTTCCTGCCTCTCTCTCTCTCTCTCTTCCAAAGAATGGTGGTTGCTGGTGCTACAGTTTTTTAAGTTCCGCATAAAACTATTAGGCCTCATTGTGGAAAATCAACGAGCCAAAGGACTAGAATGGCATGGTCTATTTATTTTAACAAAATGAGTTTGCTATGTGCCTTTGGTGTTTTGAAAAGGAAGAGGGTGGTGCCAATGCTTGAACCCTTTCAAAGCTTATAACAAGGAAGAGCCCCTAGCCTCCCAAGTCAGAGGCAGTTGGCCATGTCCCTTTAGTCTTTATCTCATGTTTTTGGCAAAAGATCCACTCACTTGATGGCAAAGTTCGTGTGTATATGAACTCTAATTTTCTAAGTTGGGTGCTCACTAGGCTATTAAGCTGGTTAGTAGTAGTTAACCATTGAACAATTATTATGATGCTTGTAAAATTTCCTTACCAACCTCGAAGGATTTTTCCAACAGCTAGCAAGCTAAGGATTGGACGAGGCGAATCGGGGATGATCGTCATCTAACATGCATCGAGGATCCCTTTGAGACTTCTCATGATCTTGGCCGTGGTTGACAAATACAGCGTTAAGATTCTGAGGGAAGAAAATTTGAACGAGCCGCAGATATTGTGCAACGTGATCCGACCCAGTATCGCGCTTTTTGAGCCATATGTGCCAAATTCTATGCAGAGTTCAAACCAATAGGATACTGTGAATTGGTTTCTTAGATTTAAGCCCCTAATTGTATATGGTTGTTTCTTTTGGGAGTGGCGGTTTTCTTATATCCCCTTCGTGCATAATATGTATTATAATGGCAAATCTGTTTTCTGCTGTAAAGAAGCTTCTATAAGTTATGTAGCTTAGTTATTTTCATATCATTTTGGAGGAGATGATGGGCCATTTAAAAGATACCATGGCACAGAATTAGGAATGCCAAACAAACTGCTCAGCATCATGGCTGCACGCCATCCACATTTTTAGCTTCTGAACATGATGAAGGTGAATCATTGAAGGTTAGAAGAGAACAGGGACATGATAGTAGCAAGTAACTTGCCCTGAAACCGAGCAAGTGTTAACAAACCAATGCAATTAACATGGTCAGAGATACTGGAAACCAAAGTGCATACCAAAATAGATGATCACCGTGTCCATGATAACCAAACCTAAAAGCAAGTAATCTGAACTCTCAACGTAAAGTTCTGCAAGCCTCACAAAGGTGATGAACAAGATCAACGATGTCCTCATATATTCGGTCTGGTAGGAATCATTAGCTTGTCCTATGCCATGGCAAACAATGTGAAAGTGAAAAATAACTCAGTTTATTTGAACCTCACATTAGGAAGAATAGTCTGACGCCATTGAAGTGGTGCCTGACGAGTTATTTGTTTACTACCATATGTTGCCAAAAGTTGGTAATCATCAGATTTCTTTACAGAGGTACCTAGCATGAGGAACCTTTACTGGCATGGGAAATGACATCTTTAAGGATAAAGCTTTAGCACCGAGGTGGGTTTTTGATGCAAACAGATCATACCAAGGATTAGAAAAACCTATGTTCTCGGTAAAGATATAACAATGTCAAATTTTTGGAGCAAAATTTATACACAGTTATGAGACGAAATAAAACACGCCCACAACATTCTCCTAATTTCTCTAACACTCTCCTGATTAAATCAATCTATAAAAGCTTGACAAGTCACAATAAACATTGCAAGCAATTATCTAATCTTTAAGACAGCAAGGATTCATAAAGCAGCTTAAGCACCAAGATTCAACACTTCTTATTGATAGAACTGGGCTCCTCTATCTTAAATCTTTTCAATAGCATAGCATGTTATGTAACTGGTGATACGTTTTATTTCTGTGCATGATTGGGTGCATGACTGCGACACCCCAAGTGGCAGATACAAGACCAACGAAATTAGCGCAAAGCTGAAAAGCAAGAACCATTCTTCCTAACAAATTAAAGGAAAAAAAAAAAAAAAAGGAAAAATGCACCCTTCTACAAAACTCAAACTATTTCATGACTAGTAATACCAAGTCTAGCATGGTAGCCTCCCCACGAAAGTTCCAACATCGGTGTATCTTTAGGTCCAAGGTTCGAGAAGAGATTTTAGAAAAGCCAAAAAAAAGGCCACATATAAGTCTATAATAGATCTCTGTTGATTTCCAAAATTATTTCTTCCTTTCTAAACAACACATAACAACATCATGCTATGAGAGCTTTAGGATGGAGCTTAAAAACGCCTCTTACATAACAAAGATCCATCACCTTGCTTCAAACTCTCCAAGAAAGTTTGTCAACAATAAAAGTGTCCTAAATAATTTTGTGGATGGGTGACCAATAACATCATCATTTTTGGATTATTTTGTTGGAAGATTCCAAAAGTTTAAAGACAAAAGGAAAAAAAAATGCATTAAATAGTTGACAGACTCTAATCAACATCAGTCATATAGACCAGCCTTTAATACATATGCCCAAGAATTGGACCATCATTTTGGTCAGATGGAGTTACCGAAAATTTACAAAATTCATGCAATCAGCAACCACGTAGAGTTGAAAGATATATCTCATGCAGTAGTGTTAAAGAATTTAAAACTTCTGAACTTTTGAACAAATTGTTATAGCACAACCCATGAGACCTATTCATTACCTTACAAAGTCTGATACATCCTAAGGTTCCAGGGTTCTCCTTGACTAAGTCTGCCCTACCTAACCATGTGGACCGCTCTCCGAATCCAGTCTCTTCCACCTGGGTAGGGATTCTTGGACCAAGAATGCCAAGACAAGGCCTATAACAGGCCAAATCCGAAGACCATGCCATACTAGCATGGTAGTGCATCAACACCGGACAGGCAAACCTCATGGCAGAAAGTAGAAGTCTTTTTCGAAAAGCATAGATATTGGGAAGTGAGATTACATAACACCAGGGAAAAAAAAATTCTGAAACAGTGACTGCATCAACTTATAGGGAATCTGGTCACTGCTAAAAGGAAGTGTGAGAATCTATGAGAAATTTTTTTCTTTGAACAGCGTAAGTTTGAAACAAAAGACACGGCAGAACTGGGGCCAGAGCTTGGCTGGCAATAAGAAATGAACTGAGAAGGATGAAGGTACAGTACGTTCACATGGCCCAGTGAGCAATACCTACATGCACATGAAAAGGCAAGATCCCTTTCAATCTACCAGGACAAAAGGTACTTTATTGATTTGAATTGCGTCTCTACCAACAATGAAGAATTTAGATCCCTACAACCTAGTTGCATTAAAAGGTTCCCTCACACTCAAAATTGGAATTGAAGACTAATCTTGTCGAATTCTTAATGAAATTGCTATCCTTTTTCTTCAGAATTTTATGCATTCATCACCTCCAAAGAGATGGAAAATTTAGAATGGCAAACAACAAACACGAAGAACTAATACTGCCCATAAAAATTACTCAACTCACCGAGCCTTCTTCCTGGACTTGAAGGGAAAGCCACCAGGTGATGATGGTGAGAACTCCAGAGGGAGATGCGGAGGCTGAGACTGGCCCGTGAGCATTCCAATTATCGCTTCGATCGATGGCCGGCGAGCCGGAGATCGCTGAAGGCAGAGGAGGGCGATCATGATGCAAAGAAGTGCCTGCTCCCTGTCCACAGCGCGAAGGGAAGGGTCGACAAGATCGAGAAGCCTTCCTAAGCGCGCAAGGTGCCGCGCCCATGAGATGAGGTTGGCCCTCTCGAACTCCGACATGGGCGATGCCGTCACTTGCAGCGGGCGCCGGCCCGATACCAGAACCAGGAGAAGCACACCGAAACTATAGATGTCGCACTTTTCCGAGAGCGGTCCACCGCCACCATACTCGGGGGCAGCGTAGCAAACAGTGCCCCTCATGCTCGGGGTGCTGCTCACCGTGCCGTTCGGGATATCCCCGCTCGCCCAGTCCTGGTTGCTCCTCCTTCTAGTGGTTCTCATCTCCCCACCGATGCCTTCCGTCCACCCGTCCACACTGGTCCGGCTTCCCAGGCTCCAGCTCTTCTTCCTCCTCTTCCTCCCGGCCGAAGGCAATGCCAAGTCCTCATCTTTATGCCACCATTGTTGCTCTCTTTTCTCACCGCTTCTCCTAGACTTCTTCATGAGCTCCTCGCAGAACTCCTCCCGCCACCACTCCCTCGCCCCCCGGCTCTTCTCCTTGTTCGACTTCTCCTCATCCAACAAAGCCCACCATTCCATTCGCCGCCGCCGCTTCTTCTTCCGCTCCGACCTTCCCCCTCCCAATGACTTCGGCAAGCAATCCTCTGCAGAAGCGGTCCGAGATGTAATCCAATCACTCTTAGGCCGCTCCTTCTTGATCTCCGAACGAACCCATTCCATCACGTAGTCTTTGACACCGCCGCCTGACTCGGAATTTGCTCCGCCTCCAGCTTCCTGCCGCCACCACCAGTCTCTGCCAACCCCGCTCTTCTTCCGGCCTCCTTTCTGGCTGCAGGAGGCTGCAGGATCCTTCTCACTATCCATACTTATCATATCGAATCCTCCTCCTGCCTCCGAAGTGGATGCCACATCCAAGGTCGCTGCTGTTTCCACCGGCGATGCCGTGGTAAAGATCTCATCTTCCCCTGGGGATTTCTCAGGCGCTAAGCCTCCATATGCGATCGTTTCCTCGAATTCGACCGTCGTCGTGGTGCTCTCGGCCGTCTCTCCCATGATCGAAGCATCGTCCTCTCCTACTCCCACCGCTGGCTCCTTCTTCCTATCATTCGAAATGGATTTGGAATCATTAGCCACGGTCTTTTCCAGATCGATCTCGATGACCACCTCATCGTCAAACAAATTGGAGGTGGGGGCAGAGGCGGTGGCGGCGGTTGGGGGATCGTGGGTGACAGGAGTCTTGAGGCGGGCGAGGCCGAAGTCGGCGATCTTGGCGGAGAGCTGGGCGTCGAGGAGGATGTTGCTGGGTTTGATATCGCCGTGGATGACCGGGGGATCGCAAACGGCGTGGAGGAATTGGAGGCCACGGGCGATGTCGAGCGCTACCGAGAACCGGCGGTCCCAGTCCATGAGTTCCGGGCACCGCCGGTCGAGCAGCGCGTCCTGGAGGCTTCCGTTGTGCATCAGCTCGTACACCAGCAGCAGCCTCCGCCCCGTCCCCCCGCCGGTGGCAGAGGCCTCCACCACCTCCTCCTCCTCCTCGTCAGCCTCCATCATCCGCCGCCGCCACCACCGTCGACTTTGGCGCTTCTCGTCGGAGAAGCAGTACCCGAGAGGAGCGACCACCCACCCCCGGTCCGGCGACGACCCCATGGCAAGCATCTTCCCAGCAAGGGCGAGCTCGTTCTGGAACTCGCGCTCACCCTGAAGGGAGCCCAAATCCATGAGCTTGACGGCGATCCCCTGGCCGGATGGGAGGGCGCCGCGGAAGACGGAGCCGAACCCGCCCTGCCCGAGCTTGTTTGAGGGGGAGAAGGAGGCGGTGGCGCGACGGAGCTGGGAGTATGAGAACCGACGGAGGGGGTTAGGCGGAGGGGGCTTCAGATCGGCGGTGGCGGTGGAGCCGCCTCCACCGCGGGCGAGGCGGCGGTACAGGAGCATGACCAGCAAGGCAGTGGTGAGGGCAAGGAAGATGATAGCAGCCGCCGTGGCCACCACGGTGAGCAAGATGGGGTGGTGGCGCGGGTGGTGGTGGTGGTGGCGGTGGTGGTGCGGGAGAGCGGCGGCGGTGGGGTCCGGCGGGTCCGCCGGCCCCCGCGGTGGCCGCGATGGCATCGCTCCAGATATCTCCTGGGGTGAGCAACAAATTATAGCTCAGAGGTTGAGGGAAAAGATGAGGAAAAAGGCACCCTTTTTTATCACTGCTCTCTTTCCTCTTCTTTAGCAAGCCATCATGGACGCGGAGAGAGGAGGAGGGAGAGGGATCGAGGTGTGTTTCTCTCTCTAAAGGAGAAAGCTGGAAACCTTTTGGGCCATTTGGTACTTTTCAATTCCTTTTTTTTAATAAGAAGTAACAATATTAATAAGTGATAATAATTGGGTAATTTAATTATGAGAATTGATAAATATGAGCTTATTTTCGTGGGAGGTAAGCACTGCCTTTGTGTGGACTATCATCTAATAAGTTTATCTTTTAGAAAGAGATTGTTTTAATAAATATTATTATAATTAATTTAAATTATCCACACCATGATTTTTTTTTAAGGTTAAAATTCTAAGGAGTTGGACTCGTGTTCTTTGTGATTGATTAGTACACGCTTTTTTAATTAGAAACATAGATTATGTTAGAGGAAAAGAGATTTCAGTATTATTTTTTCTTAACCTTCTTTTTCTAAGCTCCTACGTAGCCAGAATGCTAGCTAGAACTCCGAGGAACCTGAGGTACTGGATTAAAGTGCGCTGGCCTTTTTTTTTTTTGGTTAAATAATTATATAATTTTAGTATGAATATAACCTAGAAAATAAAATATCTCACAGTTGAGATGGAAAGCCAGTATGAGTCTTCCACATGTTCTGCCATGAAAGATGCAGAAGACGCTAAATGTGGTCCATTTGAAAGTCAAATTCCAAATATTCTAGAAAAGTGGATGGATCCCCTCACAAATATCCCTGAGAGTTGGCTTTTTTTTTTATCTTGTCTTCTAATTGAGGAGAGACCTTTTAACGTAAGGAAGCAGGTGTAGGCAAGGTAGGGTTGATTCAAGAAATATCATTGCTTCCCACCGGGGCAAACGTATCCCATTGTTCATGTAGTATTGCAGTTTGTCTCCACGGGAACTTAACGTGGTTACCTGGGCTTCATGTAGGGAAGAGCACGTAGACCTTAGGAATTGTGCCAACTTTGCAACTAGAGTGCATGGTTATGATGGTGATTTGCTATTGACAATTAATGATGCGGATATGCTCATTCCCAGCGCGTTGCAATGGCAAGGTGGGACCGAGAACTTGGTACCAGGATAGCAGCCGTCGTAATGGAATCGAGCATGATCACTTCAAATTATTGATCTATGTTGCACTTTAAACATCGACTGTAATCATTGTGTTTGCAGTTTGGCTATTGTGGCAGCCTTAAATGTTGTTATTAGAAAAACCAGCATTCCCGGATCTTGAAATATTTTTTATTTGGACATTTTTATGAAATATTTAACGACGATAATGTTGCTATTCTAGCATAAAAAGGTGTAGTACTGTCATTTTGGTATTACAAACCTTTACATGACATTATAGCGGCTCATAACGACCTTTTATGGTAGTGTAGCCGCCTTCATAGTCTGAAACCATTGATATGGTATTTTTATCAAAAATAAAAAGAAGATGAGTGCCGTATCATCCTAGAACAAAAATCATGTGGCGCAGATGCTGGGGAAAGGAATATGGGACAGGCTTTTTATTTTCCCACAACTCCTCTAGCGTCAATTTTTTTTTAAAAAAAAAAACTTAAAATTAATATTTTTTTATTAATAAAGTCATCACTCTCATAATCTTCAGGATATCACATTAACCCATGCAGGGGTGGCAATCGAGTAAGTCTATTTATATCTAAGCCGGGTTGGATGCTGGTTGGATTAAAAATTTATCAACCTAAACTTAATTTATTAATTAAGCTGATCAAAAATTTAAGTTTAAATTTGATTTATTTTTTAAACAAATAAATTGATCCAATTCATGTAACCCATTTATTAACATGTCAAATTAGATTAAATAAGTTAAATAAATTAAATAGGTTAAATAGATGTGGTTAAACATATCATAAATAAGTTAAATAGATTTTAAACAGATTAAGTGAGTTGAGTTATAATCTCGCTAAATTATTAAATGGATCAAAATAAATTAAATAAAGTAAAATTTAAACCTAAATCCAATCCATTTAATAGATAGGTTAACCTTTTATAACTTAAATCTATTTATATCAAATCCAAACCTACTTAAAGGGGATCATTCACATATCGAGTTGACAGATCAGATCAGATCAGATCATGAATTGGCACCTGTAAGTACATACTATACTATTGGGTGATATACATTTATTAACTTTCTGATATATATCGTAAATTTTTTTAATATACATCCAATAATGATCCAATACACACCAATATAATTTTTAAAATATAGAAATCACTAATATATAATATACGAGTAGGTGATGCATACTTGGCAGATTATCGTCTAGCAACCTAATATGCATCACCAAATTAATTAACATATAGTTTACGAAGCATCATGATCACTAGTATACACTATATGGTCTGATAATATACACATCAAGTTTATAATACATACTGTAAGCTTCTTTAATACACACGTAGCAATGATGTAATATACACATCCAGATAAATTGATGCATAATTTTTAGAATATATTTTTTATCTAGATATGTGTATTAGATCACTATTAGGTATATACTAAAGAAGCTTGCAGTATATATCAGAAAATGAATAGTGTGTATCACTCAGCCATATAGCGTGTACTGGCGAGCATAATATTTCGAAAGTTATGTATCAATTTACTTGAAAGTATGTATTAGATTGCTAGATAACTATCTATTAAGTATATATCATTTAACCATCTACTGTATATTGGTGAACTCCATATTTTAGAAACTATATATTAATTTATCTAAAGGTATGCATTGACTTGCTTGATAATTAATTTATTTGATATTATTGCTACCAAACCACAGGCTCGAGGTCGGGGGATGACTACTTTGGTGGAGAATGAAGTGAACTAGTCCTTCACTAGAGGAGGGGCGTCAGAATGTTGAACTAAAGAGGCTGGAGTAGGACCTAGAAAATAAGTTTTTGATCAGATTATTTTTCAGTGGAGATCCTCCGATGCTCAAGTCAATGATTGGAGAACTATAAGAATGAAATTTGAAAAAGACTTTTGAGAGTATACCTTGGAGTCCCCGTTCACCTCCTATTTATAGAGAAAGAGTTAGAGTTGTGCACACTCATAAGAGTTAACCGATTCCTGGATATTATGCACGAATTATGCTAATGCAAGTTATCTCTCCATATCTATGATGCGAGGTTAGCTGATTGTTGCCGTTTATGTGCATGATATGATATTGATGATTGCATCTTTCTTATTTTGCACTCTCCATGATTTGCGATTGATTTTCTCCTTAAAATGGCTTTCCTATAGAATCGGGATGGCTCGCCAAAAATGCCCCAAATCAGTCTTCACCCTCCTCATATTCTTCTTAAGGTCAGTCAGCGAGGACTTCAGCTTTTACCAAGAAGAATTAGACCTCGAATCTTACTGAAGAGGAGGTTGGATGGGATTGGCATGGCCGCCACAGGTCCATTTGTTAGAATCAAACTGGTCCATTGCATGTGGGCTATTTTGCTTCAACTCTGCGAGGTTGGTCGAAGTTGATTTTCTTGATCTTCAGACATGACCGAAGTTCAAACAAATAAGAGTTCGGTCATGTTCGAGGTTGCATAAGCTGAAACCGAGGTGTGTACCCACCTCAGATTTGTATCATATGACCATATAGTGTATATTAATAAAAAATATATTTTAAAAATAAAGAAGAAAGAGAATACCATATTTTTTTAATCATGAGAGAAATGACTGTATTAGTAAAAAAATCTTTGACTTTTATGTTTCTTTTTTAAGATTGATATTAAAAGAGATGTTGCAAAATAAAAAACCTAATCTATATTTCTTTCTCTAGTAATTTTTGTTCTATTCCAAATGATAATAAAATTGAGATCAAGACAAAATATACCTAGCAACTATTGGCCATTAGATGGACCTTTTAGTCATACATCAAAATTATCTACGACATCTAAAACCCTAATTAAGCTAATTAACTAAAACTATATAAAATTATATTTTTTGAAATTTATTATTTTTAAAATATTAAAATTTTAATCTTAGAACTCTTATTTGAAGACATAGGAGCCAACCAAGATACTAACTATTGATATCTCATTGTTTTCTGCATGCGTCTCTAGCTTGTTTTACATCATCATTTCACACCAACATCAACAAGAAACCATTTTCTATAACTACCTTGCGCGCTTGCTTCCACACCTTATCTTGTGGTTCTCCTAGCCTGTTATGGTTTTTGAGCATGGAAGCTCAACAGATTTTGATTCAAATATTATGACAACTTCCTTAAGTCACAAATCATTTAAATATATAAATATATTAGTAGAAAATAAAAATGAAAAAACATAATCGAATACAAATGAAGCTTATTTAGAAAAGAAAAGAAAAAAAAAAATTTCAGAGGTTCTCTTTTGAAATCATTACAAATGCATCCACATTATTTTTCACCTTTTAATTTATGAAAATTTAGCTAATTAGTCCAACATCTGACCAATTCCTCCCATTGAGATCTCTCTATATGTTGGGTTACAAAACAAATGGTGGAGATGTATTAGCTGCTCCAGTCAAAATATAATCAATTTAGTGCAATTTGATCTATCATGTAGATGGCTGATTAAATTCCAAATGGTGTGTCAGATGCGGGTGGAATCTTTTCATGTGATGCCCAATGTCAACTTTTAGGGTCTCCCATGCAAGCACGACTGGAATATGTTTCCCATGCAACTAGGATTACTTGAAAAGGTGGTTTGGAAAACATTCCTTCTTATCTCCTTGATGAAAGAAAACATTGGAGAAATCAATGCAAGGTGTGCCTAAAATGATGGCAGAAATTGCGACATCAACTTTTAAATAATGTCTAGATTGTTCCCAGAACAATTCTTTTTCATATCATGAAAGGAGTTTGGACAATTAAGAATCGATGCATGGGTGTAATGGAACCTCTTCTCATCATGGTAAAGAGAGTTATGTGCGTGGTATATTTTCAACAGATATCTTCTTTAAGGCTATTATTTTTTAAAAAAGAAAGAAATGAAATAAAGGGTACCCATTTACAAAAGTAGTTATTCCATCACAAAAGTTTATTAATCTTCGAAGCAGAGATGGTAACGATGCATTTAGGGATAACATAGTTTTTAGAATTTTCTTGGGGCAAACAAAGTACTATTAGTGTTAGCATTATTGATTTACTGCTAAATTAGCAGTGAAGGCAGTAAACATAAAACTTCTAAAGTATTTCTTGTTTATTAATTAGTCTCTGCTTTGATTTTGGATATTGCTTTGTTATCTACCAAGTAAAATTAGATTATGATTAATTAACCTGGAAAAAAAAAGCTTCTTACCATAAAGCACATTCTATTTCAAACATGGGAATCATTCATCAAACGGCTCTTGTGAATTGGATGAGGCTGAGGTCCACTTTGTCAGTACGTTGTATGTGACCTTACAATCTCTTGCCCAGAGATGTAGCCCACCACCTAACATGTAAATGGGAGCTACCTTACGTGTTTGATAAAATTTTGGTACCTAAAGCCGGTCCACATGCCTTTGATGTTGATGAGGACAATGCCAACGTGTTCCACTTAGCTAAGATGACAATTAATGAAATGAATCCAAGCAAGTCACTTCCTTAAATTACTCAAGAATTCAAAATGAATCCTTTCACATCCAATTGAATGCATCATACATTGCCATGCACAAGGCTTATTTAATGATTTAGATCTAGAAATATCTAAAGTACTAAAAGCCTCATCCTCCATTCTATTCAAGACCGAAACAAAGGTTAGAATTCATCTTATTATCCATCATGCACATGCCCCAGGATTTGGATGGATGACCCGGTCCATTTAATAATTTCTCCAATGATGAAGTATAGAACTCATTTGGATGCAGGTGGCTTTAACTTGATGCAGCTCGGTGCCCCATGATTCGCAAGCATCTAAACTAATATTCCAAGCATATAGATGAGCGATAAGATTGAAGTCCTCACTTCAGGAGACATGCCAAGATCACCGGGGCTCAATTGTCAATCTTGGAAAGCCACCAATCACCAGACCTTTTGGCAAGCATGGAGCCAGCAAGATACGGCTGTCATGCCATGCCATATGTACTACATTAAGATAAAAGTTGGGTTGCACTGTGAAAGAATCCCATACCTTGATTCATGTGAGTCCCACCTTGCCTGCCAATTAATTAGATTTTTCATACATTAAATTTGAATTCTGTTTGCTACCAAGGTGAGACAATAACTCCATGCCGAATGCCTCATCAAGGTATATAATACGGTTCCACCAGATGTAGTTTAAGAACTCTTATCTATCATATATAGACCACATAATCACATGATTCAGGTAACACAAAATATCCTTGCTTTGCTATGAACCCCATATAATGGTGGATGGCCAAGCATCAAATTGGATGTAGTTGAGTGAAAAAATTATATTCTGCACTATATGTCATGCATGCCATCAATCATCAATCATCAAGATGTATTTTGTGGGCCAACAACTAAGACGAACGGAACATATGGTAATGCATCTCGGCACTTGGTGGTGTGCATAGCCACGTAGTCTATGCGGTGTCGGGTATAATTTATTGTACTTAAGCATCTAGTTAAGCTCTTTTACATGTACTATTTAAACGACACGTATAATTATTTTTTTTGAATATTTTTAAGCACAAATCTCACGAGCAATTTCATTCAATCGAAAGTCCAATGCAAGCATCAATTTGTGCTATTTATGTAGTCAAACTCCATGCCATGCCTATCGACATGGATGACCAAAATGTTTATACTTAAGCAAGTACTATAAAGCCAATCAACTATAAAATATCTTCTTTGAGCGCATGAAAAGAGATGATACCATGTTCCAATTAGAGAATGGATATACTCGTATGCACGCATCCATGAAAATTTTTAAATAGAAGAAGCAAATCTACCACCGAGCCATTAGTTAATTAAATATTTAACAACGATCTAAATAAACTTATTAATGGAATTGGATTTGGACCACCAAGCTAGGGTTTGATTCCAAATTTCATGTAAGATATTTTCTTCTTAGCAAGTGACTTATCCTTGTATTCTAGTGGACTTAAAGCATATCAGTTAGAAGGCCCTTTTCAAATAAGACTAAGAGTAGGGATTCTAGACTTGAGGATGGGGAGCCAGGCTGAAAGAGAACGAAAGTGAAATATGGACAACATCGTGTGGAACCCCAAGTTCTGCCACCCACCTACCATCGGCGCCTCTGGGCACCGCGCTTCCCTCCATGAACTCATTTAGTTTGCGAGTAGAGGAGCGGATAGTGTGATCAGAGGAAAAATAGGAAAATATTTCATATTCAATTAAGATTTTTTTTTAAAAAAAAGATAATAAAATATTTTTTAAAAAAATATATTTTTATATTTTATAAAAAATGATAAATTAATGTGGATATGAAAAAAATCTAATTCCCATCGATTGGGAATTAGAATATTTTTTTTTCAAAAATAATCTTAAGTTTTTAAATAAAATAAGATAAAATCATTCATTTTATTGAAAATATAGTATATATTTTACATAGTTTTTTTTAAATAGATATTCAATTACATATAAACGATTCTGAAATTTTCATTGTTCATGGTCAATCAAATGTATAAAAATTATTTTTTCAGACATTATATATTTAAGCATTAATTTTTTAGAAAAAATATTTTAGTGGGAAAGAAAAAAAAAATTCTACGGACCAAGCTAGTTCTGTAAATACTGTCTTCCTTTACCATGTCTTCCTGTATTGTTTCTGCTGTTATTTTGCGAACTATAAACGCGTCTTTCTTGTACTTTTTTTTCTAAAAATATTATATATATTATAATATTATATATGTCGTAGGCGCGAACTTTGACATCCACCTTTTCTTTTTTCTAAAAGAAAAAATTTATTGTGTCTCGCGATCCAAAGAATCTAACATACCAAATCTAGATCCTCTGGTTGAACCACCAAGTCTAAAATAATAACCATTATTTATTGCTCTAATTATAAATACTCTTCTTTTGACTTGTGTTCTTGGGTAACCATATTAATTAACTTGAAAACATCTGTTCAGTTTCCTTTCCAGCTTCCGTTTAAAATATAAAGCTGAAATCTTTTAAACGTAACATTACAATTATTAATTTTTTTCTCTAAAAACGTTAGAATTACCTTCTTTTGACTAACCATGGACTATGGTGGTCATAAGCCAACAAAACATGCATCTCTTCCGCTAATTTTCCGGGTTTGCAACTTGCTTGATTGGCATGCTAAAAAGCGCAACCCATCCAACTACTAGCGATGCTCTAATTTTATACGACCTTTGGGATATCATGGGATTCACCGTGTTGCAATAACAATCTTTACTGCAAATTAAAATATCGATCCTCTCTCAAAACGTTTGTCTCTATGACCAATAAATTTTCTAAATTTCCATTAGTTAATGGTACAAATGTGATCAATGGGTCATCTTAGATCGACCTCAGGGAGATAAAAGATTTGAGCTACATTGCTCCACCCCAAACGTTGTGTGGAACCATTATTTGGTTTTTGGTGCCAATATGGCACGTTACGTGCAAATTAACAATCCAGATTGTAGCATATTTTTAAAGTTTAGGTATCTGATAAGTACGTAGGATCCATTTGGTTGAAAGTAATCTAACATTAAAAAAAAATAAATTCTATATCAAATTATCATATTTAGTATAAAAAATAGAAGAAAAAAATAATAAAAAAAATTAACAGACCTCATACTTATTTTTCGAAGAGAGAAAATAAAAGAAATAGCATCAAGGGTTGATATTTTATAAATTTCTGAGTGATGATAATTTATACTTGATAAAAATATATTCAATAAAGCTATATATATAATTATTAAATTTATTTTAATATTTTTCTAAATTTATTTAATAAAAAAAATTATAAAAAATTTAAGATAGAGGTAGCATTATCTAAAGGACTATATGATTATAACCATTATATAAAAACTAATTTGAGATGGCGATACTATCCAAGTATTAAAAAATTAATTTATATTGAAGAGCATATTTATAAATTTTTCATATTTCTATGTAGGATTATCTTCAACCAAATATAATTATCTTTTTTCTTATCATTTTTTGGAGTAATTTTTCTACCAATTAAGCATAGTAAAAATTATTTTTTTTTAATCATTTTTTTAGATAAATAATTTTCATGAATCATCAGACTATTCCTTAATTTGACATATTTCAACCAAATGAATCCTTTATAAATTGATGCAAATTTCAAACATCGAACCTCACATAATATGGTATTAGCAAGTGAATCTAAATGGAGAAAAACCATGTCATAACTTGAGCCAATTGAAGCCCACCATGCACTCAAAGAACTCATTTGGTTCGTGAAAAAAATTTTTCTTTCTCGAAAGGAACTTCCTAGTAAAATAGTTCTTAAAAAGTTATTTTCTAGAAATAAAATTTTAATATATTTGACTAACCAAGAAAAGTGACTTATTAAAAAATGGTTAAGCATCCATTTTTCTAAAAAAATTATATATAATACCCATTATACTCTTAATAGATATGAGATCATACATTTTGCTCCTAAACTTTATCTACATAATAATATTATTATATTTATATTAATATAAATATAATATTAATATATTATAATATAATATTAAATTATAATAATTTATTATAATAATATAATACTAATATATTATATTATATTAATATAATATTAATATTTTAATATGATAAATTTATTAATATCTTAATAAATATAATATTATATTAATATAAATATTAATATATTAATATAAATATTATATTAATATTAATAAAAATATTATATTAGTGTTGGGGATAAATTCCGCTCCTGCCGAAGTTCAGTTCGATACTCAGCACCAGTAGCCACGGAAGAGCTTCAGCGAACGGGTTTTAGCCAAACCCTTACAGCCGGTCGAGCTACTTACCGGCCGAACTCCTTGGATGCCCAACAGCCGGGCTTTAGCCGAACCCCCAGCAGTTGAGCTTCTTCGAACCTGTTCAGCCGGCCAAACTACTTAGCGGCCGAGCTTCTTCGGACTCCTCGGCCGTCGAACTCCTTCGGACTCCCAGCGTTCGGACCGAACCCCTTCAGCCGACCAAGCTACTTAGCGATCGAGCTTCTTGGACTCCCAGCAATCGGGCTCTAGCCGAACTCAACCGCCGAGCTTCAGTCAGACTCCTGCAAGAGCCGAACTCTCTCCGCGTCGTTACAGCCAGGCGCCTACGAAAGCCGAACTTCCTCCAAGCTTCCTCTCCGATCGGATCTCTTCAGGGGCCGGACTTCTCACCAACCGAGTTCCTGCCGAACTCCCCAGCAGCCGAGCCTTAGCCGCGCACCTCCAGCCAGACGCCTACGGGAGCCGAACTCCTTCCGAGCTTCCTTCTCAGGAGTTCGAACTCCTCCGAAATGGGCTCACGTCGAAGACCTTCAACTCTTCACTCAACCCCGAGCAGCTCAGCATCGAGACAGCTGCAGCCATCACAATCAGTCCGCCACCAATGACAGCGATCCGCTATCAGACGGCGATGGCCATCACCATCAACCAACTGCAGACGGCACCTTTCCATCAGACTGACTCCGCCGGACCTCGAGCGGCCCACCAGCACGTGGCTGCAGTTGTCACCATCAAGCTCTGCTATAAAAAGGACCCCCAGATATGCTAACTCTGATCTCTCGAATCTCTAAGCTCTCCTCTTCTTCTCCAAGCTTCGGAACTCATTCCCGAGCACTCCATTCCTGTTGGCCTGAGCTGACTTGATCGTCGGTGGGTCCTGCCAGAGCCACCCCCACCGATTTCGGATGGGACTTTATTTTGCAAATCTTCGACGGCGATCTCATCAGCCTCTACTCCAGTAGACTCCAGCGACGATCAGTTTCAGCGTCAACAGAATGGCGCTGGAGGAAGGGAACCCCAAACCTCCGAGGTTCCCTTGTTCTTAAAGGAGTGTTCGGCGATGATTTCTCTCTTCGCTCTCTAGAGATCTTTCTTCTTCCTCACTAGAGTTCTTTTCCGAAGAGAAAATGCCTCCAGGAGAGCTTCGACTCAGCGATCGGCGTCATGCATGTCAGGTACATCTGCTCCCATTGCAGCCCTGGCAGCCCAGACTCCATCCGAAGCCACCGTAGATGTAGAGCAGTTCAACCTACCGGACGGGTTCATGGCCCCGCCGAGGTGATATAGGCCGTGCGACAATCTTCGATGGAGACTTTGCCAAAAAAATGCGAGGAACCGACCTTAAGGAAGAGCATTTGGGCATGCCAATCGTTCTTAGGAGAGAAACGGAGAGCAGAAGTTCTTTCGCAGAAGCGGAATGAAGTTCGGCATGAGGAAAGTGGAATGAAGTTCAGTGCGAGGAAAGCCGAGCTCCTCCTCGAGCTCGTCGTCAAGGAAGTGTCAAAGAAGTTCTCCCGCGGAGGAAAGTTCGGCGCGAGCAGGAAAGCGGAATGAAGTTCGATGCGAGGAAAGCCGAGCTCCCCCTCGAGCTCGTCGCCAAGAAAGTGTCAAGGAAGTTCTCCCGCGGAGGAAAGTTCGGCGCGAGCAGGAAAGTGGAATGAAGTTCGGCGCGAGGAAAGCCAAGCTCCCCCTCAAGCTCGTCATCAAGGAAGTGACAAGGAAGTTCTCCCACGGAAGATTCCAAGGGAAAGCGGAATGGAGTTCGGCGCGAGCAGGAAAGCAGAATGAAGTTCGGCACGAGGAAAGCCGAGCTCCCCCTCGAGCTCGTCGTCAAGAAAGTATCAAGGAAGTTCTCCCACGGAGGAAAGTTCGATGCGAGCAGAAAAGCGGAATGAAGTTCGGTGCGAGAAAAATCGAGCTCCCCCTCGAGCTCGTCGTCAAGGAAGTGACAAGAAAGTTCTCCTGCGAAGGGAAGTTCGGCGCGAGCAGGAAAGCGGAATGAAGTTCGACACGAGGAAAGCCGAGCTCCCCCTCGAGCTCGTCGTCAAGGAAGTGTCAAAGAAGTTCTTCCGTAGAAGGTTTCGCGGAAAAGCGAAATAAAGTTCGGTGCAAGCGAGGCCGAACTCTTCCTTGAGCCCATCGTCGAGGAAGCCCCGACAGAGGGGCATAAACTTCTCCCACAGGAGGTTCCGCAAGGAGGTGAGATGAAGCTCGATTGCGCTCACGACCGCCCCAGGGCAAGCGAGGCCGAACTCCCTCTCGAGTATATGACTCCAAGACCCGACAAAGGGTATGAAGTTCTCCCCCAGATTTCAGAAGGAGATGGAATGAAGTTCGGCCGTGCTCACGACCTCCCCAACGCAAGCAAGGCCGAACTCTCCCTCGAGCTCATCATCGAGGAAGCCCCAACAGAGGAGTATGAAGTCCTCCCATGGAAGCTTCCATGGGAAAGCGGAACAAAGTTCGGTGCAAGCGAGGGCGGAACGAAGTTCTCCCGCAGAATGAAGTTCGGCGCAAGTGAGGCCGAACTCCCCCTCGAAGCTCATCATCGGAATGAAGTTCGACGCAAGTGAGGCCGAACTCCCCCTCAAACCTCATCATCGGAATGAAGTTCAGCGCAAGTGAGGCCGAACTCCCGCTCGAGTATGTCACCAAGGGAACCCCCTACAAAGAAGTCACAGGAGGTGGAATGAAGCTCGGGCAAGCGACGCCGAACTTTTCCTCGAACTCATCATCAAGAAAGTTCTCCCCCAGAAGATTTCACAAGAGGGCGGAATGAAGTTCGGCCGAGGCCGAACTCTCCCTCGAACTCATCATCAAGAAAGTTCTCCCGCAGAAGGTTTCACGGGAGGCGGAATGAAGTTCGACCACACTCACGACCTCCCCAACGAAAGCAAGGCCGCCGAACTCACCCTAGAGCTCATCATCGAGGAAGCCCCGACAACGGGGCATAAAGTTCTCCTGCAGGTTTTACAATCCCGAACTCCTCGAGCTCGCCACCAAGGAAGCCCCGATAAAAGGGTGCGAAGAAGCCCTCCCAAAAGGTTCCGCAACTACGCCCCGCTCCTCTAACTCAAATTCTCAGCGAAGTTAAGAGCCAGCCGCCAAGACCGAAAGGACTACGGCCTTCCCAAACGTACGCGATCGAAGTAAGTAATGTCTCTACCATCGCAACCACGGCCACGATACTGAGGAATACACTCAGCTCCAAGATGAAATTGAAGAGCTCGTCAAAAAGGGGCGGCTGGGTAAATTCTTTCGACGCCAGCCTGAAGCAGGAGATGATCGGCCAAGGGTGCTGCCATAGCCAGAAATGATAAGAAGGTCGGCCGCCTTGCGGCGTCATCAACATCACCCCCGGGAGGAGCTTGGTACATCGGCGATTCGTCACCTCCCAGCGTCAAAGCCAAGAGAAGCATGCTCCAAATTGAGGAGGCCAGCATGAGATAGAGGAGGTCATCTGGATGGGACTTACTGCCTGAGGGAACTCCGAGGAACAACGCCCCGACGACCCTGAAATGGGGATGTGCTGCCCGTAACTTTCCTTCGGTAAAATTCTTTCCTTCCAATAATGTTGTTTCTAGATGCAAAAACTGTGCGATGACAGGAAAGAAGCAGTCAATAGTCGCCGCGTTAGGAACAGGAGGAAAACCTCGTCCTCACACGAGCAGGTCAAAGACCATCAACCTCGGCTAGAGATAAGACCTCTCCTGAGTGAAGGCCTCGTTCACAAAGGACGAGATGGGGGGAGAGGCGCGGACGACGGTCCGTATGTACCCCCATAGCCCGTTAGGAACAGAAGAAAAACCTCGTCATAACGCGAGCAAAGTTGAAGGCCTCGTTCACAAAGGACGAGATGGGGGGAGATGGACGACGGTCCGAATGTGCCCCCACAGCCCGTTAGGAACAGGAGGAGAACCTCGTCCTAACAAGAGCAAAGTCGAAGGCCTCGTTCACAAAGGACGAGATGGGGGGAGAGGTGCGGACGATGGTCCGTATGTGCCCCCACAGCCCATTAGGAACAGGAGGAGAACCTCGTCCTAACGCGAGCAAAGTCGAAGGCCTCGTTCACAAAGGATGAGATGGAGGGAGACGGACGACGGTCCGAATGTGCCCCCATAGCCCGTTAGGAACAGGAGGAGAACCTCGTCCTAATGCGAGCAAAGTCGAAGGCCTCATTCACAAAGGACGAGATGGGGGGAGGCGCGGGATAACGGTCCGTATGTGCCCCCACAGCCCGTTAGGAATAGGAGGGGAACCTCGTCCCAACGCAAGCAAAGCTGAAAGCCTCGTTCACCTTAGACAAGATGGGGGGAGACGGACGACGGTCCGAATGTGCCCCCACAGCCCGTTAGGAACAGGAGGAGAACCTCGTCCTAACGTGAGTAAAGTCCAAGTCCGAGCTCCGAAGTTCACAGAAAATAGGATCTCCATCAACCTCGGCAGGAGATAAGATCTCCCTCGAGCGCCCGCACCAACCTCGGTCGCAAGAAACAAGATCTCCCCCGAGGGTCCGGCAACCTCGGTCAGAGATAAGATCTCTCCTGAGCAACTGAGATAACCTCGGCCAGAGATGAGAACTCTCTCGAGCGACCGAGACAACCTCGGCTAGAGATAAGATCCACGACAACCTCGGCCAGAGCGTCCGAGACAATGTTGCCCCGATGAGCTCATCCTCCGACCTCAACCGTGGGAGACGAGACCTACTTCAACCTCAGCTGGAGATGAGATCTCCCTCGGGCTTCAACTTCAACATCAACTTTAGCTGGAGATGAGATCCCCCCGAGCTTTGAGCTGAACCAACACGGAGCCCAGAAGAAGACTTCGGCAGTGCCTTTTTTGCACTCCCTTCCTTCGAATTTCGAACTCGAAAGTGGGAGGGCTACTGTTGGGGATAAACCCCGCTCCTGCCGAAATTCAGTTCAAAACTCAGCACCAGTAGCCATGGAAGAGCTTCGGCGGACGAGTTTTAGCCAAACCCTTATAGCCGGCCGAGCTACTTATCGGTCGAGCTCCTTGGACGCCCAGCAACCGAGCTTTAGCCGAACCCCCAGCGGCTGAGCTTCTTCGAACCTATTCAGCTGGCCGAACTACTTAGTGGCCAAGCTTCTTCGGACTCCTCGACTGCCGAGCTCCTTCGGACTCCCAGCGTCCGGACCGAACCCCTTCAACCAACCGAGCTAATTAGCGACCAAGCTCCTTGGACTCCCAGCAGTCGGGCTCTAGCCGAACTCAGCCGCCGAGCTTCAGTCAGACTCCCACAAGAGCCGAACTCTCTTCGCGTCGTTACAGCCAGGCGCCTGTGGAAGCCGAACTCCCTCCAAGCTTCCTCTTCGGCCAGATCTCTTTAGGGGCCGGACTTCTCACCAACTGAGTTCCTGCCGAACTCCCCAGCGACCGAGCCTTAGCCGTGCACCTCCAGCCAGACGCCTACGGGAGCCGAACTCCTTCCGAGCTTCCTCCTCAGGAGTCCTAACTCTTCCGAAATGGGCTCACGTCGAAGACCTTCAACTCTTCATTCGGCCCCGAGCAGCTCAGCATCGAGACAGCTGCAGCCATCACCATCAGTCCGCCGCTAACGATAGGGACCTGCTATCAGGCGACGATGGCCATCACCATCAATCCACTGCAGACGACACCTTCCCATCAGACTGACTCCGTCGGACCTCGAGCAGCCCGCCAGCACGCGGCTGCAGTTGTCACCATCAAGCTCCGCTATAAAAAGGACCCCCAGATATGCTAACTCTGATCTCTCGAATCTCTAAGCTCTCCTCTTCTTCTCCAAGCTCCGAAACTCATTCCCGAGCACTCCATTCCTGTTGGCATGAGCTGACTTGATCGTCTGAGGGTCCTACCGGAGCCACCCCCCACTGGCTCTAGACGGAACTTTGTTTTGCAGGTCCCCGACGATGACCTCATCGGCCTCCACTCCAGCGGACTCCAGCGACGACCAGTTTCAGCATCAACAATTAGTATAAATATTAAAATATAATAAATATTATAATATTAATATTAATATTATATTTATATAAATATTATGATAATATTAATATAATATTATATTATTACTATTCAGTATTTCATTCTAACTGTTGGGGATAAACTCCGCTTCCGCCGAAGTCTAGTTCGATGCTCAGCCTAACGCAACTGGTAGCAACGGAAGAGCCTCAGCGGTCGAGCTTCTTCGGACTCTCCGCGGTCGGGCCTGAGCCAAACTCCTTCCAAGCTCCTCCTTCGGTCGAACTCCTTAGTAGTTGTGCCTTGACCGAGCTCTTTAGCGGCCGAGCTCCAGTCGGACTCTCCGCGGTCGGGCCTGAGCCAAACTCCTCAGCGGTTGCGCCCTAGTTGAGCCCCTCAGCGGCTGAGCTCCAATCGGACTCTCCACGGTCGGGCCTGAGTCGAACTCTTTTCGAGCTTCCTCTTTGACCGAACTCCTCAGCGATTGCGCCTTGACCGAGCTCCTCAGCGATCGAGCTCCAGTCAAACTCTCCACGGTCGGGCCTGAGCCGAACTCCTTCCGAGCTCCCCCTTTGGCCGAACTCCTCCAGGAGTCCAAACTCCTCAGCGGCCGAACTCCTCAACAGCCGAGCTTCAGTCGAACTCCTCCCAAACACCTCCTTTGGTCGGATTCCTAGACCCCTCCTCCGGACGGACGCTTATGGGAGTCGAACCCCTTCCGGGCTCCTTCAGCTATTGTTCCTCCCGGGCGGCTCCCTCCAGCCATGTTCCCTTTGGGAGTCCGAAGTCCTTCAAAATGGGTACACGTCAAAGCTCTTCAACCCTTCATTCAGCCCCGAGTGGCTCAGTATCAAGACAGCTACAGCCATCACCATCAATCTGCTATAGGCGACAGCGACCCACTATCAGGTGGCGATGCTTCACCATCAATCCACTGCAGACGGCACCTTCCCCTGGGACTGACTCCGCTGGACCTCAAGCGGCCTGCCACTACGCGGCTACGGCTGTCACCATCAAGCTCCGCCTATAAAAAGGATCCTTCAGATACGCTGATATCTAAGCTCTAAACTCTCCTCCCCTTCTCTAAGCTCTGTGGAACTCATTCTCGAGCACTCCATTCCTATTGATCAGAGCTGACTTGATCGTCGGAGAATCCTACCGGAGCCACCCTCCACCGGCTCTGGATGAAACTTTATTTTGTAGGTCCTCGACGGCGATCTCGTCCTCCTCCGCTTCAGTCGAATCCGACAACGTCCAATTTCTGCATCAATACTAACTATCTATGATATTTTATAAAATTTTAGTCATAGATCTTAAAATGATATCTTGTAAAAGAAAAAGTGTCATTACTTTCCATCCCACGAGAAATGTCAAAATCTATTTTTTTATAAATTTTTAAGTTTTATAAAATATAAAAAATAACTTCTAATTAATTTTTTTTTAAAAAAATAATCAAATAAAAAATATTTTTTTATTTTTTAGAAACCGTCTTTTCCTCTCTTCATTCTTCACGAACTAAACGGGTCCAAAGTGCAGGAAACTTGTACGACTTAAAGTACCATGGATCCTAGTTATGTCCTATCCGAGAGAAGACTTCTAAATTGCTCCCCTACTTCTTTATATGCCATCATAATAACTAATAGTGACCTTCATAATTACATGGCTGTTATCTGTTATAAATTTTTAAAATCCAAATGGCAGCCCATGGCCATTTTTGGATCCACCAAAATTTGACCCGGGTCATCCTAGGCTTCGGCGGGTGTAGCACAGGCCACCTATTGCTGACTACTGACCTCCTTATTTTATCCTCTTAATTTCCTTTTGTTTCTCGGTCTTGAAGCGAATGCGTCCACCGGTCCCCTTGAGCCGAAGTACGGAAGCGGTGGAAGTCGTTACGGAGCACATTATTATATAGCTATTATGTTTGAATAAAGTGGAGGTGGATTACAAATTGCCTCCTCCCTGTAGATGCTCTCTTCGACGTGTGCGCTTTGCGTTCAACAGTCAGAACGTCTTCATTGTAAGAAATAAGAATAAAAAAATAAAGAGTAGTTGCATCTATCAGTCTCATCTTTCTATTTCAAATCAATATTATATTCAAAAAAAAATTAATTCACGAACGAAATCAAATTTAGAATGAAAATATATTGAAATAAAAATCAAAATTATTCCCGTATCTCCTATCACATTAATCCTAGAATCCTCTATCCCATTAATCCTAGATTTTGAATTTGGAATGAACTTTCGACAATAAATAACAGGAATTAGATTAGGAGTGATTAGGGTATTTCTATTCCCTTAAATATTGTGATGGTCTTCCCAATTAAATAGCAGAAACGGAAGTCACTTATGTATATATCTATTCCAAAGCCTAACTTCTTTCAACCAAATATACGGTAATAAGATGAGCACAAAAGATTCCCTCCAATAATTGCATCCCAATTGCAACAAAAAGTTGACTCAATCTAATTCCAACTCCGATAAAAAAAGCCGGCCTCCAATTAAGCTGCGATCCTTCTTAAACACCTTCACAACTACTTCTTTTAGCGGCATGCTTGGTGGGATCCTGTGTTTCTTTGAAAGGAGGAACTTTTCATCTATCTTTTAAGCATAGTTTGAAGCTTTTTGATGTAATCACATTTTCTTGGCCTGTCTCCTGCAGTGCTGTTTTTTCTTGGTTTCATTTTGTGCTCACTTGGGCCATTAGGTATGTTCAGGGCCCAATGTCCGTTTTGCAGCCTAACTCAGTGCCGTCCCCTCTTATTTCCTTCCATTATCTAGCTTCTTATTACCAAAAAAAAAACACCTTCACAACCACTTGAGTTTATAAGTTTATTTATTTCTCTTAAGAGAGAATAAGAGGCAATAAAAATTCACCAATCAAAACTAAAAGCTTACGAAGCTGCATAAATAATACGGAAAGATAGCAAGTTGTGATTTATAAAGCATTCCACTACACTTAGGGGCTACCTTCCCCCACAATCTTGAAATTGTTCAGACGTCAACACTGTCTTATTTTATAGTCAAGAGCTCTGAATGTTTCGTCAATAATTTCTCATCAAAGGTTTAATCTATGCATTAACTTAATGCTGACGTATTCGAAATTTGAACTTGGGAAAAGAAAAGAAGGCGTTCAACGCACGACAACAATGGCCCAGAGCTTATTTAAAATAACAGGTGAAACGACACGAAGCTTAAAGGCTCGGAACTATTTGCCACCATATCACAGTAGTTCAAAATAGAAAAAGTTGAGAACGGAACATGTATGGTATAAGCACGTCAATCTTCAATAAACCTTTGAAATTTTTAAATTTGTCAGATGGCCATTGAGAATATATTAACATCAATGAAATTTGTCAGATGGCCTCGTCCCAACGGTCACGCCCGTATCAAGAACTTGTTTGGTTTGCAGAGATCGGATGGAGTAGTATAATTTTTGAGAAATAGAAAAAAAATTTCTTATTTAGTTGAAGTTTTCAGGTAAAAAAGATTATAAAAAAAATTTCTATAAAAATATAATTTTTATATTTCATGAAAAAAAAATCTATGGAGGAATTTTTAAAATCCCATGAAATAGGAATTGAAGACTTTTTTCAAAAAATATCTTTTTAATGCTATCATTTTATATTATATTTATAATTATATTAAATATATTAATATAATATATAATAAGTTAATATTAATATAATATTTCATTTAGTTTTGCTATAATATTTATATTAATATTATATTAATATCTATATCAAAATTTTATATTAATAATTTAGTATTATATTAATATTTATATAAATATAATATTAATATATATTAGTATTATATTAATATAATAAATTGTTATGATTTAATATTATATTATGTCATATTAATATTATATTTATATTAATATAAAAATTATATATATATATATATAATTTAGAGCAAAAAAGTATAATTTCAATCAAGAAAATAATAAATATTTTATATAATTTTTTTTAAAAAATTGAATGCTCAATCAAGCATAAGACATTCTAAAATAAACCACTTTCCTATACTCAGTCATATATACCAAAATCATATCTTCAAATATCATATTTGCAAAAATCAACTTCTTAAAAATAACATTCCAAAGAAAAAAAAATTCCGGTAAACCAAACGGATCCCAAAAATATCCTAATTCGATGGACGTAACACAATTAAATTGGTATGATCTGAACAAGATGAACTTATGCAGCACGTCAGTCTTCAATGAACTGTTGAAATTTTCAAATTTATCAGAATACCATCGATGATAGAGTGTCGGTGATGAATTAGAAATGTGGTCAATTGTGGCTTGTCCCAACGGGCATACATGCGCGTGCACACGTGCACACACATACATGCACACGAATCCAAGAAAAAAAAGCCTCGTTGGACCAAATAGGGAAGTAATTCTAAGGTACAACCAACGCCAATATTCGACCTAATAGACAACTAATTCTTAGATATAATAACACTCACTTTGGACAAAATAAAGAACTAATTCTTGAACCGCATTTTGTTTCACATCTCTAAACCTAAAGAGATTCTTCTCCCTGTAATGAAATACCTCTAAAGCCTGACTTCAAAGTTTTGTCGTGACTAAGGTGGTAGAATTGACCACCACGATGGTAGCCGAAGGATTTGAGTCACGATAGACACCATGTCTTCACACCATGTCTTCACTTACATGATGATTCATTTCTGACGGCCTGGACACGAGATCTAAAAGAAATTTCTGATTCATTAGGCCGTGAGGATGGAACTGAAATGAGGTATTCATCTTTTGGATTCACCCATATGATGGGGAGAAGGATTCCATAACTAAATTGGCCTCCAAATCAAATACTCTCTAGCAGAATTTAGGACCTCCTGATCATGCCCGGAGAAAATAGCTACACCAGATCGCCTCCCTCCAAATCCCATTTTGCTTATCAAAAAAAAGAACAAAGTCGAAGCACATGACTGTTTTTGGATCCATGGTTCCAATCATGTATTCTGTAGCCGTCCAGTCATAAACTTGAAAAAATAACACTATCAGCAATGTCTTTGCGTCGATCAACAATGGTTGCACCAAGTGGGGATCTGTTGCAACTGACAAAGAGGTACATCTGTCTGCAGAGTGACTACAGGAGCACTTGAATTTGCATGGTGAAAAGTCAAAACTAACCAATTTCTTTTACAGTGAATATTGTTTCAAGCAGAAATCACTAGTCATAGGCTGCGGAGGTTCCAGAGGAAAAAGGTTTTCCATCTTTAAGCATCATGGTTCGCACAAGCATTCTGGAAGCAACAAAATGGATCTTATGCAGTATCCGTTTCCTCGGTGGATTTCTTGTATTCTGGCTTAAGCTCATGGGTCCCTTGATTTGGTCCTCTCTTGTTGTAAACACAGAGATCATTCAGTATCTCTTTCAAGAATTGCTGCAGAGAGAAACAACAATCACAAAACTGTGTGAAAAGGCTGGTCTCATGGAAGAACACGCATATACAAGCATCTCAAATTTAAAAAGTTGAAATCAGTTTGTCATTCATGGTCGTACAAGCCAATGTATGAAAAAATATTTACAAGTTGTGGAAGATGGTCACTGATCCAGGTGATTATTACTCAGCAAGTTCACAATAGGAACAAAGTGTCACCTCATTATTCATGTGTTTCTTAAAATTTGAGATGAATTTAACCAAACAAGCAAAAAAAGTGACCGCCAAATGTTGTGACAAATTAACATTAAAAAGATCAGAGTGTTTGACCATCAGCTACTAAAATAATGATCTTACATGTCAAAGTCCTAACTCAGCTAAAGGAAATATCAGCATTTTCTACTTATTTGAGATGTATGTCTCATATTTCATATCGAGGATTTTTTTTTCCTTGTGCTGGTGTGTGTGTGGTAGGGGGATGTGCGGAGTTTGCAAGGCTTAAGTTACATCAATAATAAACAAAAACAGCTACATCGATACATTCTTCAAGGCATCACAGAGTAAGTCCAAACCAAATACTGCCCAGTTATATTTTATATAAAGGTGAGGAATTCAGCCAGTAAACTTTCAGCACCATTACACAAAAAGGTCGAATATCAAGTCCAAGAATATACCTCAGGTTGATCTGTCTCTTGCACCAACTGTTTCAATGCCCAATTTGGCTGCCTTTCAAAGAGTTTAAAGATAATGTTCTCCAGTTCCCGACGGTCTCTACGTGTCCGTTTCACATCAGATCCTTTTGTGGGTGTTGCCTTCTTCTTGTCCTGGGACAAACAATATGAATAAATAAACAACAAACAAAATATAGAACACCTTTTATGGAAGCAAACATAATTGGCATTATTGAGATCCAAGTTTACAAGATGCAGTAAGAAGTCTTGCAAAGAAATCAGAGTTACAAGCACAAAATACTGAGGCAATCTACGTATGAGCTTATATATACATATACAAGTACATGTGATGTATATGTTTGCCTTTCACTTAAGACAAGAGAAACACATTTCTGACCCCAGGACAAATCATTGAGAGTCCAGAACAAATATCATGTCAGACTGGAAACCAGGTCAGCTGCCAAGGTCTGGAAAAACTGGTAATTGCTGTAACTGACCAGGCTACTACGAAACAGCTCTGCACATCGAACCTGACCCAGCATAACCTGAGCAATACTTACCTCAAGGCTAATGTGCCTAATGTCTTGGCAGTTCATGTCTAGTCAGTGTGTTTAATATATAAAACCAACTATGATAAGATTCACATCATGCCACACCACAGAATATCCTCTCATCAATGTATAGTTAGTAACTTAGTATATAAATGAGACAACATTTTCGAAAATATTATTATACCTTTGAACCAGATGGAACCAAGCCAACCATACCAGGCATCGGCCTCATAAGTCCTCCATGATCATTGTCAATTACCTAATACAGTAAATTTTTGCACAAATCAGGACAGTTTTAGAAAATGCAAATTTTAAAAGGAACCGATAAAAAGCAGAATATAATATTAAGATATAAACCTGCACTTGTCTAGTTTTTATCATAGCTTTGTTGGTCCTTTCACGGCACATTTTACCATACTCCCCAAAGTTTTCACTATGAGGTTCCATGTCAAATTTATGTTCCACCTTTCCTTCCAATGAAAATTTCCCTGCAACAAACAACAGTTTACTTTCACAGTGATTGTATCACAGAGGCCTCAGCAAAAAGGAACAAACATATAAAAGTGAAATCATACAACAAGTATAATGAGAAGAGATAGTATAAGTTTTGTTAGTATCATCAGAATTGTGTCTATCACACTATTATACCTTTCCATTCATAGTTCTACAATTTGGTACAACAGCAATAGAAAGCAACTGCATGCCTATCCCATGGAAACAAAAAATGAACTGACATGTTCAAGTAACACAAGGATAAGAACATTCAAATGTTCTAAGAGCAAAGAGTTAATTTTGGGTTGACTAGCACTAACATGATAAGGTTTGTCCTAATTACCTTTTGTTTCAAGAAGAAATTGGGAGACAGTGGAACCAGAAAATAACATAGTTGCTTTCCATATATCATCTCTGCAAGTATCTCATGTTCTTTTTATGTCAGTTTGGGAAATTTGTTAGACAGCAGGCCCCCAAAGTATCCCTTTCCCAGCAAAGGTTAGGCAACCTGTTCTGTTTTCGTGATCTCTAGAGCCATACTTCCCTATATCTGTTTTTCTTGCTCAATCTCCATAGGCAGTATATTAACACTTGTTTTCTTGTCTTATAATCCGTATTTTTCCTCCTCCAGAAGTTTTCTTCAGGCAGCAAATATATAGGTTTCCTCTGAGGCATTATATAAGATGCATACTACTAAAAAACTACACATGGTATCAAAGTAGTCTTAAGTGAATCACAATATATTTATATATACATATATCTTTGCTCAAGACAGGCCAAATGGGAATTTCTGTGCTATTTTTCCACCTAAGTGTATGATATTTACAAAATATATTCCTTTAAGGAAATAACTCTTGGATGCACAAAGGGGACCATGTAAAGAGGAAAAATATTGATGCAATTATAAAGTTGGTTCACTTGTATTCATAAGTCTGCCAACAGGCTATTTTGGAACCTAAAACTGAATGATAACTATTTAGTTTTTATTTATTTTGAGCTAAATCAAGCCGCACAAGAGCAAGCTAAGCTAACTTGTGTTTGAATATAGCAACTGGCAATGCACTTGGATAAACAACAACGTTCAGTGAAAAAATGCCATTCATCTCCCAGAAAGCATCATTGGTTCCATCTCTGATATTATGTCAGCAGATTAACATCACATGAACTGTTGCATAATCTCAAATGGACAACTGACTAAACTAATGTGCCATGTGCCAATATTGAGTATAATATAAAAGATTGGCTAAATATGCCATATGTACTACAACATGGCCTTGAGCTGTGTAGAGAATAATATATGATGATTTCTGTTGCCATAAGAAATAAAACTGAAAGGAAACATTTTCAATTATTTAAAGAGCTCATTGGTCATAAGACAACAAACAGATATTTGTCATAAATATATAGCCAATAAATGCATTATTAGCAATGCATCCTTACCTTGGTTAGATTCAGAAAAAACACACATTGGAACGAAGTCTTTAAACATATTCAAGGAGTAACTCTTGGGTGTATTGCTTGAGTCATTTTGAGCCATTTCCATCTTAAACTGTCAACAGATATGATAGAAAGACCTATTAGAAAAGAAAAATATATAGTGACTGAGTTGTAAAATATCCATTAAGATTAACAAAGCCAACTAAAAAGTATTGAGCGCAAGCATGGTGTAAAGAATTATTAAGAGTTCATATGCTTTTGATACAAATAATTAAATCTTTTTAAAGGTTCAATATCAAAATTAGGATCAAAATAGAAGGTATTTAGAACAAGATTTTATGTCTTCCTACTGGGATGCAACACGATATGCCCCCATACTGACACATGGTAAAGGTGCTAAGTCGGAATAGCACCTATACCATCTGTTGGTATGATACTGTATCAAGCCCCCATGCCATATGAATTCCCTACCAGTATGATACACGTAGCATGGATCAATATGGTCCAATATATAAAACCTTGATTTAGACACTTAAAAAGTCATGTCTGGCACTGAAATTATAATATGTAATTAAAGTGAAATAAACAGCCTTAAAAAACCAGGAAGACTTCAAATTTAAACCAGGCTATTGATAGGGAAAGATCATCACAGCAGAATATATAACATCATACAGGCAAGGAAGATAACTACCTCACCAGCAACTTTGAGCACTTCATCCTAAAGATCAACTTATAACAAATTTTTATTGATTCTATACATGTATAAGCACCAAGTTTGCTAGATAAGTCGAGTGTCATGAATGTGCCAGTCAATTTTATGCAATATATGTCAACGTCTCTGCTATGTTAGCTTCACTCCAATCCTGTATAAAGTAGCAATAGCACATACACAATAATATAGTAAAAATTCCATAACAATCCATATCATATTCTCAGGCATATTAGTTTTCATTCTCTTGGAGAATTCTGGAACAGATATGATTTTAGTCAGTTTACAATAGACATCAGAGCATGCTGCAGCAGTATTGACTTCTCGTGCATAGTTATAAAATCACAATGCTTTTCCAAATATATTTGTGATTCCTTTTATTGGCAGAATGGTTCAGAGAATTATTCTATAGTAACTGAACCCCTTTTTGCTGTTGCTTGCACAACTGTTGTTTGTTCATGCCTTTTTGCTGTTGCTTGCACAACTGTTGTTTGTTCATGCAACTGTACATGAGACCACTAATATTCTCCATATACAAATTTTATCTTGTTTTGAAATCTTACGAGTCCTTTCTGAACTTCTGATGTATATACCACATAAGAATAACCCTTTAAGAAAATGTTCAGAAAGGCCACAGTGGCATAAAACTATACAGGTTAAAAAAAAGGGGATGACCATGATGGTTCAATCAGCATTATACCCTTTAAAAGCATATTATTCATTGCATCCATGGTATTCTGTATTGGCCGGTACATCCCGTACCGTACCGGCGGAAAATCAGAACGATTTAGGCTGATTTTTGGGAAAATGACCTAAACCGGACCGAACCGGTTGATACGGTAAGGTACGGGCCGGTATCGAACGGTTTGATCCGGTATGAGGCGATACGGCACCGGTATGGGATGATACGGGACGATTTTCTTTTTTTTTTTAGCCATTGGATGGGATTTTTTTTGATTTTTTATTGGCGGTACAGAGTGGTATGGTATGGTACCATACCATACCATACCGGCCAGATATCGACATGGGTTCCAATACTAAGTCCGTGAACCTTGATTGCATCTATAGCTAAGTAGCAGTTATGGGATGGTATTTGGTGAGAGCATGAAGAAAATGGGAATATAGTCATGGCATGCGGCATAGCTCTACCAAATATTTATGCCAGATTCCTTTTGGTTGTCAAAATTATTAGAACAACCTCGAAATTGCAGTAATCTGCCAATTTTTTGAAATGGCAAAACTACCCTTGATATGTTATAGTATATTTCATATAGTAGCACTAATATTTTGAATATAATATTAATATTAAAGAAAATATTGCATATATTATACTAATAGTGTTATGGCATTTTTATATGATAAGATAATATCTATAGTCTCATTATAATGAAAAAGGCGGCCCAGTGTGCATAGCTTTCGACATTGCAAGGTCTAAGAAAGGTCAAATGTATGCAGCTTTACCCCATATGTAGAAAGACTATTTCCATATTTCAAACTCATGGCATCCAAGTCACAATGGAGCAATCTTACCGTTACGCCAAAGCTCACCTGCATTTCCAATATCATATCAATATTTAAGAATAATAATATATATTATATATCATATCTTTATATTAAAGAATATGATATACATATAAATTATATAGTGATATTTTGTATTATAATATTAATATTTTAACTACTATATCAATATTAAATACTATTATATATTAAATAAAATGTAATTTTATATCAATATGGTAAGCAAATGATATTATAACATACTATTAATTTTGTATAATGATTATATTAGAATATTAATAATAGAGAACTATCATAATTAATAGTATTTTATTCTATTGTTAATATTTTAATCTTATATTAGCACTATTAATAATTACTATAACATATCATGATATGTTAAGCTATTATAATGCAATATTAAAACTACTTTACTATTTTACTGTAGTGCTAAAAGAATAATAATATTTTATGCCTGTAATACTATATAAAATATGATTGATAATATATAACTGATAATTTAATATAATTTTAATAACAATACACATCATCATATTATACTACATTATATTATATTATACATTTATATATCATGCAATGTTATAGTAATTGTTAATATTATTATTATAAAAAATAATATGGCCATAATAATCTTAAGTTTATTATCATAATAATTGATATTTTATAATATTACTACAATAGTAATGTTATATTGTGATATCATTGGAAATATTACTATGATAATAACATTAATTACGATTATTATTTGATATTAATATCATATTATTATACTAATAATATTACATTTCTCTTTCTAAAAATACTAATATACAATATATTACATTATAATTATAATATTGATCATCATTATACAAAATTTATATGGTGCAACTAGCAATATATAAAACTAAAATCAAGGGTATGATCTAAAAAGTTGGCATAAAGGGTGGGCATAAAGCTATCCAAGATAGACATGGAATAGAATATGCCCAAAACATGGGCATAAGATGGTTTGGTCAAGCATAGCCTGTTCCCAGTCTATGCCTGTTCTACCAACAGTGTTTTGCCCCTATTCTAGCTCTTTAGATTCCCTCTCTCTGGCTTTAGCTGTTTTATAAATTTCATTCCCACCTTTCCTGGACCCAATTTATTATATAAATTATATTTGCTACAGATTTATCCTTGGTTGTATTTTTTCATCTTTTTTACTTTCTTATGTCTTACAAAATCCTAGCCATTATTTGTTTTTTAACCATTGTTTAAAGTGAATCTATTTTATTATAATTGTCTCTCGTATCTCATTATTCCACTGCAAAGTTTCTATATTTGTATATCTTCTTCCTTTGAACTCTCAAAGAACATCTTTAGCTACCATATAAATACAAATGACCATTTGGTCCTATACTTTATTCTCCATTTCACCCCTTTAATGATTTATTCTTAAAAAGATATTAACAATTTCTCCTTTTAGACTCCACCATCTTACCTTTGAACATTTATCAATTTCTTTTTCTTCCTTACATTTAGTACATAATTTAAGACTAATAAGATATGCTGTGTAGCTAAATTCTCTCCTAGTATCACCTTGCAATCCTTATATATTGAACTTCCTCTTCTCTTTGTGAAAAAGTAATCTATTTGTGACAAATTTAATGCATTGTAAAAGATTACTAAATGTGTTTGCAATTTCTAGGTTATAAATTATTGCAAACTCAAATATTGAATCTCTCTTCTTTAAATGTGTTTGCAATTGCTAGGTTATAAGCTATTGCAAACTCGAGAACTAAATCTCCCATTAAGTTTCTATCTCTAAAACCAAATGCTCCAAATACACTCTCATATACCATATTGCTCTTCCCTATATACCCATTTAAGTCACCACATACAAGTGTCATTTCTTCTTCAAGAATAATTTACATCAATTCATCCATTTCTTTTCCATTGTCCCTCAAAGACACGGTCAAGAAGTCCCATGTATGGTTGCCCCCCAATCCCCATCCTTTCTTTCTCTTGGTCCAACCCAGGCCCCTCTGGGGTCATTAAGAAATGGATTAGAAAAGGGGACTTCCACTACAAGCTATGCCACCCATTACTTATGAGGGAAGTGCATCCGTCCCATCACAAGCACCTATAATTGTCATGATCAAATTGGTTTTCACCGTTTTTGGTAGTTCAATGGACGGTTGCCCCTCCAACAAGAAAAGGTAGAAATATGGAAACTTCTCTGCCATTTGGATTGGAGAATTTATAGAGGAAATTGGGTTTTAAATTTCCAGAAACCACACAATTATATAGCCAAAGGGAATACACCATACCTAAAATCATCCCAAGCACTGCTAATGTGGCTACTAAGCTATTTCTTTTGAAAGCTCCTATTGAGATTGGAAATTTCCTGATAAAGCTGCTAGCGCCAAGTGAACTCATATTGGAAAAGTAGAAGAGAAGTAAATGGTAGGGATATTCGGCATGGTGCTCACTGAAGCTCCATAATATCTAGCCAAGTCAAGTCTTATGTTGGTCATATAGAATACCAACACACAAAAGGGCCGGAGGAACCAGTCCATGACTTGACATCAATGGAATGCTACCTCCAATTCCCTATATGTTTGATAGAGCCAAATATTCCCCCAGAGTATTCCCCCCACGAAAAAAAAGAAGAAAAAGGGAAAGAAAAAAAAAAAAAAAAACGCACAAGATAGTTACCACCTATCATACGGCTTCCTAACTCCACTTCTTTTTCTAGTCATTCTGCCCCGCCGATTCGACGATAGTATCAGAGATTCTATAAGCCCGATATTTTGACAACATGGTTCCTACTTCCATTTTGAGTTGCACAACTTTCTCCTAGTATATTGATAATCTACTCATTTAAAACTAATTTAATAGCTATTAATCTCCTTATCTACATAATCCTATGCAGATCTTGAAAATTTTAAATTGATAAGAGTTCATAGACTACCATTCAGCATGAAGCTATGAACATGCCACAAATTATGCTCAAATGTCATAGTCGACTATGATAAGACATAACTGATACCCCACAAGATATGACAAGATATCATCACTGACACAATTTGTCAACGAATCATTATGCCACCAGCCTTTTCTTTATCACATGGTGCTTGCAAAGTTAAGGACTCTTTGGTTTGCTAGGCAACTTAAGTACCTTTCTGTTGACGAAGATTTCTAAATCTTCTACAAAGATAGAAAAGCAACCATGTGCTTCAATGGTAGGAAGGTAACCCTTTTCAATTGTTGGCCTCTTTGTGATCATTTTTTCCAAATACTTTCTCACAATTTTCAAGTAGCTAACCATAGAATAGATGCACAGCTACATAGTCCTGAAGTGACTTCATTCACCTTCATACGATAAGAATCGCAACCAAAATCAGATATTCCAATCTGAGTTTAATTTTCCATGCAGAAATGGTTTAAATTTGCTGATAAACAAACCATCCCATACATTAGGCCATCTACCATCCTACTAGCTTAACCTTTGAGGACAATAATGACAGAAACACACAAGCGATCCCATACTTTGTCCAAGACATGGTTCGCAATACTAGTCCTAGATATTATACCGATACTATATTGGTATGACAATGGTCTACATAGTACAGTATGGTATAGCTTCCATACCAACATAGGGTCGAGAGATCCCTTTTCGTACCCAACCATGCTATAGCCCAAAACCAGACAGCATGATTCTATATAACATGAAATTGCGCAAAACTGATGGGTTTCAACTCCTATTCCTTACCGAACCTCAATATCACAGCAGTACCTTATTAATGCAGTACATCCGCTATGGGACAGTACGGTCAGTACCACAAGCCTACGTCTGAGACAACTAATTCCACAATTGATGGTCCCCTCAACTAGTTATTTGACCATCACTATACTCCTGTTATAGTTCTATTTGATTTATCTATTGCTAAAGCCACTAAATCTCTAAGCTTCTAGAATCCAATTCATGTGGTGAAATCTGAAGGACATCATTGAGATTTTAACTCACCCAATTACCAATATGTATTAACAACTCTCCAACCAACAATCTATATTTTTACAAAATTGGAAGAGTCAAACAAGGACACAGGAGAGCCGCAAAAGAAAAGGGAGTTTCAAAGAAATATCATTAGCAATATATTAATGTTTGCCTCAATGCTTACGTATTGCAGAGGACTGAACTACTGCATAATCAAACCCAACCACTCATCTAAAGCTTTAAAAAAAATCCTTGACATATCATGTTTTGGGGTCCTATGATCATAAGCAACCAAAAATTAACTCAAGAAAAGTCTACATCAAGCAATAAATAAAAAGCCATGTCCCACTGAGAACAATTTTGAAACACTAATTATAGAATCAAAAGCAAAATCATAAGTTGAATAGGAACTGTTGAAAACCAATGGCCAAATCAGTTGTAGTACACAACTTCCCCTTAGTCTAGCATGTTATTGGCAACAAACTTGAAGGCACGAGGCATATGATCCCTCCACAAGTTTAGCATCTGCAGCAACTTCTAAATTAGACAAGTAATTGTGCTGCCTATTGCACTTCCGACTAAACCCTCCTCCTCAACCTCCTTTGTTTTCACTTCACTGTCTTTAGCCACATGGAGTTCTAAATCTTTCCTTCACCATCCCCGGACCAAACAACAGCTTCCTGATTGTAATGAGTCATATGCTTCCCGTAAATTGGCAATCTTCCAATAACAAATTCTACACTGCCAAAAATGGGCCATCAAAACGCTCAAATTCACAGCAATACTAAAATCATGAATGAGAATCTAATCATAAGGACCTCAGAAAGCAAGTCTCTGGACTTCAAGCATAAGTAACAGCATCCTTTCCCTCGTAAGAGTAGCAGCGATTTCGTTCAACTATTCTACCGATTAGTTTCCTTTTTTGAATTCATTCAATTACCACCACCGATGATTGTAACCACGAATAGCAGTACAATTAACCTAATTTTTCAAATCAATTCTTCCACAATTTCTTCATCGGAATGCACTTAATCAAATTGCACGCAAGGAAAAAAAAAGAAAACAACAATTACTTAGAAGCGAGAGGAGTGCCCTAGATGAATCGGTAAATAAAAAAAGGAGAAAGGCTTGCCTGCAGGGAGGAGGGCTCTTCGGGATGGAGAGGGTCGAGGGAGAGGACAACCTTGGAGACGATGGGGGGAGGGAGGTTGGCATCGGACGACGTGGCGGCCGCCGAGGTGGCGGCGGACTGCCACGACCTCGACACCACCGGCGGGCACTTCATCAGCCACACCGACCGATCTGCCCTCCCCGTCTCCAGCACGATCCTCCCATCGTCCTCCAGCGACATCTCGTCTCCTCCCCCTCCTTTCTCTCTCTTTAATCTCTCTCGCTCCTCTCTCTCTCTCTTCTTGTTGTTGTTCTTCTACTCCGTGAGGAAAGCCGAGAGAATCGAAGATTTGGTGCACTCTAAATGACCGAATCGAATTTTGAAGGGTGTTTAGGTTTTTCCTTTTCGCCGTGGAGTCGCTGGCGCTGTCGTTCGCGCAGGGGAGCCCCAGAGGCCAGAGGAGGTGGAGGAAGGGGAGGGCAGGGAAATGCGACGCACGGCCCGTCGGGCTGCCCGAAAGCTGCTGATAATACAATATGGTCGGCGGCTAATCAAAATTCGGGAGAAGAATCGCCGACTTCTGATAATTGATAGGGGAGGAAAAAAAATATGTTGCCCTGGTGGAAGCCGGTGGGTGGCAGGGTGATCGACGGGACCCCGATCGTCTCATTCCCATATCACCAATCTTAGACTGCCATATCGGATGAGTGTATTGAGCGGTGATGTGGAGAATTATCGGTGATATTATCCGAGTCCTGTACCAGTCCCCTACCGCCATGCCGGTCCTTAGAACCAGTGATGATGTGATGGTAAAATGCAGAAGTACATATATTGAAAGCTAATATAGGGCAATGGAACATCCCAATCTTTCCATAATTTATGTAATTAAAAATATCTATGAATAAAAATATATATTTTAATAATTTTTAATGCATACATATCATGGACATCAAAAAGCACTTCCAATCAAATTTTATTCTTTGAATTTATCGAACTAAATTATGAAGCAAAATGAATAAAAAAATTTAAAACATACTTATTTTCATTGTTTAGGAATTTATTGAATTATTTGTTACTGATTTTTCATGATCCAATAGATATTTTTTATTGCATCATGCATTATAGATTATTATATCTATTTTTAACATTAGACCTAAACTTTTAAGAATGAAAAGGAGTACTTTAACATTATACTTCATACTTTCATTCATCTTTACCGTCCTTATTGCAATTCTTGTGTGGGATAGAATCTACATCAAGAAATAATAATTATAATTATTTAATCTCTCTTATGCATCATGTTATTTTTGGATGCTTTGATAGTTTATCCATGCAATAAATTTATTTATGGTAATAAATCTATTTATGGCTGAAAATTATAATCTTCAAGTGGGGCTATGCTGAGAGGAGAGGGAGTTCTGCTGTTCATATGAACTTGTACAGCATAAATTACATTGCTATGAGAATGTAATATCCATTTTTTTGGGATTGTAAGACTAGTGGATTTCCATGATTGATTGAATTGTTCTCTTCCAATTGCTGCCCCTTTCGTCACTTTCAACATAAAAAATTTAGCCAGGGTTCCATCCGAGGTAGAATATTTTTTCTCCCTAGGAGGCCCCAATTAGATGTCATTGCCTTAAATGCAGTACACTAGGACAGTATAAAAGAATAAAGTTTCTAACATGCGACCATGTTTCAGACTCCGCTCATGCACATCACCGGTTCATGCGGTGCATCCCAATGAACCATGCATCAAAGAGCAAGAGGCCTGGCCGCACCTCCATCGACTTCTGCATAGCGATTTCTGGGTGTGCGTGCACAAAACGTGAAGAAAATTTCGAGGCACAGACCGGGGCGGCATCCGTGGAGCATCCACGAGGCACAGCGTACGTTAAAAATAAATAAATAAATAAACAAAATTATTATTTATAATAATTATTTTTAAAATCTTTATTTAAAATAATAATTTTTTAAATTATATATCATATCGTATCATATATATATATATATATATATATATATATATATATATATATATATATATATATATATATATATATATATATATATAACAATCCTTCATGGAGGAACATCATGATATTGCCAACGCAGGCCAAAAGCTTCCTAATATGTCACGTGTCATGATCTGAGTTATTATACATATCTCAAAGTATAAAATTTTAAAAAAAAAACTCTCAATAGGAGTCTTCTTCTTCTCTCGATCGGAGTTAAAATTATCATCGAAGAGAAGTCTCCGACTCTATTTAAAGAAGAGAAGCTTCCCCCGACCTCTCCATAAAGGATCGAAGTGACGTGTTAAATATTTGCCTCTACCCCCACCGCATCGAAATATCATCGGAGTAGATAATAATCCTTTGATTCATTGAGTAATCCCTCAAAAAATTATCGAATTTAAGCTAGGGAGAGGGCCGCACAGCCGTCGGAGGCGGCGAGGGAGGAGGCGGTGTCGAAAGCGAATAGGAGAGAGAGCTTGGAGATGGAAAAGTCTGGATGGAGGCGGTCGTTGGGGACCCTATAAAATAGCTCCCTCTGCGAGTCGAGTAGTGCCGTTGCCGAATTTAGGCTAGGGAGAGGGCCGCGCCGCCGTCGGGAAGGGGGTGGGAAGGCAGGGGAGAGAGAGGGAAAAGAAATTTTTTTTTCTTTTTGGTGTAGTAGATGGAGGGGGTGGGGATGATAGGGGTACCCAAAGGGGGTGGGGCGGAGTAGGGGTGGCGACGAGGACTGGGGCGGGGGGTGGAGTTGGTGGTGTGGGAACGGAGGGAAGATGGTTATTTTATTATTTTTTTGGCATACGAAAGGGAGGGGGCGTGATTGCCGGTGGTGACTGGCGGCGGGGAGCTAGCCGGGGTGTGGAGGTAGCGATGGCCATGGATACCCGGGAGATGGCGCGGAGCGGAGGGGATGGAAGCGTCGATGGAGGGGGAGGGGGCGCAGGAGCTGCTAGTGATGGGGATTGGGGGTAAGGGATGTTGTTATATATATATACTAATTTAAATATTTTATTTTTATTTTTTTATTTTTTCTTATTCTTAAACATTAAATTTAATATATATATTAAATTTAATACTTAAAAATAAATAAAATAAAATAAAATAAAATAAAATATTTAAATTAGTGTGTGTATATATATATCAAATTTAATTTTTAAAAATAAAAAAAATATTTAATGCTTAAAAATAAAAAAATAAAAAATAAATAAAATAAAATATTTAAATTAGTATATATAAATATAATTTAATTCTTAAAAATAAGAAAAATAAAAAAATAAATAATAAATAAAATAAAATAATATATAATATATATAGAACAATAGGAAGAAATGATTTTTTTCATCATTGGATAATATTTCATTATTTCCAATAATTTACATATATTTAAATATTTTATTTTACTTTATTTTTTTTTCATATTTTTAAACATTAAATTTAATATATATTTTAAATTTAATTCTTAAAAATAAGTAAAAAAAATAAATAAATAAAAAATATTTTAAATTAGTGTGTGTGTATATATATTAAATTTAATTTTTTAAAAATAAGAAAAAATATTTAATGCTTAAAAATAAAAAAAATAAATAAAATAAAATATTTAAATTAGTATATATATATTAAATTTATATTTAAAAATAAAAAATAAATAAAATATTTAAAATACTTAAATTAGTGTATATATAATTTAATGCTTAAAAATAAGAAAAAATAAAAAATAAATAAAATAAAATAAAATATTTAAATTAGTATATATATATAACAATAAGAGAAATAGTTTTTTACATGATTAGATAATATTTCATTATGTCCAATAATCTGCTTACCTAAAAAATTTTAAATTATTTAATTATTTTTTAAGAGATAAATTATTTAATTATTTATTTTAAAACTAGGGCACTTGGAGTAGACCCTGATGACTCATGAGGAATTTAAATAAAATAATTTATATTTTATTATTTTATTATAATAATTATGATTTTTTGGCTGATTCTATAAGAGAATAATTTTCGGATACGAGATCTTCTAATAGATATCTTTATGGATGAAGATGCATATTGAGATTCGAAGGATAAATTATCGTCAATAGAAGTAAGGATCCCTTTCATTTTCATCATATATTGCTCCTTATTTTTTTAATCATTTACATATTTTTTTATTTACTATTATATTTTGTTTTATTTGTTGAAACTATTTATCGCTATAATAAATATTGACATGTTGTATAAAGAATTTTCTTCCACTGTTTGTATTGAATAGACTTTTTATTTTTTTAAAAAATAATTCTATAAGTATTTTATTAAACTCTTACAAAAAATGGTTGTCTTAATTTTTAGAATTTATATAATCAAGTCTGTATTCCTACTACCTAATAACCTTTCAAGTATTAAATTAAAGCCTTGAACGAATAAACAACTATATTGAATCCTATTTCTATATATTCTTATAATTAAAGTATATTTATATAGATAGTTAAAAATATAAAATAATTCTAAAAATTTAAATAAATATTATTTTATTATTTATATATTATTATAGCAGTAAAAGATTATGCTATAATAGAGAGCAACTGCTCCATCAAACTTTCGATAAGGTATTAGTCCCATTGAGTTGTGAAATAATGTCAACTACTTCTGGTATAAAATGGTTGCGAGATGTCAATTTGCTCCACCCTGATGTGTTCAAAAATAAGCATATTCGTGTTAAACATTCACCCACCATATCTTCGACTGGTAATCTCATAGTGGTATCATCAGCTGAATTTTTATACGGTATGGAGGATATAACTCGCACTGCTCGGTAGCGTCAAAAATTTATTCTTTCATAAAAAATATTGCGGCAACCAGGCAACCATTCAGTTTACAATTTTCATAGTGCACTGCCATGCAAAGATGAAATAGCTCGTGTTTAAAAGAAAAATCCTGATTTTTTGGATTATGTTCAGTCAGATCTGATCAGATCAAGAGAGATATTTCAAAAATTTTTCTCAAGCATCCATATTAGATCTAAAATATTTTAGATCTGATTTTATAGATCTAATAAATAAAAATAAAAATAAATTAAATCTAATTTAATTTATATCTTGATGTTGGGTAATCTGATTATCCTTTGATGATCCTGTTGATTGCATGAGATTCTAGATTTAGCCATGCAAGCGCCTAGCCTCTACCGGTATCCACTCGGGCTGAATCTGGAGATCTTCTTCTTTTTTATCACCTCTCTAAAAATTAGATCTGGATCTAATTTGGAGGATCTTCAAAACTTCTTTTGAAGATCAGCAGTCATCTTTTGCAGCAGTGCTGCCTTCTTCCTTTCTCGTCAGCCTTTCTTGCTTGGATCGCACCAAACTGGAAGCCCAAAACTTTTCTTGGGCATGGAGAGGAGAGAGAGGATCAGAAGATGGCATGGAGGAGGGAGAGGGGCAGCCTTGGGGCATGGGCTAAGAGAAAGCTCTCTAAAAGTTGGGCACAGACAGGATCTTATTTATAGACCTACTGCGCCATGCAGTGCCACATCATCCCGGCCAATCACGTTGCTTTGTGCAATCAGATCTAAATCTGATTGGTGGGATGACATCATCTGATCCAATCAGATGAGAGCCCACTAATTCATCCTTAGATGGCACCTAAGACTGGTCAAAGTCTATGGCTAGGGGTCACCTAAGTTAGAATCCAAGAAGCAACTGGAGTCCCATCCGTATGGGACTCCAGGCATCCCTATCCATGGGCACACCTCCCTAGGCATGCACCCCCTCCTTTCCAATTTTTAGTAGAGGGGACAAGCCCCTATCTACTCTCCAATAAGGTGCATGACACATGGGCAGATGTCCAAGTGATCAAAGGTCAACGTTTGACCAAAGTCAAAGACAAGAATTAGCAGGTGATGAAAAATGGTAGGTGTTGTCTCAAATTTATCTCATAAATTAAGACAACCCTTTTCTGACCTAGGACAAGCTCCAGTCAGACCAAGTAAAGGTACCTGAGTGAGCACAAACTCATTTGGCTCAGTCGAGATAACTTTTAATGATAATAAAAGGAGAACGTTAGGCTCAATCGTGTGCTAGCATGATTTTCTTGAACCTAATTGAATCTAATTCAAATCAATTGAACTAGGGTTAGTCCAATTGATGATATCCAGATCCAAACCCTTATTTGTGTGATCCCAGTTAGGTTCAGTTCTATATGGTAATGGGATATGTCATGATCTCTATCATCGACATCATCGAAACTCCTTTCGATGGATCAGAACTCTTCTGATTCAGACAACTAGAATGATCGATCATCTAAATCATTCTAATTGCTCCCAAAATCCACCAGTGACACCTAGCAGTATATGGTGGCAACCCATCAGAACTAAAAATGAACCTCTCGGTGCAGCTACTTGTGTGATTAAGTTCTTCTATCTTGAGCCCTGATCAGATTAGGGTTAAGGTGAACTCGTCAAACCCTAATTTCTATCATATGATTTAATCATTCGATTCAAGTCCGATGTGAAAATCCTTAATAGAAACTCTTTCTATTATTTCACTCTGCCATGGCCATGGGCTTATGGACTTGATTCTCATGATCATCATAGGGCTGCTCCTCATCCACCGAGGTAGATAGATTCTCTCTTGGTGCAATCCAATTCCTACAATGAACATGCTATAGCCAACATACACCTCAGGATTCCGAATGGCTAGGAGATCGAGTCATGGTGTAGTCAAACTATAACACCCTCAAGGTGAACTACCGATGCACCTCAGGTCAAAGAACCAGACACACCACTGCAGCTTCGAGTCAGTCATCGATGAGAAGGTAGACTTCCTTATGACTACTCGAGGTGGTCACGCTCAGTGCCCTCATTCTCTAACGAGTACCTATACTCTCGCTCCGATGTCTCTACACCATAGACTCAAGACTCATCTACTATAAAGAAGCGATTATACACCAATCCTTCGGATCAATCACCATCCTTATGATGAACCTACAGTCGGAAGCATTTTATGAGTTAATAATGAAAATTCATGTCTTAAATTTTCAACTCTTGAAAATATGAATTATCATTACCATTAACTCAAGGGATGTATCACAGACACTAAATACACATATGTGATAGAAAATAATCTATTTTATTATTTATAGTCAAAATTATAATTTTGCCCTTAGAAGTGTATTACAAGTGTCAGTCAATTCTGGCTTCTAGGGCACACATATCTAACAAACTTCCACTTGACCTAAAGCCAATTGGCTACAAATCTAAGTCCCATCTTCTCAAGGTGGGCTTCGATCTTCTGCTGGCCCAACGACTTTGTAAGTGGGTCTGCCGCATTATCTGCATGGAGTCGACTCTCTTGACCTCGACGTAACCTCTCTTCTCGAGGTAATCGCGGATGAGGTGGTATCGCCGCTCGATGTGCTTGGATTTTTGATGAGACCTTGGCTCCTTAGCAAGGGCTATGGCGCCATTATTGTCGCAGTACAGAGGAATGGCATCTGATGGCATCACTCCAATTTCTGCGGCAAACTTCTTTTGTACCAGAATGCCTCCTTTGCAGCTTCTGATGCAGCGATATATTCTGCTTCCATGGTGGAATCTGCTATCACTGTCTTGCTTGAAACTTTTTCCAACTGACAGCTCCACCATTGCACACAAACAGACTCCAGATGTCGACTTTCGATCATCTATATCGGACATAAAATCCGAGTCTGTATATCCTTGGACTTGGAGTTCTCCATTACCAAAGACCAACAATATATCCTTAGTTCTTCTCAAGTACTTAAGGATACATTTCACAGAAGTCCAGTGTTCTTCACCTGGATTCGACTGATATCTGCTCGTGACACTCACAGCATGGGCTATATCAGGTCGTGTACATAACATGGCATACATGAGGCTCCCTATTGCTGAAGCATAAGGGATCTTGCTCATGCATTCTATTTCCTCAGGTGTGCTAGGGCACATCTTCTTGGAAAGATGAATGCCATGTCTGAAGGGTACCAAACCCCTCTTAGAGTTTTCCATGCTAAACCTCTTTAGCACTTCCTCTATGTACATCTTCTGTGAAAGTCCTAGCATCCTATTCGGTCTATCTCTATAGACCTTAATTCCTAGAATAAAGGATGCTTCTCCTAGGTCTTTCATGGAGAATTCTTTAGATAACCATATTTTAACTATGGTCAACATGGGAATATCATTCCAATAAGGAGGATGTCATCCACGTACAATACGAGGAAGAATAACAGCGCTCCCACTGATCCTTTTTGAAGAATACATGGTTCCTCTTCATTTTTGATGAAACCAAATAATTTGATCACATCATTAAAATGAGTATTCCAGCTCCGAGATGCTTGCTTAAGTCCATATATGGACCTTTGCAGCTTGCATACCTTTGTGATCATCATCACTGGATGTGAAACCTAGCGGCTGTTCCATATAGATATCTTCCTCAAGATATCCATTTAAGAATGCCATTTTCACATCCATTTGCCATATTTCATAATCGAAATAGGCTGCAACAGCAAGCAATGTGCGGATGAATTTTAGCATAGCTACTGGTGAAAAGGTATCCTGATAGTCAATGCCTTCACGTTGACTATAACCTTTTGCCACTAATCTAGCCTTGAATGTCTCCACATTTCCATCTGCACCAATCTTTCTCTTGTAGATCCATTTACACCCAATAGGTACTATACCTTCTGGTGGATCTACCAAGGTCCAGACTTGGTTTGAGTGCATCGAGTCAATTTCTGACTTCATTGCCTCTAACCATTTCTCAGAGTCGATATCTGATATCGCCTCATTATAGGTTTTGGGATCATCACCATGAACCCCATTACCTACGAGGAATATTTTCTCTACTTTCTCTGAAATAGTACCTAAGTACCTCTCAGGGGGATGAAAAATCCTTTTCGATCTACGAGGTGGAGGAGGTAGTGATTGGATTGGCTTAACCTGATTTAGGTTTCCATTTGGTCCTTAGCTCGTTGCTCTTGTGAGACTTTCTCCTCGAGCTTGATCTGCTTTCCAATGCCACTATCTTGAATAAACTATTTTTCAAGAAAGATGGCATGTCGACTCACAATCACATTATGATCTTCTGGAATGTAGAAATAATATCCTAATGACTCTTTAGGATATCCTATAAATCGAGCTCTAAAGGACCTAAAGTCTAACTTGTCCGCTTGTTGTCTTTTGACATGAGCCGGACAACCCCAAATTCTGAGATGACTCAGACTTGGTTTCTTACCATGCCATATCTCATACGGTATGGTAGGAATAGTTTTAGAAGAAATCCTATTCAGTAAGTATATTGCAGTTAACAAACTAGTATCCCCAAAGAAAATCAGGAAGGTCTATGAAGCTCATCATGGATCGGACCATATCTAATAGGATCCGATTCTTCCATTCTGAAACTCCGTTGAGTTGAGGTGTTCCAGGTGGAGTCCATTGAGAGACTATGCCATTTTTCTTGAGATAGTCCAAAAATTTTTGACTAAGGTATTCACCTCCTCGATCTGATCGAAGAACCTTAATGGGTTTTTCTAGTTTGCTTTTCTACTTCATGTCTGAATTTCTTGAACTTTTCAAAAGCTTCAGACTTGTGTCTCATAAGATACACATACCCATACCTAGATAAATCATCAGTAAAGGTTATGAAGTAGATAAAGTTGCCTCTAACCGGCACATCAAATGGGCTGCACACATCAGTATGTACTAAGGGCAAGAAGATCCATGGCCTTTCCCATGTCCTACAAAAGGGAGCTTAGTCATTTTGCCATGAAGACAAGATTCACAAATTGGATATGACTCGAAAGTCAATGAACTCAATAGCCCAATTTTCTTCCAATTTGTTAATCCTATCTTCTGCTATATGATCTAGTCTTAGGTGCCATAGATACCTATCATTTGGACTATCCCTAGGTCATTTCATGGTATTCATATTTTGCTCGATATTAAAAATAGATACATCAATATGTAACTGATAAAGACCGTTAATAAGAAAACCACTTGCAATTTTATTTCTTTCATAAAGAATGTTACAATAGTTCTTAAGAAAACTAATTACATAGCCTTCTAATGCAAGGCAAAAAATAGAAATCAAATTTCTGCTTGCTGTAGGTACATAATAACAGTCTTTTAACACTAAGTCTAAACCAGATGATAGTCGAAGAGGATATGTTCCTACGGCCACGGCAACAACTCTTGCTTTATTTTTAATGCGCAGGATCATCTCACCATCCCTCAGCCTCCTACTATCCTCAAGACCCTGTATGGAAGTGCACAAATGAGCACTAGAACCAGAGTCAAGCATCCAACTGGATGCAGAAAAAATCGTAAGGTTAGACTCAATAACGAGCATACCTTCAGAAGGACCTGCTTCCTTCTTATTCTTTAGGATGGCCAGGTATGTAGGACAGTTCCACTTTCAGTAGCCATCATTGTTGCAATGAAAATACTTTCCTTTGTCAGCGGCCTTCTTCTTCAGCTTTATCTTTTTTTCTTTCCTCCTTCCATCTTCTGCTTTTTCACAGACTTCTTCTTCTTTCCAAAAGACTTTCTTTTGGAAGAAGTCTGTTCCATAGCAAGCACTGAGCCTTTAGAACCTTTCATAGAAAGCTCAATAGTAACCAGCATATTCATAAATTCGACCAAGAAATTTTGAAGTTTATGCATATGGTAGTTCATGATGAATTGCCCATATGCATCAGTCAAAGATTGTAGAATTATGTCATTCTGCAGATCCAAGTTTAACTTTACTCCGAGCTTCTCAAGCTCTTTCAAATCCTTGATCATCATCAGACAATGATCTTGGATTGACCGTCCATCACGCATCTTAGCCTTAAATAGTCATTTAGTGACTTAATACTTGGTTGCGCGACTCTGTTCACCAAACATCTCTTATAGGTGAGCCAACATTTGACGAGCAGTCCTTATATCTTCATGTTGGCGTTGAAGTTCATCAGACATCAAGCCCAACATATAATATCTAGCTTTATTATCTTCGTTTGTCCACTTATCTAGAGATGCTCTCTATTCAGCGGATGGATGGACTGGTAAGGTGGGAGGATTCTGATCCAATATATGAGTTAACTTCTCAGAATCTAAAATAATTTTGAAGTTTTGGAGCTAATCCTTATAATTGGATCCGGTCAATATATGGGTGTCCAGGATTCGTGCTAGTGGATTGGATGCAAACATTTTTCTGTAGAGAGTCAAAGTTTCTAGTTAGATTTTATAATTAAGACTTAACCAATTTATTTAGAAATTTTATTTTTAAATAAATTAGCTTTCACTATTTTCTCAGATCTCTATATTTTCTCTATAGAGATGCAAAAATCTTCATAATTGATGATTTCTAGTGGATGGTGCGATCCCACCAACTGACTCATCATCTCACCTAACAGTTATTGATGATGGATTAGCCAATGAGTGAACAACTCTTATTCAATGATTCTCTAATCATGATGCACCTAATCTTGATCTCTAATTCATGAATCTCATCATGTCCGAAATATTGATCCACTCCTTAGTTAAGTCAGATCCACCATTTGCACAGATTGAATTTCTAATTAAGTCTCTCATCGTATCTAAAATATTGAGCCCAATCCATCCTTCAGCCCGTAGCATTCAATGCCTAATAGACATGGTTGCATCTTTTCGATACAACTGAACCACTGTAACCAACCGAGAACAATCAACCCCGAAAAGGATCCGCACATCTACAATGGTGGAAGATCTTAGACTTAATCTTTTCTTAGAGAGATTTGATTTAGATCTCATTAAACTAGACTTGACATAGTCATAACCATTATGACTAACCTAGTGGCATGGGTTAGCTCGGATTATTGACCACCTCAGATTAGAACTGAGTCACAAATATAGTCAGGTAAGTGAGACTGGTAGAAGGGATATGACATTAACTCGATAAGAATGCATTCGAGTCGAATAGCTTCTAATTAAAAATTAATCGATCGTATCTACTAAACTTATCTTAGACACCAAATTGTTGAGCTAGAACCAATCGGATTAGCCTATAATCCAGACTCTAACCACTGAGCCTAATTAGGTTTAGCTTGATCGATCACTTATGTGACTCGATCTTGATCCAGACTTAATCCTATTAGGCTGGTCAATTTAAGCACTGTTAATCTCATCTAACCAACTCTTGATTCGGTTTGATCAATCCCTTAGACCTAATTGAGCTACCCAAGCCCGAATCCAATATTATGAATATATCTTGGATCTAAAATTTTTAATTTTAGATCTAATTAATATTTCATAATTTTAATTCTTAATTAAGTTTAGGATTCATAAATAAAATATATAAATAAAATTCTAGGATTTTAGGATTTAGGATTTTGCAGAAAGTAAGTTCTTGATTTTTGATTAAGGACGAACATACAGCACCCCTACACATCATAAGAATATCCCATCGAATGAAAGAAGAGGATATTTAAATCTTACTTTATTCTTATGATCAGACGGCCAAGGAGAACGTCTTAATCAGAAATATAAATCTACAAAACTAGTTAGATCTACAACATATATCATATATAAAAATTGATCTAACTTAATACATGTTTTGCATACATCTCATATATCATATCATATATATTTTTAAGATCTAAATTATCTCATAATTATCTAAAAAATTAGATTTAAATTGATCACATCAAAATAAATTCTAATCTAGATAATTATGTAGAACTATTTTATAACTAGTCTAATCATGCATGCATCATATCTCATATGATCTAAAAATTAAATAATTTTATTTTCTATTTTTTAGATCTTATTATAATATTTATAATTATTAAAAAATAAAAAATAATAAATAAATAAATATAAAATTATAATTTAATCAAAATAAATTATGATCATGCAAGACTATGTGTAGAACTATTCTATTTTATAACTAGTCATGCATATCGAAGAACTTAGATCTATATTATTTAATTTTAATTTTTTTGATTTTAGATCTAATCACATCTCATATGATATCTAAAATTACTTAATTATTTTAGATTAAAAATAAATAAAAATTAGATCTAAATAATTTAGAGAACCTACCTCTGATATCAGTTGAAGGAGAAATCCTGATTTTTCGGATCAGATTCGTTCAGATCTGATCGGATCAAGAGAGATATTTTAAAAATTTTTATCAAGCATCCATATCAGATCTAAAATATTTTAGATTTAATTTATAGATCTAATAAATAAAAATAAAATAAATTTAATTTAATTTAATTTATACCTTGATGTTGGATAATCTGATTATCTTTTGATGATCCTGCTGATTGTCTGAGATGCTGAATCTAGCCATACAAGCATCTGACCTCTATCGATATCCACTTGAATTGGATCTGAAGATCTTTTTCTTTTTTATCATCTCTCCAAAAATTAAATCTGGATCTAATTTAGAGGATCTTCAAAACTTCTTTTGAAGATCAGCAGTCATCTCTATAGCAGTGCTGCCTTCTTCCTTTCTTATTAGCTCTTTCTTGTCTGGATCGCACCAAACTGGAGCCCAACTTTCCTTGGGTGTGGAGAGGAGAGAGAGGATCAAAAGATAGCATGGAGGAGGGATAGGGGTAGCCTTGGGACGTGGGCTAAGAGAAACTCTCTAAAAGTTGGGCACAGACAGGGTTTATTTATAGATCCTGCTACATGCAGTGCCATATCATCCCAGCCAATCATGTTGCTTCATGCAATCAGATCTAAATCTGATTGATGGGATGACATCATCTGATCTAGTCAGATGAGAGTCCCACTAATTCATCCTTAGATGGCGCCTAAGACTGGTCAAAGTCTATGGCTAAGGGTCACCTAAGTAGAATCCAAGAAGCAATCTAGAGTCCCATCCATATGGAATTTCAGGCATCCCTATCCATGGGCGCACGCCTCCTTAGGCATGCATCCCTTCTTTTTAATTTTTAGTAAGGAGATAAGCCTCTATCTGCTCTTCAATAAGTGCATGACACATGGGCAGATGTCCAAGGATCAAAGGTCAACGCTTGACCAAAGTCAAAGAATAAGAATTAGCAGATGATGAAAAATGATAGGTATTATCTCAAATTTATCTCATAAATTAAGATAACTCTTTTCTGACCTAGACAAGCTCCAGTCAAACTAAGTAAAGGTACCTAAGTGAGCATAAATTTATTTGGTTCAATCGAGATAATTTTTAATGATAATAAAAGGAGAATGTTAGGTTCTGTTGGTATAGAAACTGATCGTCACCAGAATCAGCTGGAGTAGAGGTGGACGAGGTCGCCACCAGAGACCTACAAAATAAAGTTCCATCCGGAGCTGGTGGGGGTGGCTCTGGTAGGATCCTTCGACGATCAAGTCAGCTCTGGCCAACAGGAATGGAGTGCTCCAAAATGATTTTCGCAGAGCTTAGAGAAGAAAAGGAGAGCTTAGAGCTTAGAGATCAGAGGTTCGAGTTAGCGTATCTGGAAGATCCTTTTTATAGTGAAGCTTGATGGTGACAGTTGTAGCCGTATGCTGGCGGGCTGTTCGAGGTCTGATGGAGTCAGTCTCATAGGAAGGTGCCATCTGTAGTGGGTTGATGGTGACAGCCATTGCCGCCTGATAGTGGGTCGCTGTCGCTTGCGGTGGACTGATGATGATGGCTATAGCTATCTTGGTACTGAGCCACTCAAGATCGAATGAAGGGTTGAAGGGCTTTGATATGTACCCATTTTGGAAGAGTTCAAACTCCTGAAGAGGAAGCTCGAAAGAAGTTCGACTTTCGTAGGCATCTGACTGGAGGTGCTCGGCTAAGGCTCGATCGCTGGAGAGTTCGGTAAAAACTCGATTGATCGAAAGGGGTGTCTGGGAGGAGTCCGGCTCTTGAAGAAGTCCGATCGAAGAAGAAGCTCGGAGGGAGTTTGGCTCTTGCAGATGTCTCACTGGAAGGGTGTGGAGAGAGTTCGACTCTCGCGGGAGTCCGACTGAAGCTCGACTGCTGAGGAGTTCGGCCAGCTGAAGGGGTTCGATCCGACCGCTGGGAGTCCGAAGGAGCTCGACTGGCTGAAGGAACGATCGCTGAGGAGTTCGACCGATGGACGACCGCTGAGGAGTTCTACCGCTGGGAGTCCGAAGGAGCTCGATCGGCTGAAGGGACGGTCGCTTGAGGAGTTTGATCGAGGGACGACCGCTGAGGAGTTTGGCTATTGAAAGTTCGAAGGAGCTCGATCGATTGAGCAGTTCGGCTGGCTATAGGAGTTCGATTAAGACCCATCCGCTGAAACTCTTCTGTGGCTACTGATTGCATTAGGCTGAGCATCGAACTAGACTTCGGTAGGAGTGGGGTTTATCCCTAACAATAGTCTCCCCACTTCCGAGTTTGAAACTCGAAGGAAGGGAGTGCAGAAAAGGCAACTGTCGAAGTCTTCTTCTGGGCTCCGTACTGATTCAGGTCGAAGCTGGGAGAGATCTCATCTCCAGCTAAAGTTGATGTTGAAGTTGAAGCCCGGGAGAGATTCCATCTCCAACCGAGGTTGAGGTAGGCCTTGTCTCCTACGATCGAGGTCGGAGGTTGAGCTCATCGGGGGCGACATTATCTCCTACAGTCGAGGCTGACTCGGAGGAGATCTCCTCTCCTGCAGCCGAGGTCAATATGGACGCTCGAGAGAGATCTCATCTCTGACCGAGGTTGGCTCGGTCTCCTATGACCGAGGTTGATGCGGACGCTCGGGAGAGATCTTATCTCCTACAGATGAATTTACCTCGGGAGAGATCTTATCTCCTATAGCCGAGTTTGCCTCGGAAGAGATCTTATCTCCTACAGCCAAGGTTGACCACGGTCGCCCTGAAGAGATCTTATCTCTGGCCGAGGTTGTCGCTCGGAAGAGATCTTATCTCTGACCGAGGTTGCTTTTCGGGAAGAGATCTTATCTCTAGTCCGAGGTTGTCGCTCGGAAGAGATCTTATCTCTGACCGAGGTTGTCGCCGTCGCTCGAGAGAGATCTTATCTCTAGTCGAGGTTATCGCTCGAAAGAGATCTTATCTCTGGCCGAGATTGCTTCTCAGGAGAGATCTTATCTCTGACCGAGGTTGCCGCTTGGAGAGATCTTATCTCCGACCGAGGTTGACCACGGTCGCCTGGGAGAGATCTTATCTCTGGCCGAGGTTGCTTCTCGGGAGATCTTATCTCTGGCCGAGATTCGAGAGAGATCTTATCTCTGGCCTTGCCTCTCGGGAGAGATCTTATCTCTAGCCGAGGTTGCCGCTCGGGAGAGATCTTATCTCTGACCGAGGTTGCTTCTCGTTGCAATCGCTCGGGAGAGATCTTATCTCTAGCCGAGGAGAGATCTTGGCCGAGGTTGCTTCTCGGAAGAGATCTTATCTCTAGTCGAAGTTGTCGCTCGAGAGAGATCTTATCTCTGACCGAGGTTATCGCGGTCGCTCGGGAGAGATCTTATCTCTAGCTGAGATTGAAGGTCTTTGACCTGCCCATGTTAGGACGAGGTTCTCCTCCTGTTTCTAACATGGCCACTATTAACTGCTTCTTTTCCTATCATCATATAGTTTTCGCGCCCAGAAATAGTATATTATTGAAAGGGAAGAACTTTATTGAAAGAAAGTTACTGACAATGCATTTCCGAATTCTTTGTGTTTCAGGATCGTGGTAGCATTGTTCCTCTATATTTCTTTATGCGGATGACCTTTTCTATCTCATGCTGGCCTCCTTAATTTGGAGCATACTTCTCTTGGCTTTGATGTTAGGAGGTGACGAGTCGTCGATGTACCAAGCTCCTCTCTGGGGTAACGTTGATGATACCGTGAGGCGGCCGACCTTGTTGTTTCTTGTTATGGTAGTGTCCTTAGTCGATCTTCAGGCGAACGTCGAAGGAATTTACCCAACCGCCCCTTTCTAATGAGCTCCTCAATTTTGTCTCGAAGTTGGATGCATTCCTCAGTGTCGTGGCCGTGGTCACGATGGTAGAGGCAGTACTTGCTTTGATCACGCTTGTTTGGGGGAGATTGTAACCCCTCTGATCTTGGCAGTTGGTTCTTAACTTCGGTGAGAATCTAAGTTTGAGGAGCATTGAGAGGGGCATAGTCATGGAACCTTTTGGGAGGAGGGCTTCTTCGCGGCCCTCTGTCGGGGCTTCCTAGGTGGCGAGCTTGAGGAGTTCGGGCCTGCCTGCTCTCGGAGAGAGTTCGTGAGCGCAGCCAAACTTCGTTCTACTCTCCATTGTCTGCCAGCTGCTTCCTTAAGGCTTCTTCGTCCTTCAACTTGAAGGCTTCTTTCGCACGGCCATATCTCTCGGTCCGAGCTAGCAGATCGGCGAAGTTCCTGGGATACTTTTTTTTCAGAAAGAACAGCAAGTCATTTTTCTGAAGGCCGCTCTTGAGTGCGGCCATCGCAACAGACTGGTCCAAGTCCTAGACCTCTAATGCTGCGGCATTAAATCAAGTGACGTAAGCCCGAATGGATTTTTCTTGCTTTTGCTTGACGTTCATCAGAGAATTCAAACCTCGGTGCGGACGTTGACTGCTGATGAAGTGGGCCACAAACTGATTGCTCATCTGATCAAAAGAGAAGATCGTACTCGGCTTCAATGTGGAGTACCAATTTCTCACTGCTTCCTTTAAGATAGATAGGAAGGCTTAGCACAGCATGGCGTTTGAAGCACCGTGGAGTAGCATCATGGTCGGGAAGGCCTCCAAATGATCAACCAGATCAGAGGTCCCATCGTAGCTTTCAAGTTGAGGGAGCTTGAAGTTCGGTGGGATGGGCTCTTGCATAATCTGGAGGGAGGAAGAAAGGAGGATCGGCACGGACGTTGGCATGATGAGTCGGGGCGACGTGGTCGAGCTCTTCAATCCGTCGGTCCATCTTCCGCAGTCTGTGATCAAGGGCGTCGTCCTGGTCGCAAATCTTGGGGGACTTCCGGCTATAAATGAAAAAGGTCTCCTCTAGAGGAGAACCATGATCTGAATATGGATCACCGACTTTCTATTTTTCTTTTCAAGGAATGGCGGGCACACTGGTCCGAGTATCCTTCCTTGGGGTCGATTCCCGATATCTGAATGGTGGATTTTCTAGTGGAGTCACCATCGAAGGCTACTGCATGGCCTACATTGCCTCGGTGAGGCTGCAGACCTGTTGGACAAGTCGGTTGAATTGCTCCGCATCTACCATGGATACAGATAGAACCTGAGCTGCCGGGGCTGAAGAAGGAGCAGACGGATCTGGATGGGATCGAAGTGTGGAGGCCGCCGACTGCTTAGTCGAAGCTCTCCTGGGAGGTATTTTCTCTTCGAGAAAGAAAAGAGAGATCTCCAAAGAGGGAAGAGAAAAATCATCATCGAGCACTCCTTTAAGAATAAGAAAACCTCGGTGGTTCGGTCCCTTCCTCCAGTGCCAAGCTGTTGGTGCAGAAATTGGTTGTCGTCAGAATCAGCTGGAGCGGATGTGGACAAGATCGCCATTGGAGACCTGCAAAATAAATTTTCATCCGGAGCCGGTGGAGGGTGGCTCCGGCAGGACCCTCCGACGATCAAGTCAGCTCTGGCCAATAGAAATGGAGTGCTCGAGAATGATTTTCGTAGAGCTTAGAGAAGAAGAGGAGAGCTTAGAGCTTAGGGATCAAAGGTTTGAGTTAGCATATCTGAAGAGTCCTTTTTATAGTGGAGCTTGATGATGACAGCTGTAGCCATGTGCTGGTGGGTCACTCGAGATCCGACGGAGTCAGTCTCATGGGAAGGTGCCGTCTGCAACGAATTGATGGTGACAACCATCACCGCCTGATAGCGGGTCGCTGTCACTTGCGACGGACTGATGGTGATGGCTGCAACTATCTTGGTACTGAGCCGCTCGGAGTCGAATGAAGGGTTGAAGGGTTTTGACGTGTATCCATTTTGGAAGAGTTTGGACTCCTGAAGAGGAAGCTCAGAAGGAGTTCGACTCCCGTAGGCATCTAACTGGAGGTGCTCGACTAAGGCTCGGTTGCTGGGGAGTTCGGTAAGAGCTCGATCGACCGAAAGGAGTGTCTGGGAGGAGTCTGGCTCCTGAAGAAGTCCGATCGAAGGAGAAGTTCGGAGGAAGTTTGGCTCTTGCAGGTGTCTGGCTGGAAAGGTGCGGAGAGAGTTTGGCTCTCGCGAGAGTTCGATTGAAGCTCGACCGCTGAGGAGTTTGGTCGGTTGAAGGAATTCGGTCCGACCACTGGGAGTCTGAAGGAGCTCGATCGGCTGAAGGAACGATCGCTGAGGAGTTCGATCGATGGACGACCGTTGAGAAGTTCGATCGTTGGGAGTTCGAAGGAGCTCGATCGGCTGAAGGGACGGCCGCTTGAGGAGTTCGACCGAGGGATGATTGCTGAGGAGTTCGATCGCTGGGAGTTCGAAGGAGCTCGACCGACTGAGCAGTTCGATCGGCTGCAGGAGTTCGACTAAGATCCATCCGTTGAAGCTCTTTCGTGGCTACTGGTTGCATTAGGCTGAGTATCGAACTAGACTTCGACAAGAGCGGGGTTTATCCCCAACAGATTCAATCGTGTGCTAGTATGATTTTCTTGAATCTAATTAAATCTAATTCAAATCAATTGAACTAGATTAATCCAATTGATGATATCCAGATTTATATCCTTGTTTGTGTGATCCAGTTAGATTTAGTTCTGTATGGTAATGTGATATATCATGATCTCCATCATCGACATCATCGAAACTTCTTTCGATGGATCAGAACTCTTCTGATTCAGACAACTAGAATGATCGATCATCTAAATCATTCTAGTTGCTCCTAAAATCCATCAGTGATACCTAGCAGTATATGGTGGCAATCCATTAAAACTGAAAATAAATCTCTCGGTGCAGCTACTTATGTGATTAAGTTCTTCTATCTTGAGCTCCGATCAGATTAGGGTTAAGGTGAACTCATCAAATCCTAATTTCTATCATATGATTTAATCATTCAATTCAAGTCTGATGTGAAAATCTTAATAGAAATTTTTTCTATTATTTCACTCTGCCATGGCCATAGGCTTATGGACTTGATTCTCATGATCATCATAGGGCTGCTCCTCATCCACCGAAGGTTTCGAATGGCTAGGAGATTGAGTCATGGTGTAGTCAAACTATAATACCCTTAAGGTGAACTGCCGATGCACCTCAGATAAAAAAACTAGATACACCACTACAGCTTTGAGTTAGTCATCGATGAGAAGGTAGACCTCCTTATGACTGCTCGAGATGGTCATGCTCAGTGCCCTCGTTCTCTAACGAGTATCTATACTCTCGCTCCGGTGTCTCTATATTATAGACTCAAGACTCATCTACTATAAAGAAGCGATTGCACATCAATCTTTCGAATCAATCATCATCCTCATGATGATCCTACGATCAGGAGTATTTTATGAGTTAATAAATGAAAATTCATGTCTTAAATTTTTAACTCTTGAAAATAAGAATTATCATTATCATTAACTCAAGGGATGTATCACAGATACTAAATACACTCTTATGATAGAAAATAATCTATTTTATTATTTATAGTTAAAATTATAATTTTGCTCCTAGAAGTGTATTACAAGTATCAGCCAATTCTGACTTCTAGGGCACACATATCTAACAGTGTTGTCCGACGATGTCGTAAAAAAATTCTCATACAAAAAAGAATGATCCAAAAACAAAACACTTTGGCCGATAATTTTTTTATAGTAAATATAAATTAGTTTATAACGTATGTAATATATCTTTTTGTTTAAACTACATAAAATTTAATAAATTATTTCTATAAAATTTATTGACCCATAGGTTGTATAATGTAAATATATGACTTTGGAGGACCAACATGCATATGTGAGTATTGTGAAGCCAAAGTCTAGTATAAAGAGAGACAAATTAGGTCATGCACCAATAAGAGTTCAAAATTTAGCATATGTTGCCAAGCAGGAAAAGTGTAACTGCCTTTGCTTAAAGAACCACCTCCACTATTGAAGACTTTGATGGATTATAGAGGGGGGAGTCAATCAAAAATATTTCGAGATAATATTAGATCCTATAATTCATTGTTTTCCTTCACATCAATGGGCGGCCGTATTGATCGGAGAATTAATGATGGTAGTGGGCCATATATATTCCGAATCAACGGACAGAATTATCACAAAATTATATCATTATTACCACCTGAAGGAGAAAATCCATAGTTTGCAAGCTATATATATATATATGATAATGAGCATGAAGTTAAAAATAGGATATCAGTTATTGAGAAATAAATGCCAAGCTCATATTTGGATCCAACCATAATGCAATAATTAATGGATATGTTAAATGCTAATAATATTCTGGTACAGTCATTTAGAATGGCAAAAGATGGTTTTGCTAGAAAAAATGACATAGAGCTATGGTTACGACTTATAACCGATCGTAAGACTGATGGTCATCAATATAACTTACCAAATTGCTCTGAAGTAGCTACATTGATAGTTGGTAATTTTGACATGAAAAATAGGGGAAGAGATATAATAATTGAGCACAAGACAAGGGAGCTTCAAAAATTACTGAATTACACCCAACTTTTATGGCAATGCAATACCCCTTACTATTCCCTTATGGTGAGGATGGATATAGAACAAGCATCAAACATAGGATTCATCCTAGCAGCAAAACCCATAAAAGAAAAATGCTGACCATGAGATAATACTATGCTTACCGACTGCAACAACGTACCGATGAATCAAACCTATTATTAAGGGATGGTTGTCTTTTTCAATAATTCATAGTTGATGCTTACACTGCAATTGAAGAACAAAGATTTCGTTGGATAAGAGAAAACCAAGCAACACTACGATCTGATCTATTCAAAGGAGTGCAAGATGCTGTTTTACGTGGGGATACAACGACACATTTTATTGAAAAAATAATTATCTTTCCATCATCCCATACTGGAAGTCCACGATACAAGGTACAGAACTACCAAGATGCAATGATAATTTATAGATGGGCTGGCTATCCAGATATTTTTATCACTTGCAATCCAAAATGGCCAGAAATACAAAAATTTATGGATAAGATTGATTCATACCAAAAATTGAAAGACAGAGCTGATACAGTGAATTGCATGTTTCACCTCAAATTTCTGGAACTACTATCCAACATAAAAAAGAAAAAATACTTTGGCCATACTATTGCAAGTAAGTTCCTTTCATACTTAAGAAAAAAATTCTATTTCTTATAGCACATATTTTATTGTCAGTAGCATGGTTATTTGAGCCATAATATTGACCGTTTGTCATTATAAACATACAATTATCTACACAATCGAGTTTCAAAAATGTGGTCTCCCTCACACACACATGTTGATTTTTCTGCATCCTAATGACAAGCATGTAGATCCTTCGCACATTGATAAAATAATCTGTGCAGAAATACCGAATAAAATTGAAGATCTTGAAGATTATTTTGCTATTCAAACATACATGATACATGGTCCATGTGGTAAAAGCATATTATCTTCTCCATGTATGGTTGACAATCGTTGCATCAAATATTTTCTAAAAAAATACAACAACCAAATTATATTGGATGAAGAAGACTTTCCAATATACAGAAGGAGAAACAATAGCAACACCGTGACAAAAAATGGAGTCGAACTGGACAATGCTTATGTGGTGCCTTACAACAGAAAGCTCTTAATAAAGTATCAAGCACACATAAATATTGAATTTTGCAATTATTCATGGTTAATTAAATACTTATTTAAGTACATAAATAAAGGTCATGACAGAGTCAGTGCAGTCATTGAAAAAATAAATGCCGATAGTGTGCAAGTAGAACCATCAAGGTTGATGAGATTAAAGCTTATTTGGACTGCAGATACATTTCAGCATCAAAGGTCTATTGGAGAATTTTCGAATTTGCCATCAATTATAGAGACCCTTCAGTTGAGAGACTCAATTTTTATCTTCCAGATGAACAAACAATAGTATTTTCTAATACTATAAATTTAGAAAATGTACTGAGAAAACTAGGAGTTGATAGAACAATGTTCATGAAATGGATGAAGGCAAACGAGCAACATGAAGAAGCTAGAGAACTAACTTATGTTGAGTTCCCCATAAAATAGGTATGGCACAAAGATATTCTAGAGTGAAAGAAAAGAAAGTCTGGCAAAAGTATGGGCAGAATATTCTACGCCCATCCTATAAGTGGCGAACGTCATTATTTAAGAATGTTACTAAATATTGTTAGGGGTTCCATATCCTTTGAAAACATTCGAACAGTAAATGGAGTCCTCTACCCAACATTCAAGATAGCTTGCTATGCTCTTGGATTGCTTGATGATGATAAAGAATGGCATGATTGTTTATAAGAGGCATCTCTTTGGGGATCTGATCATCAACTGCAAGAACTTTTTGCAACGCTACAGCTTTACTGTGAAGTTACTAATCTCAAAGAACTTTAGACTTTTAATTGGAAAATATTATCAGAAGATGTGTCATATATACAAAGAAGAAAGTTAGATCAGCTACAGCTTCATCTAACTAAAGAACAGATACAGAGCTATGCATTGTTTGAGATTAAACGAATACTGCAAAGGTCAGGTAAATCGTTAAGAGATTATGGAGGCATTCCATTACCAAATGCATCGTTATTACGAGAATTAAACAACAGACTTCTTACTGAGGAGATAAAGGCACAAAATATATTTACATAAGACATGCATTTAACTATGAAATATAAAAATTTACCTATTCTAATATTATAGATGACAATGGTACAAGCCATTGTGCACAACACCCAAGTTGAAAAATTTAGACAAAAAATACAAGAAGGCCACTGCTACTTTATAACAAATTTCAAAGTTGTTCAAGCTTACTCAGAGTATAGAGCTGTTCCGAATAATATGCCAATAATTTTCTACTTCACAATAATTCTTAGAGAAGTACAGACTCTAATGATTGAGATTCCACTATTCTACTTTCACTTTGCAGATATGCCTCTTATATCTGAAAGGTGCAACAAAAATACATATCTGATGGATAAAAAATAAAAATACACCACATATAGCTCAATGTATTTTATTCTCAATATTTGATATAATATAATTGCTTTTACCATTATTACAGATACCATTGGAAGGCTTAGTGGAATAAGTGAAGTGAAAAACATACAAGTAAGAGGAAAAATAATTCCTAAAAGAGATGTTGAGCTATTACTTGAAAGGTAAGTATCTTTAAAACTATAAAAATAAAAATATTTCTTTCCTATGTTACATATACAATATTTATACACATGACTACATAAATCTTTCAACAACGAAAAGATTAAAGTCACACTTTAAGGAAAAGCAACAAACGAGATCAGTTTTGAAAAGAACAAAAATGAAATCACCTCCTGCATCATTATTGTGATATCAACAACTGTGAAGATATTCCAAGATAATAAAATATTTGCATATATAATTGAGTCTTTTCAATTTCACAGTTAATTACTCACATCTTTGACATATAGATAAATACAACCTCTTCTCTACCAATACTACAAAAATTTACAAAAATATTGATATCCCAAAAGTAGCAAAACTCAAATAGAGGTATATATACTAACAAAACCTTAATTAAATAATGATAAATTTATTTAACATTTTAAAAAAATTTAGGTTCATGAAGGCAACAAGCTTAATACAATAGTTGTACTCACAAAATGATGTACATAAACCTCTGCATGAACAAATGTTCTAAAATAGAAGAACACTACAGTAGCTAAAGAAAATGCAGGAACAAATAGAAATCGATGTCAGTCAATATTACATACAATTATCATATAAAAATTTTATCTCAAAACTAATATCCTTTTCTCTCTTTTGTGTAGAATGTTGTCTTTACAGTATGCGCAACTATTATTGGTATTGAAGAGAGGTTTGGATGGTTTTACGTGTCCTGCACAAATTGTACAAGAAAAGTAACAATGTCAAACAACAAATATGAATACAAGACATGGAACATCTCTATTGACTACCCAATTCCAAGGTAATACATTCTTACAAAGCTGTAAAAACAACATAATTAATAAATTCCAAAATTATGATACTAATACATTATAGAATTAAACAAGGTTCAAGATTAATGTAAGGATCAAGGACCATTCCGACACAGCAATAATGACTCTTTTCAACAGACAAGTTGAAAGCTTATTAGGAATCACTACTTCAGAGTTGGCAAAAGATAAAAATATTAGTTCAGTCGGTATTTTTGATCAAGTTCAAGACCTCCTGCACAAATCATTGGTTTTCAAAATTAAGTTGAATGACTACAATTTGAAAGAAGGCTTCTAAAATTATACAGTGATGAAGACTTATGAAGCAGATGAAACATTAGAAAATGACTACAAAATCATCAACTTGATAGAGGTAATTACATAATGGACTATTTTTTCTCAAACATGATGTAATTTACAACTATACTTCATCATTTTCTTTGTTACAGGATATGGTACATGACTCAAGCGATGATGATATCAGAGAAGTACAGTCATCATCATCCCTAAATCATTCTCAATCCTATAAAAAGAAAAGAATACTATCAAAGACTATGCCAGAAAAGTATGAACCAAAAATAGATACGGCAGAATCAGAAATTACCAACAAAGATGGTGACATAACAACCCCTAAGAAGAAACGAAAGCTTTAAATTATTGATGAAGACTGATAAAATTATTTTTTGTTATGTTAAATTCTCTATTATATTTTAGTCCACTTTATACTGACTACATATCTTACTCTTTATTTTATATTTTTTTTAAATAGTTTATAATAAAAAATAGTCTCTTTTAAGAAAAAATTACATATTATTCATTCACTAGAAAACTAAAGCATTTGAAGTGCTACTTGAAAAGAATATCTAAAATATTATTTTTATATATTCGATCCTACACAATGCGTGGGTCTTCAACTAGTTATCTTTTTAAACAGTATTTTTTAAATTCACCATTTCAAATGATGACCGTTATTTAATTTTTTTAGATTTTTGAGAATTTTTAAGGATTATTGATTTTTTTAAAAAAAATTTAGATTTTTGAATAATATCAATCGACTATAGTTCGTAAGTGCAAAATCATAATTTTATTTAAATTTTTTTGGTTGGTGTTTATATATTATTCCACTGCATTTTTAGATGGTATATGGTATCTTTTTTCACAGGATCATGAATGGGATGAGCTTATTAACTAGGCTTTCACAACTAGTAGGTTTAGCCATGAAATCAGCTCCTCTGTGATGCACACACATGCACCACAACATGAAGTACATCATCCACATATATGGTGCATATTATTTGCTTGCCATCCATTAGATGATGGATAGCTTGATGCATTATGGTAAAGTATTCCTACTCATAGCTATGGTGTCGATGCATATTCATTTCAGGGATAATTTTTAGTGCACCGCATGCGATGCAATAACAGTACACCGCCTCCTCTAATTTGACTACATAACCATGCTTTCTAACGTGCATTAAATATGATAGTTCCGCTTTTTAGTTTAGAATTTTAAATAACAAAAATATTTCTCTATTCTAAAAAAATTAGGACATCTCATAGCCTATTTTGAAAAAATGCCCCTTCAGGATGTCATAACAAGCCACGAGATATTATAATTTTATAGAACAGAGAAGTATTTTCATCATTTAAAATTTTAAACCAAAGGGCAGAAGTGTGAGCATTTAATAGGTATTGGAAAGTAGTGGCTACATGGTCCAATAGAATAGTGCAGTGCACTCTACGTCAATTTTATTACACTAACAGCCATCCATGGTAGCCTGACCCATCAAAAATATATTATTTAATATCATAATAAAATTGAAACTATTAAGGCTGCAAAAAAGAGTCAATACACTAGAAACTTCTTGCAATAGTTCTACACATACATTTATAAGCAAAGTATCCTTTGTTAAGTGGCTCTAGCATTTTTACTACCCCCACACCGCCAGCCTTGCGTCCTAGTTAATAAACTAAATTATTGATGTTTGCAGTGCATAGATCCTTATTAATTGATTTTATCTTTATGTGAAATTGATTGGCATAAATTATTGAAATATATGATAAAATAATAATAATAATAATATTTGACATATTATTATTATTATTATTTATATTTTGATTTATATGGTCCTTTTATCTTGGCATTTTCTCTCTCAACCTTTCAAGACACATCTGAAGACCTGTATCTATATCCACAAACCTTAGCATCCTAACACTTTAAATTAAATAAGTAAAATATCTGAACTAATCTCTGATAGAAATAATAATTAATAAATAAGATAAAATAAAATATTGAGTCTATAAAAAGAATCCCACAGTCATACATAGAACAAAAAATACTAAATCCCATAAGGGCATTGTGGTACCCATGGTCACTTGGACCTTCTCAAAAAGATCATCAATGGTCGCTTCTACTCCTATATCACCTGTAATAGCCCCTCTTTTATATCAGTAGACATCTTTCGATCATGCATATGAGGAATAAGAAATACTGCTGGAGCATTTATGAGCTGAATGACCTCCTCATCTGAATCCAAGGATGGACCTGTAACAAAAGGATCATATTAACAAGAGACTAGAATATAGTTTCCAACCACTTAGACCACTCAAATGAAGACTCATGGTGCAAGTGGGATCTGATGCTGCCATTTGGGGCACATGGAAAGATGAAGATCCTAGCATCTATGGATCAGAAGATAATGGCATATGTGCAGCTTGCAGTGATGATATTTGTAGAATATATGGTGATGGTATACATGAAACATATGATGATGGTATATATCTCATATCTGGCACATCGAATACTCCATGCCAAAGTGCATAGCTATTTGGGTCATAGCCAATCGCCATTAATATTCCTAAACATGATCTCTCCATCTTTCATAGTATCTGAATCCGCTCGTCCTTATCAATCGTAGATAGAGCACGATGAGTATCCACATAAGATCGATAAATGATCAATGTACATAAAAAAAAAATAGCAATACATTATATAATATAAAACAAAGATATAATAGAACTCATAAAATATTTTGCATTAATGATTAGAAGTGAAATAAAAACTTAATGAATTGAAATTCAATATAACATTGATATAACGTAAAATTTGTGTGACCTTACCAACATACACAAGGTTGAACTATCACCCTCATATCTTGGAACCGCATGTCGAGGCAGCCTAATAACCCATAATGTAATGTTAAAAAATCAAGCCATGTAGTCCTTGGTATATGGATGGCCTCCCAACATATGATCACCATGAACTATGTGATCTTGCCATGCATTCCAAATGATGATATACTCTGCATGCTTGATACACTAGTTAATATGAGCTCTCCCTCATCGATTAATATGATAAAGTCACTGCTTGGTATCAAACTGCTCTGAAATGCTCTAAATCTGGCCAAACTATCGCAATACATGATCCAAAAGATGCCACTCTACCACATCAAAATAAATAAGCAGCATCCTAGCAACCCATATATCATGTCTAGTCGTGCAAATCTATGGTAATATGATAAGATCTCATCTATGTATAGCTTCCATAAAAATTAATAAAGTTAAGAAAAAAATCGGATTAGTAAGCTCATTTTTTAGTAGATTATGAATACTATAAAATTATATTTATATATAAACCAAAATTATCCATCTACTTATATCAGTCAATGTATTCAACTGTCATCTATAAATCTATGCCACCTTCATCAACATGTGATGAACGTTGAATGCAATATTTCATCTACATCATAGTATGTTTATATTAATTAAACTTCATCGGACTAAAAACACTACTAAGTTTCAAGTATTGGAACCAATACTCTTACACCTATATCCCTAAGGTATGTCTAGCCTAAATGGAATATCAAAAGCATGACCCTTTATGGCATCTTAAGCAATTGTCTCTGCAACGGGTTGATAGTCAGCATGCTCTTTTATGTTCAAATTTGTCAATTCTAAGAAAATCATACATGGTATACACAATCAGAGCTACAATGGAATGTAGAAAATTAAAATTCTATATCACATAGCTATAATAATACAAGATAACCATCAATCCCTGATTGATCATGATAAAAACTACAGTACATAATCCTATACAGCCAAGCTAGTACTGCGCTGCCCCAACTGAGCCTACAAGCGATATTTAGATCCTCCAACAATGGTAAAAACATCAACTTCATCTTGTTAGATGAAGTATCAGGCAAAAGGGCACCCCCTATCAACTGCACTACCTAGTCCCTAACATACTGTTGCACCATCTTTGTGCATCATCCCTAATATGAAAATATCAATATTGATCATCCAAACATTCTATTCTCAATTGCGAATGATCAAAGGACTAGACCTTGGGCTTAAATTCTAATAACCAAAAGTACACAGCCTACCACTCTGAAATGCTAAATTGGTGATCAACTCCTATAACTTTATCACTATCAACTAGTAGTCTGGTGAGCATACTAACATCCTATAACGTGATAGTCACCTCACTGAATGAAAGATGAAATGTGTATCTTCAAGCATCATCTCTTAAGTAAGGCAGTAATAAGACCAACATCCATCTGTATCTGGCCAATCTGATAAACTCCATAAAATCTCAGGTATCGTAAATAATCCATGATTCTACTTAGGATATGATCCGTCCTTCATAAATCACCATCGACTCATCATAATTGAAGGTGCCTGGGCTCCTGCAATAAGATAGAATAATTAGATAACATATATGACTTTAACAATATTCTGTTTATAAAAATAAAAATATATGACTTACATTGCTATCTAATATGGCCTGTGATCGTTGGGTCTCCTGCAATATCAGAATACTATGGTCTTAAGGACCCAGATGTCATTGATCGTAAGCTATAACATACTAATGAATCTAAAACAATGACATATATCCCAAGTTTATTAGAGCATGATAATTATGATATTAATTAATTACATAAGAAATATAACTCTGCAATCATACATAGAACATTGATTTATTTCTGTACATAAACTATACAACAATGCAATTATGGGAAATACATAGAATAATACACAACTCTGAATATAAACTACACAATATATTCAACTGTCGGAAATTCAGAGAACAATACATAACTCTGGACATAGACTACATAATAGTTCAACTATCGAAAATACATAAAACAATACACAACTCTAAAAATACATATCATAATATATCCTACTACCTTTAATTTCTTCCACTACTTAAAGTTGATGTGTGTAGAAGTAACCTAGGACAGCAACGATGATCATGATCATATTTCTTACAAATATCATAATAATTTTTGCTTCTTATTTGCCTATTATCCATCTCATTTCACAGTCTTATTGACTTTGGCCTGTCTTTCTGCTTAGGTCTCAAACAATGATGATCAGGAATATATATGAATACATATGAACATATGTGTGGACATTCAATAGTTTTTATGTAGTAATGGATACAACTTGCTGCTCCAAGCATTCATGTATGCCATAACTATGTATGCATTATCCATGAATCCACTGAACTGTATAGTAATTTCTTGGCATACAACTAATATGTGAGAATAGGGATATTTATAGATGCTCCATTTTTTATAAGAATATTTTCTTTTAGTTAAATTCACAGTATGAGAATTTTCTCCATCTCTTAATCCGGTGCTTGCTCTCCTCATAGGCTTTTCATATATATCTCTTTGGAGGTTGTGCTGATTAACTTTAACTTGATCTTCAGCAATCATAATTACAACATGAGGAGTAAAAAAATTATTTAAATTTTTTGCACATATCTTAAAGCTTGGGCATATATGGTATTAAAGTATTTTATGAGATGGTAAAATATCATTTGAATACAAAATTGACACATTTCTAGCTCCTCATAAGACATTGTTAAAAATCTCTAACAAATTTATAGTTAAGATATCATAGCACATGCCGGCATCATGTGCTAATGTCTACTTATCTTTTTTTAACTTAGACAGCCAACTCCAAAGCTCTACATGCACTGTCCTGATTCTATTCATGATAAAATCGAACTTACAAACTTAATGAGTGCTCCATGCTTGTCATATTACTCTTTTGAGTTGTGCTTTTTTAAAATAAGTATTAAAATTACTACAGACATATTTTAAGTAGTATTGGTGATAGGCACATGGTGAACTCCATCCAATAGACTCATTTATAATGATATTTAATATACTTGGATGTTTGTCAGAAATTAGACATATTCTATTTCTATCTTATATGACGTGTGTTCTGAGCTAGAAAAGAAATAAATTCTAACTAGCAGTCATCTTCTCATCTATAATTGCATATACTAAGAGATAAATCTCATTCTCTGTATCAACTCTTGTTGTAATTAACATCTTACCTTTAAATTGAAGAAACCAGATCTAGAATTTCATGAATAGATCTTGAAACTTTTTCAAGATCATGTAGTTGAAGACTTAAATAAATTAAATATTTATTTAAATAAATATAAAAATATTCTAAATCTAAGATTTATTATATAATCAAGGCATGATATTAAATTAAAAATTAAAAATATAAAAAAAGATTAACGTGTTGATCTCATCAACATGCTACAATACTACATCTAATGTAGCTATGGAATAACATATTATATCCGATAGCCGAGCAAGTTAGATATTCTAACTTATTAATCTAGATTTGAGAATGAAATTATGAGCCGCATATGCATCCGACCTCTAGGAGTCGTCCATACAAGCCCACGAATATGATCTGAGATCCTGATGCAGGAAATCAACATAACATGCTAGTACTGTGCTGATCTCTCTTCGATGATTGATACGATGCTTTCTTCTTTAAGATTTGAACTCTCTAAAATATCAAAAGAAAGAAAAGAGATTTTAGATCTGAGACTTTCTCAAAGAAATCTCAAAAGGAGGAGAAGAGAAAATCAAAACTATCCTAGAAGAAGATCCTCTTCTTCTTCTCTTTTCTCTCACCTAGACACCTAATTTGGTGTCTATGGAATCCCCACGCCTAGAGGTTCTCTCTTTCTAATTTTTGCATACCTCAAAGCTCTCTTAATGATTTATATTCCATAAAAATTTCAGCCAAAAATTCATCCTAAATAAAAATATATATAGAGTCCAAGTTTGGTCAAAAACTCAGACAAGGAAAGGACATAATATAGCAAGTTGTTGGGGTGCCCAACTCTTGGGCACCCCCACCTTATTTCCTACCATGGACCAGCAATAAGGGCGCACAAAAACTTTTTCTTTTACCATGGAATTTAGAGAAAATAAAGAAGATATGGGTGGCATAATTAAAAGGAGGTGTTTTAGTTTATAAGGATTCTATCTCATAGAATCCTAAATCAAAACTTACTTCTCTTTTTGACTTGGTCAACTACCAAATTACCATATAAGAAAGAGAGGAGGCATGCATGAAGATCAGGAAAAAGTATATTTTCATTAAAATTTTTTAAAAAATAGGCATGGGGGGCATGGAGGGCTAAGGTGGCACAAGGTGGAATCCTAGTCTCACTAGGATTCCATCTATGACTTGGTCAAACATGGTTTCTCAAACCAAATTAAATCAAAATTAAGTCAACTAAATAAAATAAGATACTAACCTAATTAAAAACTTAATTAGATTAGATTTAATTTTAATTTAATTTTTTAATTAAATTAAAAATTAGGTTGATCGGAGTCCTAGTTGAATTAGGACTAGTTCTTTCCTACACTTAGCTTATCCAATAAGCCAATTGGACTTGATCTAATTAAGTCTAGATCAAATCTAATTAAATCATATTTAATTAGACTTAATCTCAACTCTTTGACTTAATTAAATTAAGCTAATTAGCAATCAAATTGCTAATCGATCATCCTGCAATGCTTGCACTAGGTTAAACATTAATTGTATTGATTATTTAATCATAGAACGATTTTCAATCGTTGATCTATCCGATCAGATCATGAGCTCTAATGTGTATGACCTCATAGGTCCGAATCTAAGCTAGTAGCATAGGAACAGATTTCTATACCAATCAAAATAACCATCTAGTAATGATATCCAACGATCGGATAGGTTGAATATGTAGAACAACATCCTTAGAATCTATGTGGATATAGTTTTCATATAATTCATCCCCTTGACCAATATACTTGTAGGACACCTCAGAGTTCAACTATCAACTTTGATCAGATTATCCATATTATATTTCAAAATATCAAATCTATTTGATAGATTATTCTGACCAAGATTTTGCTATATTGAAATACAGTGATACATTCTTCTCCAACTCTTGGAGTGGTCAATTCCATCTTGATCACACTCTGACTTCGTAAATACTTGACTATGCCCAGAAGCCTTCCATTACTGAATTAAAAATTTAGTCAGTCTGGTACCAAAGCACAGTGAGTTACTTGCAAGTCACTAAGGTGATCTCAAGTCTAAGGGATACTTATACCTATATCCCATCAGAGATATTCTCGATAGCAAAATGCTCTAAAGTTGGTCACATTCAATGATGATATATCCATACATCTCATCTGTATGCCATACTAGTATCTCCATACTGCTTGATTAAGAGGACAACCAACCTCTATGGCATATAGCGACCTATGCTCGATAGACGCTGCCATCCTAATTAACAGTCTATCATTTGGTCGTGAATAGATTTAAGGAATAATTGATAAATTCTCTCTTTATTGAAGCTAAATAGTCCTAAGGACTTTATCACAATAATGAAGTTCATTAGAAGATGAATACTTTATGATAAAAAATATTAAAAATATATTTTATTTATTAATGAATCAATTACAGATATAATGTAGCTCAACCATCAATTGGCTGATGATTGACTTTGAAACACATTTTTTAACAACTCTCACTTATCCTAAAGCCACTCGACATAGTATCTAATATCCATCTTCGACTTATGATTGTCGAACTCTTTTACTGCCAGGATTTTAGTGAATGGGTCGGTTAGGTTTTCCTTTTCGTCAATCTTCTAAAGATCGATGTCACCTCTATCCATGATCTTTCGAATCAGGTGGAAGCGACGTAGGATGTGCTTCATCCGTTGGTGTGTCTTTAGTTCTTTCGCTTAAGGTATGGCACCAGTGCTGTCATAGTAGAGTAGGACCGAACCATCTAGGGAAGGTATTACTTCAAGCACGATGATAAATTTTCTCAGTCACATAGCTTCCTTCGGAGCATCTGATGCTGCGATATACTCTACTTCGCAAACAGAGTCTATCATAGTATGCTGCTTAGAACTCTTTCAGTAGATAGCTCCATCATTTAGAGTAAAGATATATCCCGACATGCTTCTGCTGTCATCATGGTCAGATTGAAAGCTGGAGTCTGGAAGCCCTATAAGTTTCAAATCTAACTTTTCATAAATTAACCATTGGTCCTTAGTATTTTTTAAATACTTAAGGATGGTTTTAACCATTTTTCAGTGATTTTCTCCATGATCAGATTGGTATCTACTCACTACTCCTAGTGAGTATGCCACATCTGATCTCGTACATGTCATGGTGTACATGAGAGATCCCACTACCAAAGTATATGAAATTCTATTCATACGCTCTCTCTCTTCAGGAGTTGTCGGATAATCCTTCTTAGAGAAAGAAATTTCATGACCTATCGGAAGATAGTTCTTTTTGAAATTCTTCATGCTGAACCTCTTTAGCATAGTATCTATGTACATGGACTCGGATAATCCAAGCATTCTTTTAGATCTATCCCTATAGATCTTCATGCCTAGGATGTAGGATGCTTCATCCAAGTCCTTTATAGAGAACTATGATGACAACCAGACTTTTATTTCCTACAATATGAGGATGTCATTCTCGATTAAGAGAATGTCATCCACGTACAAGACAAGAAATACTACTGCTGACCATTTGCCTATTTATAAATGAAGAATTTTTCTCCATTCTTAACGAAGCCATTTATTTTAATCACTTTATCAAAATACATGTTCCAACTCCAAGATGCCTACTTCAGTCCATAAATGGATCTTTGAAGCCTGCACACCTCGGACTCATCTATGGATGTGAACTCCTCAGGTTGTATCATATACATCTCTTCAATCAACTCTCCATTCAGGAAAGCTATCTTCACATCCATCTGCCAGATCTCATAGTCCAAATGGATAGCAATCGCAAGCATAATGCAAATAGATTTGAGCATTACCATAGGAGAAAATGTCTCATCATAGTCAATACCATAATATTGATGATATTTCTTGGCAATCAGATGGACTTTATAGATCTTCACCTTTTCATCTGCACTTCTTTTTCTTTTGAAGACCTATTTGCACCCAATGGATTTAATCCCTTCGGATGGATCAATCAATGTCCACACATCGTTGACCTTCATGGACTCCATTTCGGACTTTATGGCCTCAAGTTATTTCTTGAAATCAGATTTCTGCATAGCATTCATATAGATGATCGGATCCTCATCATTCTTATCGAGTTCGATGGGATCACCATCTTGGATCAAGAAATCATAGTATCTATCTAGATGATGCGGTACTCTATCAGATCATCTTAATGGTATAGATACACTGGGCTCTAGATCTAATCTAATTAAATTCGACTCAGGTTCAGCTATAGATATCAATTTTTTTACTCGTTGAACTTCATCAACTTCAATCTTAGAGGCAACAGTTCCTTCATCAAGAAACTTTTTTTCTAAAAAGATCATCTTAAAGATAACGAACACCTTTTGTTCTTCAGCATGGTAGAAATAGTAACCCTTACTTTCTTTGGGATATCCTATAAAGACACACTTATCAGATTGGGGCCCAAACTTATCTGTATGCAAACGTTTGACATACGTCGGACAACACCAAACCTGTGGGTGAGAGAGTGTAGGCCTACGTCTAGTCCATATCTCATATGGAGTCTTTACGATAGATTTATTCGATACATTATTCAATATATAACATGTAGTCTCAAGAGCATAACCCCAAAATAAAACAGGCAGACTTGCAAACTCCATCATGGATCGAATAATGTCCTATAAGGTTCGATTTCTCCTTTCCAATACACTATTATATTATGGTGTGCTAGGAGGAGTCCACTGTAAGAGAATTTCATTCTCTCCTAGATATATCAAGAACTCACTGGATAGATATTCACCTCTTCGATCCGATTGAAGAGTTTTAATACTCTTTCTAATTTATTTTTCTACTTCACATCGAAATCTTTTGAATATTTCAAATGAATCCGACTTATGTTTCATCAGATAAATATATTCATACTTGGATAGATCATCTATGAAAGTGATGAAGTAGAATATCTACCTCTAGCACCAGTACTCATTGGTCCACATACATCAGTATGTACTAGACCTAAGAGCTCAATAGCTCTCTCACCTTTTTCAGTAAAAGATAACTTGATCAATTTTTCAAGAAGACAGGACTCACAGATTGAAAGTGATTCACAATCATCAACTTTGAGAATTTCCTCTTGGGTCAACCTATTTATCCTATTCTTATTAATATAATCTAGTCTACAGTACCATAGATAGATATTAGAGACATTATCTAATCTAGGATATTTTTTAGAAGTGTACATTACACTTATAAGCTATGATAAAATATAAATACCATTTCTTTATTATCTTTACATTATTATAATATTATTCATAATAATATCATAATAATCTTTTTTCATAGATAAATGATAACCATCTTTGGCCAAAAGACTAATAGAGATTATATTCATCAGAAAGGAAGGACAATAATGATATTCATTTAAAAAAATGATATTAGTATTAAGAATAAGTTGAACTATTTTCATAGCTAGAATTGGAACATATCTTCTATCTCCAACATTCATGAATCGCTCATTATTCTCAAATCTTTTACTAATTTGAAGTCCTTGCAACGTATTGCAAATAAGGACTAGACTTTCGATATCCAATACCCAAGTAGAAGTATCACAAATAAAAAAATTATAAGATGTTATCATATAACATTCTTGATTAGCAACTACTTACTGATCTCTCTTATTTAGCCTGTTGTGGCCATGGAAATCACGACACTGAGGATAATTCCTCTTCCAATATCCTTACTTCTTACAATGGAAGTACTCTATCTGATCTAGGTTATTCTTGAATCTTATGTTTAAATTGGACATAGAGGCCCCAACACGAACCACTTCGTAGGGCTGAACAACATTCAACTTTCGATACTTATTATCGAAGTTAAGTCCTATAAGTTAATCACTGTCTAACAGTGAATGGAGCAACTATGGTTTGGGTTTAACTGTATAAAGAAGAATCAAAAGCCTAATTAGTAATTGATTTATTAAATCTAAAGATTTGAACTTTAATTAAAAGATCTTTCACTATTTTATTCGAACTGATAGTCTCTATCTCCAATTCAAGAAATTATCCTAATTTTTTAGTAGATATTAGAATCCACATAGACTGCACATAAGCCCAACTATGGTTGGTCAACCTATGTACATCTAAGGATAGGATCATAATCAATTATTTTTTTAAATAATTTTTAATAATTTAATTTTATCCCAGGTATCTTTTCAGTAGGCTAAGGCCTCCACTAAAAATTTTGGTTAGGTCCAATCATTAACATGATCATACTTGGTCCATCTAACTAATGAATGATTAAGCCCAACTATGGTTGGTCAACCTAACCATCATTTAGAGAGATACATCCAAGAAATCATATTATGAATGATAATTTCATTAGCGGATAAGCACCAGGCCTATGGGCCTTCAATAATTATCCAACTAATGAATCCATTATCATCCACTTAATAGGAGGCTATGATCTAGTTATCACTATAAATTTTATAGGTCTAATAATTTTAGAAAATTTAATTGATTTGATTTAGAGGAAGAGGATCAGTTGAACCAGCTTATCATGATTCTTCCACTAACTTCACCAAGTCAGCTTAAGGGAGACCATTAATAAGCTGGTTAGGGAGCACCTAAATCAGTCATACTGATTTACCTAGCTGACATGGATTAGCACAAATAGTCAAGTAATCCGATTAAAATATAATTTTATCAAGAGATCAGGTAAGTTCGATTAGTGGGAGGGTCTGTCAAAACTTACCTTAGACACCATTAAAAATGGTCAGATAAGCGGGCTGTCAATTAAAGGCCACCGATCTGGTTTACCTTAGATATCAATTGATTTAATTAGTTTTAATTAGATCAATCTAATAGTTTGTGCTAGACCTCATAGCCAAAAATTAAGTCCATCTTGGATTTCGTTAAAGACATGGATTTGATCAACTATAACTATTATAATTGATCTAGAGAATCCTTGACCTAATCTAAAATAATAATTGATTAGATTTAGTCAATTCTCTAATTAAGTCCATTCTTTAATCTAACCCTAGATCTAATCCAATTAATGGATCTAATCCCCACTAACCCATTTAACCCAATGTGTTATGATTCGTGTCTTAGGATCTTCAATTTATAATCTTAGATTATAATCAAACAACTTCTTAATTCTTAATTAAGTTTTGGGATGAGGGTTAGGGTTCGACTTTTCAAAAATAATTTTTATATTTATAAAATATTTTTACAACATGGTTCTATCAACTAAGTTGCATGTTTGATTCATAATCAAAATGTAAGTAACATAAATATGAATATACTTTAGATCTAATCTAAACAGGTTCATGTAATTAAAACAGTTTCAACACCAATCAATCATAAATCAACTTAGATTAAATCTAACATATTTATGATGATTAAAATTAGATTAAAATATTTTTAATCAGATCATAAAATCTCTTAAATCTAATCTAAAATTTTAAGATCAATGTTTTAGATCAGCACGTATTAGGACAACCTTTTTACTATAAGGGATAAACCTTACAGTAGGATAACTTTATAGTAGTCTGTACAATCTAAAAATTTTATTTTTAGATCTAAAATTATTTTAAATTTATTAAATTATAAATAAAATTAGATTAAATTTAATAAATTTATGATTATGAATAGAACATCATAAACTAGAACAATCTTTTCACCGTAAGGGGTAAACCTTACAGCAGGACAACCTTATAGTAGTTCGTGAGATTTAAATTTTTAATTTTAAATTTAATAATTAGATTATAAATTAGATCTAATCTAATAAATAATCTAAACAAGCTTGAGAAAATTATATAATAAGAATCTTGGCTCTGATACCAATTAAGGAATCAGATCTAAGATTTCATGGGTAGATCTTGAAACTTTTCAAGATCATACGGTGAAAAATTTAAATAAATTAAATATTTATTTAAATAAATATAAAAATATTCTTGATCTAAGATTTATTACATAATCAAAATATGATATTAAATCAAAAATTAAAAGCATAAAGGAAAGATTAACATGTTGATCTCATCAACATGCTACAATACTACATCTAATGTAGCTATGGAATAATAGATTAAATCTGATACTTGAGCAAATTATATATTCTAACTTGCTGATCCAGGCTTGAGAATAAAGTCATGAGCCGTATATGCATCCGACCTCTAGGAGTCGTCTACACGAGCCCACGAACACGATCTAAGATCCTGATGCAGAAAATCAGTACAGCATGCTAGTACTGTGCTGATCTCTCTTCGATGGTCAATATGATGCTTCCTTCTTTGAGACTTGGACTCTCCAAAATATCAGAAGAAAGAAAAGAGATTTTAGATCTGAGACTCTCTCAAAAAAATCTCAAAAGAAGGAGGAGAAGAGAAAATCAAAATAGCCCTAGAAGAAGACCCTCTTCTTCTTTTCTTTTCTCTCACCTAGACACCTAGTTTGGCATCTATGGAATCCCCAAGCCTAGAGGTTCTCTCTCCCTAATTTTTGCACACCTCAAAGCTCTCTTAATGGTCTATATTTCATAAAAATTTCAATCAAAAATTTATCCTAAATAAAAAGATATGCAGAGTCCAAGTTTGATAAAAAACTTAGATAAGGATTGGACATAATATGGCAAGTTGTTGGGGTGCCCAATTTTGGGCACCCCCACCTTATTTTCTATCGTGGACCACCAATAGGGGTGCACAAAAACTTCTTCTTTTATCATGGAATTCAGAGAAAATAAAGAAGGTGTGAACGGCATAATTAGAAAGAGGTATTTTAGTTTATAAAGATTCTATCTCATAGAATCCTAGATCAAAACTTACTTCTCTTTTTGACTTGGTTGACTACCAAATTACCATATTAGAAAGAGAGGAAGAGAGGAGGCATGCATGAAGATCAGGGGAAAGAGTATTTCTATAAAAAAATTCTTAAAAAATAGGCATGGGGGGCGTGGAGAGCTAAGATGGCGTAAGGTGGAATCTTAGTCTCATTAGGATTCCATCTATGACTTGGTCAAACATGATTTCTCAAACCAAATTAAATCAAAACCAAGTCAACTAATAAAATAAGGTTCTAATTCAATTAAGAACTTACTTAAATTAGATTAAATTAGATTTAATTTTAATTTAATTTTTTAATCAAATTAGAAAATTGGATTGATCGGAGTCTTAGTTGAACTAGGATTAGTTCTTTCCTGCCTTAGCTTATCCAATAAGCCAATTGAACTTGATCCAATCAAGTCCAAATCAAATCTAATTAAATTATATTTAATTAGACTTAATCTTAGTCCTTTGACTTAATCAAATTAAGCTAATTAGCAATCAAATTGCTAATTGATCCTCTTGCAATGCTTGCACTAGGTTAAACATCAATCATATTGATTGTTTAATCCTAGAATAATTTTCAATCGTTGATCAACCATCCGATCAAATCATGAGCACTAATATATGTGATCTCATAGATTCGAATCTAAGTCTGTAGCATAGAATAGATTCCTATACCAATCGAAGTAACCATCTAACAATGGTATCCGACGGTCGAATAGGTCGAATGTGTAGAACAATATCCTTAGAACCCATATAGATATAATTTTCATATAATTCATCTCCTTGACTAATATGCTCGTAGGACACTTCAAAGTTCAACTGTCAACTTTGATCAAGTTGTCCACATTGTATTTCAAAATATCAAATCCATCTGATGGATTATCCTGGCCAAGATTTTGCTATATTGAAATACAGTGATACATTCTTCTCCAACTTTTGGAGTGGTCAATTCCAACTTGATCACACTCTAACTTTATAAGTACTTGACTATGCCTAGAAGCCTTCCGTTACTGAATTAAAAATTCAGTTAGTTTGGTACCAAAGCATAGTGAGTTACTTGCAAGTCATTGAGGTGATCTCAGGTCTAAGGGATACTTATACCTATATCACATCAGAGATATTTTTGATAGTAGAATGCTCTAAAGTTGGTCACATTCAATGTTGATGTACCCATACATCTCATCCGTATGCCATACCAGTGTCTCCATACTCCTTGATTAAGAGGACAACCAACTTATATGATATACAACGATTTATGCTCGATAGATGCTGTCGTCCTAATTAACAACCTATCATTTAGTCATGAATAGATTTAAGAACTAATCGATAAATTTTTTCTTTATCGAAGCTAAATAGTCCTAAGAACTTCATCACAATAATGAAGTTCATTAGAAGATGAATACTTTATGATGAAAAATATCAAAAATATATTTTATTTATTAATAAATTAATTATAGATACAATGTAGCTCAATTGTCAACAGACTGATGATTGACTTTGGGATACATTTTCCAACATAATTTTCTCATACAAGTACGTGCCATCAATACTGATCATAGGATGGTAGTGCCTAAAATCTTGGATAGATGATTGAAAAGTCCAAAAAATATAATTTAAAATCCGCACATTAAAATTTTCGATTAGAAAGAAATCCCATAAAATAATAGTGTCGAGGTTCGCATTTTGGAGTACAGCCATATAATAAGATAATTTTGCATAAGATGGCTCCCATTTTTTATAAATATTAACCAATGCCTTCTATTTTTCATATCATGCTTTTCTGTATGATACTGTATATTAAAATTGTTCATTAACGATTGTCATAATAGCTTCAACTTTAATATATGAATCTTTCTCAACAATATGTCAGACTAGTATGCTAATCATCCTTCCATTGATATGTTTGTGGCCTCGACTCAAATCCTTAAACAAACAAGTATGAGAACCCTCATATCTTGTGATCTGAAAATATCCATATTTTTTTATAATACAGCACGAAGCCTCTATTTACATTCTTGTTCGTTATATGATGATGCGCATTGTATGGACCATAACTTTGAATATGATTGAACTACATGGTATATCCGATATTTTCAAATATGATAAAGATCAACAACTCTCTTTAAGTCATCTTTACTCTCAAACATTAGACCTGTTGAAAATTCAGTCATCGAGGAGTTCCAAAACTGATAGTCATAGTTCAATCTTCGACCAACACTAACATCACCACCATAATCTAAATTTAAATTGCTAAAAAATTATGGGGGTTCATGCAAATGAGGTTTGGATTCTCCTACATTATTATCAAGTTGATCATCCTGATCACCATCTTTATTATTGTTACTATCCTTATCAAGCCATTCTTCTTCAGTCTCATTCTTATTTAACTCAAAACCTCAGTTATCAAAATTTATTCCAGTGTTGACCCAATCATTGTCTCTCATCTGAGTGTCATATCTCGTACTTACTACTACTTCCACTATAAGAGAAGTCACTATAGAAGAAGTCATCATAGGACTTTGAATAATTTAACAACTAAGACCAACAATATTAGAATGTTATTCTGTAAACATGGCCTCAGTACTAATGGTTCACACTATAAGACTTAAGAAAGACGAGAAAGGTCCAGGAGTATTACCCTCTTGGATTAAAAGCCTACTAAAGTATCTAAATCTTGGTACCATCATTTGAGTAGTATTTTCATTAGAGGGTACATCTTTCTTTTCAATATATAATTTAATATATCGACATTCTAAAAATTTTAAAAGAAATGTCAACATTTCTTAGACATTTTCATCATCATCAATTGGAACTAAGATATATTTGCTTTACATTAACTATCCCGATAAATTAGAAGATCTCCATCTCAATTTGATTTCATATTTTTCTCTATCTATAGGAATATCACTATATAAATGGTTTAATAATTCTTGACATGATAATGATGAAGATAGCCTAACCATTCGACTTGTAAACTGATTGTACTGCATGCCATCTATACCATTTTCTATTATACCATCATAATATAGTAGTAAATGAACCCAAGCACTTGCCATTTTTTTAGCGAATTCTATGACAATATCAAAATCAAAATATTTAGTATTAATAATTATTTTAATAAAATGACTTATATAATAAATACATCTTATCATCAATTAATAAGTAAAGTTAGATCTTATCCCATTCAAAAATTACATTAATTCTATAGGTAATTACAGTAATCAAATGATATGTAATAGAAATCAAAAAAAATTTCAGCAGTATTTTTTCTTAGTTCTCTTCGTATGGTTGAAGATGTACGAGAAGAACTAAAAAAAAATTTCTGTCCAAAATTTTTTTCGAATGCTCTGCATATCGTTGATTATTATAATTATCTATAGAATTAATTGCAATTCTCAAATTATCCAAACTGAACAGTTAATTAACCAATATATATAATTATTCCATCCATACAAAAATATATAAATATACGGATGCCGTGGAATATGTATATTAATAAAAAATTAGGTTTATGTTCTACGCAATATAATATATTTAAAATTTTTAAATTAGTCGTCTACCAAAATATTGAGTTGCATTGCAGACGGGCCAAGCTGGGCTGGGCACCACCCCTAATCAAGCCCAGTCCAATAATTCTTTACAGGCTTCGGGTTAGGCTTAGGCTCGATGATTTTAGAAAAAATCAGGTTCGACCCCATTTTCAAGAATATAGCAAATAATATTAATAGATATATTAATTTAATGAATACAATAATTGAAAGGAGAAGAAAGAAAAAGATGATAGAAAAAGCCTAGGGGGTGAAGGGTGGGTAGGTGGGAAAAGAGGAGCGGACATTGGATGGGAAAAGGGGGAGGGGTGCCAGGGAGGGTGGGATGGGGGGGGGAATGCACGGGCAGAGGGAGGGGGTGTCAGATGGGAAAAGGGGTGGGGGTCGGATGGAAAAAGAAGGGGCGAGGAGGGGGATGGGCATGAGATGGAAAGAGGTCGGGGAGTAGGGTGCATGGTAGAAGGGGTTGGGAGGGGGATGGGCATCAGATGGGAAGAGGATCGAGGAGTGGAGTGCATGGAAGGGGCTGAGAGGGGGGAGAGTGCATTGGAATGCAATGGAAGGGGTGGAGAGAGGGGGGGGGCATGCGCTGGCTAAGCATCGGTTGGGAGGGAAAGAAGCCCAATGGGGTTGGGGTTGGGGTGGGGGTTGGGGGGAGGAAAGAGAAGCTCGAGAAGAACGTATCGAAGATAGGGGTGGGTGGGCATTCGATTGGAATGGCAGACCAGCAGAAATCAAGAAAGAAAAAGTCGAGAAGGAAAAGGGTTTTTATGAATTTCGTAAGGTTTTAAAAGTTGCAATTCCAAATAGCGCTTTTAGAAGCACTATTCCAAATGGCGACTTTTAAAATCACAGTTCCAAAGTCGCCATTTATAATGACGAATTTTTTCTATGCGAATTACGAAGGTTTACTGATTAGATAAAAAATTATTTAAAATTATATTTTTTAATAAAAAATATTATTCTAAGTAATATCTTTATTTTTTATATTATTTAATAAATAAATTAAAATTTATAATAATATAATAAAAAATTAAAAAATAATTTAATATGATAAAATACTTACGATCTCAATAATAATTCGAGATGAAAATTTTAAGTGACAGAATAACTTGATGTTTCGAACATTCTTCAATAAAATGGAGGCTCTTATGGTCATGTCGAGAGAGAATAGCTGCATCGAACTCTCTTTCCGCCCCGACCCCGCCCCACCCCCCCCCCCCCCCCAAATAAAAAAGAAAATAGCCACTGGTGAGATTTTTTGCTGAGGCATGCCGACACCAGCAACCTCCAAAATGCACTTCCTAGGACCGGTCCCAAAGTAACGCCGCGAAGTCAGTTGCCCAATGTTGCGGCGAAGGAAATCAATTATTATTATTATTATATACATTTTTATCGCAGAACGAAGTTAAAGGCCACAATATTATTTTAAACCAATATCTACTCCACCCCCCTGCAGCCCCACCTCCCTCGCGGTTCTCGTCGCACTAGTACGCTTCTTGACCACCGTCTCATCTTTTGGCCTTATCGGTCCGTCGTTAATGGCCAACCTCCCGTATTGATTTCCACGCAGCAGCGGTGGTATTGGATCGGAGAATCAGAACGATAAAAGGAAGCTAAACAGGAGAAAAATAGGAGGGGAGAGAGAAGGCGATTGGTCTTCTTGTTTCGGGGAGGACAATAGGGAAATTAAGAGGAAGAAATATGGGGCTGATCTCGGGGATGGTGATGGGGACGATGGTGGGGATAGCGCTGGTGGCCGGGTGGAGCCGCATGATGAGGTACCGCAGCACCAAACGCATCGCCAAGGTTGGCATCCGGATTCATCCTCTCGCTTCCCACCTTTTCTTTGATTCTTTCTTTCTATTCTTGGATGCAGTCTTTTTAATCTCTTTTCTGCCTTTGATGGCGATGTCATTGTGAGGATGGCTTGGATAAGAAAATTTTTTTTTTCTCGTTATAAAAAGGATAACGTGTTTTCTATGCATGTACTTCGGCTGTCTTTTTTTGGGAGTTGAGAATTGGCTGATTAGAAAGATTGGTATTTCACAAGGTTGGCATCTGCTGAATTCGAACAAAATCAAAGTAGCTGTTCGATATGACAATCATGGCTCGTTATGGATAAAACCATAGTTGGATTTCGTTATGTTGTTAGGTTATTGTTAGCTTGTCTTTTGGTATGGTTTGTTAATTTATTTTTAGCAGAAGTTATATTTTTATTGCCTTGTCATTTTAATTGGCAATAGCAATCATTTATAACCAAATGCGTCATGAATTCTGAACAGAGCTCTCCGCTATGACTACTGCATTGTCAGCAAAATTCTCTTTCAAACCGACCCCTTTTTTTTTCATTTGCCATCATTGGATCCAAGAGCTTTCTTTTAATCACCGTTTGGCCCCCACCATTCTGTCACGGAGCATTCTCTATTTATTTAATGGTAATGTCTAGATTCTAAACAATGACTTCTTTGGCGCACGTGTTCACCACACTTGCTTGCACGGATGCTTCCCTCTAAGGCAGAATGCTCCTCCATCGATGCATTTTTACATCCCACAGGTTCGGCAGATTGCTTCGCCACGTTCATCTTCGGTGCAAGAGTGCTGGATTAATGAGCTATTACGCACTCTTTCAAGGATGGCTGCATCTAGGCAAACCTCCTGGCTGTCTGTACACTCTTATCTTCTTTATCACTGAGCGGTTATCCGGATCATTTCCCTCTCAACAATGAAGCTTATCCCCCACTGGCCGACCTTGACCCCTGTCCTTCTCCTTTATTTTTTGGAAAACAAATATGAAAGAAATGCCGTCTCTCCCTCCGATGGGAGTAAGGAATAGCCAAAACATCTAAGGTTGGAAAGTATATTGCCAGCTGCATCTCCCACCTCGGACCCAGATGCCCAGGTGCTATTTGATTCAAAATCATCTATGATGTAATATTCTAATTCCGTATTTCAAAGATCTTTGTATTACCCCACATGTCCTTTTTTTCTGTTTTGCTCTTAATGTATCCATAATAAGTTTTAGCATGTATGTTGTGGCTGGAGTTTTTCTTAATATAGCTTGACAGTCTCTGTATATTTGTCTTTCCTTTTTTTCTTTAGATAAAATGACCAATTTGTTGCACATTTGATCCACTAATGAATGGTACTACAGCCTTTCCACTCCTTAAGAATATTGTATTTGCCTTTTCTAGGTCATAAGCCAGAGCAAAATCAAGTTTTTATCCTCTTATGTTATATAATTTCTCTGATTCTTTTTCTGGGGTACAGCTGATGGTAATGATTAGTCTCTTTTACTAACACCAACTTGATCGGCAGTGTCCTGTCATCATCCAATTTACATCTAGAATTTCACCATTATGCACCATAGCTTTTTCCTGGATGTATAGGATCCTGTAGTCTTAATCTCCTTTTTCTTGTGGGGGAAAAAGCACTTTTCTATGTTCTTCTTTATACCTATGCAACACAAAATCTTCTTTCCATCCTTGTGTTGTCAATCTCACTTCTCATTAATTTTAGAAGTAGAACATTCCAGTTTGTTCTTTTGTCAAAATAACTGTCTTCGCTCCTTTTCGTGAAGAACCCTTGTCTCCTTGTCATAAAAATTGGGAGCTAGTGCAATGTGCTACTTTCAAAACCCCAGTTGACCTTGCACCCCTTCATCATAATTAGGTTATGATCAATTGCCCATGAGGTATGCTTTACCTCACCTATGCCTATTTGCCATTATAATGAAGTCAAGCCATGAAACATTGCTTTTATAAAGGATTCCTTGGGCAACGCTTACTTAATACTTACAGTCTAGCATTAATGAGGGCCAGATTACAATTTGTTTCATAGTTTATTCTGTTCACTATAGGTACTGTAAAGTCTCTTAATTACTTTTTCTGTAAACCTAATTTCATCCCTAAACAATTACAATTTGGCTTGGGATCAATGAGTGATGCTGATGTTATGTATCATATTGTTCTGTGATCATAAACAAGGTCTAGGAACTTCAGGTGAGTGCCATAGAGATAAGAGTGTTCGAGATGGTTGCTTGTCTGAATAAAACAGGCATGTTCAGATATTAGAAACATTGGAGGAAATATTAGAGTTGGACTAATTAGGGATAAAGTGTTGGAAAGCAACAAAGATATTATTAGTATTGTTAACAAGAAAAATCTTAGGAAGCCTTAATAGGAAAGGTTTGATTTTAGTCTAAGCACTGTGAAAGAAGCCTAGGATAACCTGGCTAATTTGAAAGGGAAAAGCTAGTGTTCATGCTAGATGTAACCATCAGTGTGAATCAATGGTGAGAAATACTGGTGGCATCATTGAACCTAGTGACCTTTCTTGGCATGAATTGATTTGAGCTGGGCAAGGATTGTATGATATTCAGTTTGTGTTTACTTTGGGTCATCATGTTGATCAAATTTATTCTAAATTAGATGGTTCCAGGTCAGATGCCATGTCTCTTTCAAGTCATGAATATTGCTAAGAGGCTTTTTGAGGTATAGTTGGATCTGGTTCATGGTTCGGAGTACTAGTTGTCGTACCTATACTAGTAGCTTGCTGGTCCAATGTTGGGTCAATTCATGGTACTGAAACTCAATATGCCCCCTGTACTGACTGTAGGTTAGCTTCTAGCATGGTATGCCTGGTACTGGGCAGTACAATCTGGTATGGTGGGCCATGGTCTGATTTGTGTGGTTCAGGTCATTCAAATCATGATATGGCTCAAGATTTGAATTAAGCTGTTCAGATCAGTTTGGACTGTCTTGTCACTTGCCTCTGTGGCAGGATATATATTTAACCTTCTAACAGGTAGACATGGGATTGTGTCAAGCCTAATCAAACATAAATACTGAAAATTGAACATATTTCCATCTCTAACAAAGAAGTGTTCATAATATGGATGCCTATCTTTAGTTACGGCGTATCGGTTATTATTGTGACCTGACCAACAAAATATATCGTCTATAGGCAGTTCATGCATCATGGTATGGTCCTTCAACATTTGAGATATTTTTTTGATTGACTCTTAGTTTAAAATCAAGCTTTTAGCATATTGGAAATTCTGGTGAGCTGGGGTACTAATCAAGTTAAAAGACTAAAAACTTTGAAATTTAACCTCAAGGCTTGTTATCTATGATTTTGTAAAACGCAAAAGAATTCTTGTTGCGACTAAAATTTTTTGTTTATGCTAACTCTTGTTACTAGATTTGTTACACTCAGAAGCTAGATGTTGATATGCTGATAATCACGTTAGTTCTCTCAATCATGTTATATGGATGCATCATGGTATAGGGTGTTGTATTGTATATTTCAAGATATTGTTGTGCTCCTTAATATTTAAGTAGTTTGCTGAATATAGCAAACAGGATTGGAGATACTTCTGCTTATACCTTCATCTTTTATAGGCAGTTGATATAAAACTTCTAGGATCCCTCAACAGAGATGATTTGAAGAAACTGTGTGGTGACAATTACCCTGAATGGATATCTTTTCCTGTGTTTGAACAGGTTAGTGCAACCTGATCACCATTTTGCAGCACTGTTATGTATTAATATCTCATGTGCATGTTGACTGCATCTATTGTGTCATTTATGTTTTCTAAGTGTGTATTTTGTTCCTAGATGTGTGCAGCCCAAATATTAGTTTTGGGGCTTGATTCCTCAAGTGTGAGAATGTAATTTCCCAAGATTGGGACGGACTGAAATTTCTGAGATTAATATTTAAAAGAGGAGGAAGATACAAATAAAACCAACATGTAGATGGAACTTTAAAGAGAAGAATTTAGGCAACATTCAAAAGCAACTTATGAAATTTTCACTGTAAATCACAAATTATTTGCAAATTTGATAAATGAGGAAAAATACTTATTTCTGATGTTGCATCACATGTGAAAATAGTTTAAGTTCAGTATTTGTATGTAGCTTGAATAACTTATAAACTGTGACTATACATTTATAGATGCGGTCAGGTCGCATGTTATCTTCATTTTGTGCAAATAAATGGATACTTATTGCTTTATTTTATTTGCAAAATCTGAAAAAAAAAGGGCACATCAAATGATGTATCTTGGATCACACCACAACCTCCATATATTTTATACCTGCCTTCTCTCAGAAAACTGAGAAAAGCATTCTTTTTTTTTTTTTTTAAAGTATCTGAATTAAAGTAAATATCAACCATATTGGCAATCACATGGACAGTTTTTTTTTCCCCATTTTTGAGAAGGTAATGATTCTCTATAGGAGCACCAAAATAACTTTATCGAAAATTTAAGAGAGAAGTTATGGGTGAAAAGAAAAGGAACAGAAAATTGAATCAAATTTACAAGTACTCCCAGTTTTCTCATTCTTGCACACAGCAGAGAGATGCTTTTCTTTACCAATGAAAATAACCCTTTGAGGGATGACTTAATCCTCCCAATGGTCTCAACTCTCAAGGCCTGAATTATTGTCATCTACAGGATACCACCCATTCCGCTCCAGCCAAATTCTCCAGCAGATTGCAGCCACCAACATATTCCAACCAATACGATAAGCCTTAGAGATATTAGCCTTTGTCCTATCTCACTAGACTTCATTAATGTTCACAGGCAGTCCATGAGCCCCAATTCTATGTATAAGGTGTTTTCAGATAGCACAGGTAATGGGCAGGAGCATAGATCATTAGAAGAGGCAAAGGGTGTCCCTCCTGAGTGCAGAAATTTGTAGGCTGAGTTGGCGGAGAAGAGCCCATCTAAGTTCCATCTCCACTTGATGGTGTCCTGAGCATTTGCAATTAGAAAGAAACCTTGCAACACTTATTTAATTCAACAAATTTGAGGGTCTTGTCCTTGTTATTGCTGTATCTGAACATATCCTCGAAGACCTATGCATATTAATAGCATAGTCCCTTACGAAAGTGTTGGGTTATCCACGATCCTGAAGAAGCTTGGAAAGGTCTGAATCAAGGGATGACTACCAATCTAAGTATCCTTCCAAAAGAAAGTTTTAGACCCATTCCCAATTTTCTTGAAAATGCTGGCAAAGTGGAAGCTTTCAGATTTAAGAATACCTGTCCGGATGGGGGAGACTAGAAACCTGAAGGACTTGGAAGTATGACAGGGCATTCTGGTCTTGTAATATCTAACTGAACAAGCCTCTTCCGTGGAGATCATCCTGGTGAAGCTTCCACCACCATTTACAAAGCAAAGTAATGTTAAAACCCGTGGAGATCAACAATTCCAAGCCCTCCCTCCTTTTTAGGTCTATAAACCGTTTCCCAGTTGACCAAGTAGAGGCCTCCCTTCACAGAATCCTTGCTTTTCCACAAAAAGCTTCTTATTTTGTCAACTCTTCTTCTTACCCAAGCTGGTGAATGGAAGATGGATAGGTAATATGTGGGGAGAGGAGCGAACAATATTTACTAAAATTAGTCTTCTAGTCTTCCCCTAATAGACAAAAATGTACCCTTCTAGCTAGCAAGCCTTATTTCAAATTGTCGGTAAGAGGGATTCAATCTTGCTTAAGGAGAATATTGTGGTGCAGAGGCAAACCAAGATATGAGATGGGGAGAGAGGACACTTGACATCCCCGAATATCAACAAATCTCTTGGCTACATCCTGGTCTTCCCCCTAATTGAACTAGTTGACTTTTGAAAATGTTTGTTTCAGCCCACCATCAGTGGAAGCCCAGAAGGATAAATTTTAGTGTATGAACGCTATCAACCCCAGGATAATAAAAAAAAATAGCATCTTATGCATAATATATATTGAGAGTTCCTTTATAATCACCAAGGCTTCCAGAACCCTTAGTGCTTCATCCAGAGCTTTGAAGAATAACTTAATTAGAATCAAGACTCAAAGAGTAAGAACAAAGAGATAAGTTGTGAGGAGATCACCTCGTGTCAGCCATCTTCTGAATTTGATCCAATCACCAACAATTCCATCTACAATAATTGAATTCTTGCAGTATGCAAGTAGATCATCCAGGATCTCCATTTGCTACCAATGCCTCTCTCTTGCAACAACTCAAAGGGAAGTCCCAGCTCACCAGATGGTAAGCATACACATCTGAAACAGTACAGAGTAAACTTAATATTCTGACTTGTGCATTTAACTAGAATAAGATGTTTGTAAAGTCATTTTCTTATCAATACTTACAAATTAACTATGTTATTGCTTTGTTCATGTACTTGGTTTTATATCTATAATGTCACTGTGTATGTTTTATTTTTTTGGGTCTATGCAGGTGAAATGGCTAAACAAGCAATTGAGTAAACTTTGGCCTTTCATTGCAGATGTAAGATAATTCACCTTTATATCATGCTTTTCATTGTAGCTGCTTGTCATTTACCTATATACTTCTATAATTTAGTTTTCTTTCTAATTAGGACAAATTATACTTAATTTAGCAGGCCTTTATTTAAAAGATTGATGAGAGCTCATTCTCTCCAAACTGCTTATACAACTCGCTCTTAGTTTTCCTGATTAACCTCCTTGTAAGACATCGAGTTCCTGATTGTATTTGCACAGGCACACCCTTTCTTCAGTTAATGGCTGGCTTTGGACTCTCTTTATTTTACAAGTAATATATTACTTCTACATGCTTTTCTACTATTTTATGCAACATTTAGTTGTCCTTAAGGGCATTAAGTGATTTTATCACAAAGCCTACTTTTGTATTCTCTTTGATTCTCTCTCTTTCTTGGAAGAGAGAGTGAAAAGAGTAACAAAGGCCAAATATCTAACAAAAATGGAGGATATGTATGTATGTTTGTATGTGTACATATGTGCATATAAATATATACATATATGCATGCATGTACATGCACATATATACATGCATGCATGCACATATATATGTATATATATGTATATATATGTATCTGTATGTATATATATCTGTATGTATCTATATGTATGTATATGTATGTATATATATGTATATATATGTATATGTATCTATATATATATATGTGTGTGTATATGTATATGTATGTATGTATATGTATATGTATATGTATGTATATATATGTATATGTATGTATATATATATAGGTAGATGTACCAAACTATATACTTCAACAGGCATAAAAATATACATATAAACTAGAGTCTGGCATGGTTACTAAAACTAGACCGGACTAGGTAGTCGGATCGGGAAACTTGTGAACCAGCTCCTTATCTTGTCTGATTTCATTACAAGACTGGGAATTCAAATGACTCAGCATGAATTGTATCAAACCAGCTGATTTTCTCAAAAATGAAAAACCAATTACCCTATTAAGGCCCCTCGAGTAGGATCTCGTCATAGGTCGGTGAACTAGAAAATCTTCCTCATTCGAGATTGACTTCTCCTTATTCTTGTTCTTGATTTTCCTTGAAGAACCTATCATGAAGTCTGGGTGAGGGCTCGTTAGAAAGAACCCTCTAATCTCATAGGAAAGTTTTTGGATAAAATTATGCTTGTTTTTTTATTGCTGATAATCAATGCCTTATAAAGAAAGGCCACAACATTCAAAAGGAATAAGTCTTCCTAAAATCACGAAGATTACATCACAACTACTACAATTTTGAAACTTGAATTTATATTAAAATTGAGAACTTGAATTAACGCTTGAATTGTTGATCTTGAAGTTGCTTCCTTGATTTTCGAAACAACCTCTAACTGAAACAACTTTTGGCTACAATTTTTCCAACTCAGCCTTCAACCTGATCTGCCTGCCCATCTTCCGCCCTTGTCTCCACATTCCTCATGCTCCGTCGGCGGCCATAGGCCTTGCCCACAAATGCATCCACAACATTACTCCCCTCCTGGAGGAAGAGCTTGTCCTCAAGCTCAAAGTCGGGATAAGCTTCACGGAAGTTAGATAGCGGTTCCCAAGTAGCATTACTAGGAGATAAACCAGTCCAATGAACTAAAACCTCCCAAGTCCCCCGATTCAGCCGAGACTGTAGCACTGTCTGTGGAGAAGGAATCACCTTGCCCTCGACCGTTGGTGGTAAAACTGGTATAGCGGTTGTAGATATACCCTTAAACTCCCGAAGCAGCGAGACATGAAAAACATCATGAATTTTACTATTCGAAGGCAATTCTAATTGATAAGCAACTGAACCCACAGCTCGTAAAACCTTAAAGAGACCATAGAATCGAGGTGCAAGCTTAGTATAGTGCTTGCCGATAACCGAATGTTGTCTATAAGGGTGGAGGCGAAGCCAAACAAATGCACTAGGAGAAAAAGACAAATCACGATGTCCCCGATCATAAAACTCTTTCATACGCTACTGAGCCTGTTGTAATTGAAGGCGAATATCGATCAAACGGAGTCCCAGTCAGCCAAAGCTTGATCGACGGTATCCACACGGGAAGAACCCAGAACATAAGATAAAAAGCGTGGAGGCTCCCTTCCATATACCACACGAAAAGAGGAGGTTTGAAGGGAGGAGTGAAAAGGAGTATTGTAATAATACTCCGCCCAAGGCACCCAATCCACCCATTTACGCGGCCGATCTCCAACAAAGCACCTGGGGTACATCTCAATGGTGTGATTCACCACTTCAGTTTGCCCATCCGATTGGGGATGATATGCTAACAAAAATACGAGCTTAGTATCGCATAAGTGAAAGAGCTCTCTCAAAAAATGACTAGCAAAAACAACATCTTTGTCACAAACAATAGACTCAGGCAATTCATGTAAATAAAAAATTTATCCAAAGAAGACATGAACCACACTTATTATAGAATAAGGGTGAGCCAAAGGAATGAAGTGGGCCATTTTAGAAAATCGATCAACAACAACGAACAGAACATATTTACCATAGGAGTTGGGTAACCCGTCGATGAAATCCATAGAAATATCGGCCCATATCTAATTCGGAATTGTTAGTGGCTGTAGGAGGCCGGTGGGATGTAGATTGTCAGCCTTGTTGTGCTAACATACTGTGCAAGCCTCCACAAAATCTTGAATAGCGGACTTCATTTCCTTCCAAAAGAAATCTCCACGAACATGCTACAGAGTCTTTTGAACCTCCTCATGAGTGCTATTATGCGATCCTGAAAGAACAGAAGAGATTATGGGTGAAGAGGGCATTAGATAAATGCACCCTTTATAAAGGATCAGCCCATCACAAATTATCCAAGGTGTGCCGAGATCTCCATTAGCAGCCCACATACGAAGCTCCTTCAAAGAATCAGAATTGTCGATCTTGACTTGGACTGCATCGAACAAGAGCACCATTGGCTGAGAGATGGCGCATAGGGTGCCATCCTCTTCGTCCTGTTTAGATAATACATCTGCCACCTTATTTAAATACCCTGACTTGTATTCCACTCGAAAATCAAAGCCCAATAATTTGTTGATCCAATGCTGCTGAGGGGAAGTGGTAAGCCATTGTTCTAGCAAATACTTGAGGCTATAATGATCGGTGCGGATTAAGAAAGCCCGGCCCCACAAATAAGGTCTCCAATGTTGCACGGCTTTGGCCAATCCAATCAACTCCCCTTCATATGCAGGCAATTTAAAATGTCCATCCACCAACTTGCGGCTGAAAAAGGCAATGGGATGCCCATTCTGCTATAAGACTGCGCCTATGCCCATGCGGGATGTATCATATTCCACCACAAACTCTTCCTTAAAATTGGGCAATTGCAGGACAGGGGTAGTCGAGAAAGCTTCTTTTAACTGGGCAAAGGACGCCGCAGTTGGATCATTCCATTGAAAGGAGTTCTTCAACGAACTCATCAATAGGGCTGCTAGTTGGCCATAATTCTATATAAACTTGCGATAGTAGCCTGTCGATCCTAAGAACCCGTGCAAAGACTTGGTCGAAACAGGCTCCGACCATTCTGTTATTGTCTTAATTTTACTTGCGTCGGCTGAAACTCCTACACCATTAATAATGTGTCCAAGATATGCAACCTGGGCTTCCCCAAAAGAGCACTTGGATTTTTTTAGAAAAAGGTGGTGAGATCTCAATAAATCAAAGACTATCCGAATGTGTTGCAAGTGTTCTACTCAGGTCTTGCTATATATTAGAATGTCATCAAAGAAGACTAACACAAACTTTCGTAAATAGGCCTGGAACACTTCATTCATCAAAGCTTGGAAGGTGGAGGGCGTATTGGTGAGCCCGAAGGGTATCACAAGAAACTCAAAGTGTCCATGGTGAGTTCGAAAGGTAGTTTTCTTTATGTTAGCCTGGTCCATTTGAATATGATGATATCCGGATCTAAGGTCCAGTTTGGTGAAGTACTTGGTGCCATGCAGCTCGTCCAACAACTCATCAACTACTGGAATGGAAAATTTGTCTTTCACCATGCGGGCATTTAATTCTCGGTAGTCCACAGAATCTCCATGTGCCATCATGCTTACGAACCAACAGGACTGGGGAAGAGAAAGGCGAACGACTGGGCCAAATGATTGCTTGCTACGCCATGGCTTCATACTGCCTTTCAATCTCATCCTTCTGTAAGTGGGGATAGTGATAAGGCCGCACCACCACGGGGTCTGATCCAGGGAGAAGGTAGATGCAATGATCACAGGCTCAGATAGGTAGACTTGTGGGCTCCTGGAATAAATTTGAAAATTCGGCCAACAACTTCAACATAACTTTGGACGATGTGTCTCCATGCAGCAAATGAAGATGCGGGTCCTGATTGGGCCACTATCCCCGAAGAGTAATCTGCCGTCCTCTCAAGCAGAAACTCATGGTGAAAGAAGCAAAGTCCCACAGAATCAGACCCAATGTTTTCAACCACTTGACACCTAATACAACACCAAAACCACCCAATGGAATTACATAAAAATCAGTAGTAAAAAGTTCTGGATCAACATGTAATGTGACTTTTGTACAAACGGCCATGCTTGGAACTTTTTCTCCATTAGCCACCGAAACCCGTAGCCCTGTGCGTTCTTGGATTGGAATACCCAACCGAGTGGCAGCTGCTTTACTGATGAAGTTATGGGTGCTTCCTGAATCCACCAGAACTTACAAGGGATAGCCCCCAATTACTACTTGCAATTGCATGGTCTGTGAATGTTGCATGCCGATGATAGCATGCAATGAAATTTCCGGCTCCTCCGTTCCCAGGTCATTTGGTTCATCGGCAAGTGGTCCTAGCTCCTCCAACTCCAACCAGAATAATTTCTTGCATTGATGGTTGAAGGAGTAAGGTTCATCGCAATTGTAACAAAGTCCCTTGGCACGGCGTTCAGCCATTTCTGCCCTACTAAATCACTTGACAAATGCAGTGGAGACACTTCCCACACTCGAGGCCGCGGTACCTGCACCTCCCACTCCCTTAGATACTCGGCCCGATCCTCCAGCAGATGTTGTAGGCCGCTGAAATGACCCAGTAACCGTCACACACCTATTGTCCAGTCGACCCAGCTGTTGTTTCTTCTCGAATGCCCGGGCAAGGTTCATCACAGTTACCAAGTGTGGAGGGTTCTTTATGTCGACCTCAAGCCGAATAGTTTCTGCCAACCCTGCAGTAAAAAGATCAACCTGTTGATCGGCACGCACGGTTGTTGCCCTTGCCAATAAAGACTAGAATTGGTGCTGGTAATCTTCCACAGATCCTGTTTGCTTCAAGTTCACCAATTCCCCCAAAGGGTTGCTGCTCAAGGGAGGACCAAATCATAAGCTGCAGTAGTCTTTGAACACCCTCCACGTCATCTCGGACTCCTCTTGCTCAAGCTTGTAAAACCAAAGCTAAGCTTCTCCTGTTATATGAAAGGCAGCTAAACTCACCTTATCCTCCTCCGAGGTATGCTGGTTATGGAAGAACTGTTCGCAATGGTTGAGCCACCCTAATGGATCATCTGAGCCATCAAACGAAGGAAAGTCTAGCTTCGTGTATCTTGGCACCGTGCGTCCCTCTGCCCATTGGTTAACATGGTGACCAAAGTTCTGCTAGTTGTTGCTCGTTCCGCCCTCCACTTCTCGGTTCTGTCCCCTGTTGAAAACTTTGACGAGCTCGAATACTTGACAAGCCAAGTCATTAAAGCGAGCTTTGGAGTGTTGCATGAAGGCATCTAGCTTCTCCTCCAGGTTAGTTGGTTCCCCCATGACGACCCGCTTTGAAACTTAATTGTTAAGGCCCCTTGAGTAGAATCTCATCACAGGTCAGTGAACTGAAAAATCTTCCTCATGCGAGACTGACCTCCCCTTATTTAGGTTCCTGCTTTTCCTTGAAGAACCTATTGTGAAGTCGGGGTGAGAGCTCATTAGAGAACCCTCTAATCTCATAGGAAAGTTTTTGGATAAAATTATACTTGATTTTTATTGCTAAAAATCAATGCCTTATAAAGAAAGGCTACAGCATTCAAAAGGAATAAGTCTTCCTAAAATCACGAAGATTACATCACAACTACTACTACAATTTTGAAATTTGAATTTAAATTAAAATTGAAAACTTGAATTGTAGATCCTGAAGCTGCTTCCTTGATTTCTGAAACAACCTTTAACTGAAATAACTTTTGGCTGCAATCTTCCCAACTCAGCCTTTAACTTGATCTGCCTGCATGTCTTCTGTCTCCGTGTTCCTCATGCTTTGTTGGCGGCCATAGGCCCTGCCGACAAATGCATCCACAACATACCCTGGGGGTAATAACCAAGTGAATCGGGTTTGTCCAGCTTAAGAAAAAAGAGCAATCAACTTATAAAGATTATCTTTGTTATTTAGAAGAAGTTATATGTTAATAGCCAATTCCTTACAATAAAAAGCAATGAACTCCTTTTTTCTTTACTATCAAATTACAGAAATAAATATATACATCATTTTATTTATTTGGAATTTTAAAAATTTACTATTTAGAAATTAAAAATATCAACAATTTTACAATTTTCGTTCATTATATATTAACTTTTATCACAATGTTTCAAAGTTAGATGAATTGTGATTTTTCCATTTATATTGCAATTGAGAGTTATTGGTAGTTTTGCATATTTTCCTATATTATATTTATTTTTTAATATCTTTAAATTTTTAACACTTTTAATTATAACTTAGCCTGATTGATTGACTTGACAATTGGACCAATATCCTGGAGATGAGGCCTCTTGGCTGATTCAGTCACCAATGCGTGTTTAATAACTATGGTCTGGCATGTGCAACGTGCATGAGAAGTACAATGGACCTCTATGATTCTGCAATCTGATTGACATTGATCCTTATTTCTTTACCCTGTAATAAGAATAGGTTAGACAGCTAACCACAGTGTACGAAGCCTCATAGATGGTGAGGCACTGGAGAGTTTCTTTAATATTAGAATAACAAATACATGTGCACATACATACATATGTAAATATATATCCACACTCACTATATCTAGACATCATTTGACATGCTTTTTATGATTGGCTGTCAACCTAACATCAGCCCTCCACATTTTTATTTGGGCTTGGGACTGGCATGGGTATGTTATATTTTATTCCATTGAAGCACCATAATTTATGTTGGGTCCTTATATTTTTGAAAAACACCCAAAACTAAACAAAGAAATCTAAGAGTAAGATGACCATGTATTTTTTGTTTGCTCGATCAAATGACATAATTTGATTGTACAATTCAACCATCCTTGTTAGTATGACAGGTTTTTCCCCCTGAGTTAGAACTAATTAACACATTGGCTCTTTAGGAGTTCTGAAAAATGAATTATTTATACAAGTAATGCCATTTTACTTTTCCACATCTTACTTTCTAATGTGGATGTAATTGCTTTTGCCTTGAACGAAAATTGAGAAATTATTATAGATGTGATATCTCTTTTGCCGGCCCTCACTAGTGAAAAGTTCTTTGAGCATTTCTCCATTTATTCTCAAATATTTTGCTGAATTTTTTCTGAATTTTGTTTCAATATAATGATGTAACCATACAGCTAACATATATATAATATTTTCAAATTCTAACTTCCATTAATAACTTAAAAATTTATGAATATTTTCTGAACTATTCTGAAATTTTCTATATTTTGGTATACAATGCCTCCAAAATGTCTTCAGACCAAGGTTTTACGTCTCAATGGGACGGAGGGTGTTCCGACCATAACATCTCGTTCTGGTGAGAAAATGGGATCGAGATGGGCTTGGGACTCCAAAACCCATCTATGCAAGGAAAGACAAAAGAAAAATGAAAAAAGAAAAGAAAGGAGAAGAAAAAGAAAGAAAAAGGAAAGGAAAGGAAAGAAAGAAAGATAGAGAAAAAGAAAAAAAGGAAGAAAGAAAAAAAGAAAAAGAGAAAGAAAGAAAGGAAAGAAGAGAGAGATAGAGGATATCCATCGAAATGCATGATCAGGACTACCATCGGGACAGAACGGGACAGTGAGATGTCCCGTTCTATAGAAAAATTGGGACATCTTTGTCCCATGGGATTCAAAACCTTGCTTTAGACTACTATTTTTTATTTGAATCATGTAATCTCTGACCTTTTAAGTCAGTCCCACTTTTGGCCGAAACTGTGAAGTTAAGCTTCGGACAAAATATTTTTGAATTCTAAAATTTTTACCATGCATCACTGTGAGGACCTATACGGGCATATATTTAGTCAGACATCGGTTATTCGCTGGGAAGAACTTGGATACTTATACAAGATTAAGAAACCCAAATAATATCTTCCGACTAGTTTTTTTTTGGATAAGATCCTCGATTGTTACAATAATATAAGAGCCGATCCGACCTATAGCCTATGTGGACTAAAGGATATTGCAGCACGGGTTCATTGAGGTTGACCACGGGCCGATCGTGGTATTTATGAATGGAAGCATGGATTTGGATTCTTAGCCTGACGAGGATGCCAAGACTTAAACGGGGGGGGGTATGTAAGGATCCAGCATGTATTTAGTCCCACGTTGATTATTTGCTAGAAAGAACTTAGGTACTTATACAAGACCAAGGAATCAAAATAACACTTTCCAACTAGTTTTTTTGGATGAGATCCTCCGTTGTTACAATCACTCCACAAGTCCACTAGGATGTACATCAGATGTAATTGGTTCCATACCATGCAGTGAAAGCTGTTTGGCCGGTTATCAGGCTTACTTATAAATTGACCCTGGCAGGGTATTTACAGTGCCTCATGTTGATAAAACCAGAACAGGAAGCTTATAATCTGGTTAAGTTTTTAACTTCAAGTGCTTAATCACTAGAGGTAGCACAATTTTATTTGGTTAGGGCTTTTAAAGTCCATTAGATGGTATCCGTCATCTTTTTAAAATTTTCAATCCACAATATCATTTCAGGATGCTTCGACATTCTTTGGGTATCTGTATCATGCTCTTATGACTCATTCCTAGTATTGGACATTGCACAGGTGCTTGGTAAATATAAGTTAGTTTGGGGAAAACCATCAGGCATGCAGCCAGCATACTCTATTGGCTTTGGTGTAGGCCCATCTTGGACATGCAATCAACTAATTGACACATTCATCTTTTCTATATTGGAACTCCTGCAGAGTTCCAAATCATTCTTAATATTGCATTCCATGTTTGTATTCATATAGTTGCATTGAATTTTATCATTAGATATTAAGGAAATCCAAGGTTTTAAATAGCATGGGACGGGACCATCCCAGTTTTTCCATGGAACAATATGCCTCGTGTCTGGAATGTCCCATCCCATCCTAGTCCATTTCCCGAGTTGTCTTATCCCGCATGAGATGTTGCCCATCCCGGCATAGGATAGTGGTATGCCTTGCCGTCCCACTGGTATTTAAATCTTGAACAAGTGCCATTTATGATTTTTCAAAAATCTAAGAATTTTATGTATTTTGTTATCTCCTTGGAAGTATGGACATATATGGAGCTGTATTATTGAAATTGCCTATTTTTTTTTCTTATGTTAAAAATTTGCATGCACTTTCTCATAGTTGCAGACCAATAAATCCTTTGTTTTAATGCTGCAATTCTGTTTCTAGGCTGATCTCTTTTCTTTTCTTTTCTTTTTTTGGTCTTAGGCAGCAATGGTGGTCATCAAGGATTCTGTAGAGCCACTACTGGAGGATTATCGGCCCCCAGGAATATCCTCACTTAAGTTTACAAAACTTTCTTTGGGAAATGTTGCGCCCAAAATTGAAGGTTTGTATACAACCCAAAAGTTATATATATATACAACCCAAAAGTTATATATATATATATATATATATATATATATATATATGAAAGTTTCAAGTGTTGGCTGAAGACTGTCATGATGTTTGTTGGCTGAAGACTGTCTAAGATGTCCCTGGAAACATATTATTGATAAGTTTAAGGGAAGGCAGGGTTCTTTACCTGCTTCACTTACAAAGGGGTATGGCTATTATGCATATTGTTATTATAGTCATATGTCTTATGTCACAACTCTTATGATCAATGTGATCTTTTTTGTTTGACGTCAAATCTTTTTTGACTTGTATTATCAAAACAAGATAGTTTTGATTAACATGTGAAGGTGGACATGTATGACTTGTTGTTTAACAGAAGAAATTATAAAGAAAATAATGAATTTGTGAAAAGTCAGTAATTTTCACTTCTTTTGGCTGTCATTTTAGATTTGTATATGATTTATTACTTCATAGAAACAATCCAGTGTTCTCCATAACTTTTACTTGGAAAGTTAGAATTTCCGAACAGCTTTCTTCACCTTTTCTTTGTAAATTAATTTGATGGGCATATAATACTTTTTATTCATTTTTATTTTTTTCCTTATTTGATTAAGGATAACCTCTTATTATTGGAGAAGCATTTTGTTTCCAGGATGTTTGTAGAACTTGTATGGTTATGAATCTTATGATATTACCTTTGAACTAAAATTTTCAAGTGATCAAAACAGGATGATATGCATACGATGCAGAATATCACTCTTGAGTTTTTAATTGACCAAAGAAATATGAGCTGCAGCTTGGTTATTCGCTCCTACTGTTTTTATAATATTTTTGAGATCTACTCTTTCTTCTGATCTTACCTCATCTTCTTACTCTGCCAAATTTCCATCTAGCTGAGAATCTGTATATGTTGGCTGTCCTTGGGCTGCTTTTGTTGTCATTCCTCTTAGCCTTCATATTGAATATATTTTTCTTGAAATTCTCAAAACTTTAATGGTGCACTTTTTTCTATTTTAGTTCCATTTCCCCAGATTTCTGATACTTTATTTTCTTTTCATAATAGAATGGCATAAAGTTCAATCAAATATGATCAAGTCTTTTAACGTGTTGTTAGACTATGTTTATTACATATATATTTTATGATACATGTATTTTCTTTATGATACATGTATTTTCTTTATGAAGGCATCCGAGTTCAGAGCCTTAAGAAAGGTCAGATTACAATGGATATTGACTTTCGATGGGGAGGAGATCCAAGCATAATTCTTGCAGTTGAAGCGCTTGTTGCTTCACTGCCCATTCAGGTTTGCATGTTTATTTGTAAGTTAAAAATTCATTTGTGGAAGGGCACTATGGTCATGGTTTGTCAAACTGCTACTACTTGAATTTTATTATTCAAATTAGATATGCATCCATGGAAGAAATGCATATATTTTGATTTATATAATATTTTAATAAGCATGAGATTTTTACTTATCATTATCTTGCTTTGGTTGCAGTTGAAAGATCTTCAGGTTTTCACTGTTGTACGTGTTATTTTCCAACTTTCTGAAGAGATCCCCTGCATTTCTGCTGTTGTTGTTGCTCTCCTTGCTGAGGTATATGGCCAGTTTTCTTTTTCTGCAACTTCATGAAACTTAGACGTGGTAGAGCCTTATTATTATTTCCTTCCCTGCAATTCCATAAATTAGTTGTAACATGAAATAGGTACTAGAAAAAAATGGCAATTACTTGATGCTGAATCATTTGTTATGGCACTGCCTGTTCATGGTGGGTATCAGAGGATTACTTTCAGGAAAATATAGGTGGGGGCTTTTGATAGATATTGAAATGCTTGTATCAACCACGGATTTTGACTTTGGTTGGAACAGGATGAAAAGAGGATATGAATGCCCATTTTAAAATGAATGAGATAATTCTTGTTGGTTATGGCTATAATACACATCCGTCCTCCTTGTGGTGGAGAAATTGAGAGATCTTTTAGTTGTTGTATTGTTAGATTTGATCTCAGCAACCTTATATAAAGCCACGTGGCATGCCATGCTGAAAGGTTGTGCTGATTGTAACAGCAGATGATGCTTCGTTGATTTTATATTTAGCCACTGTTTGATCTTTTGATCTTGTTTGCTTACTGAACAAAATAGCTAGAAAATGTCCTGGATTTTCATAAATACAATTGTAGCATGTTTATTCCATCTAGGATGGATGTTGCTAGTGTGACAAATGAGCCTCATGTTACACTTAATCTTCTTTCTCTACTGGGAAATTTGCTATTTTCCGAGGCTTGTTCTAAATTTTGATCCTTCCTGTGCTATTTTCCACCAGAATTTATGTTTTAGTGTTCAAAGGATGTTGGCAACAACACTGTACAATAAGTTTGTTGCAGTGGGATGGTGGACTCGATCCATTGACTCCTTGTGAAGTTGATTTGAAATAATTGGCCATTTTATATCCAATTTTACATTAAAAAATTAAACAAACATTGGAACATTCCCAATATTTCCAGGGCTGATCCTAAACATTAATAAAAAGGAAGGACTGTTGATGTCAGTTTGACTGGTTGCAAGAAGAGAGTCTCAAGCTATGAAATGATCCTGATTTGACTGAATGGAGAACATTCATAAATCTTTACCTAAGTGGCTGCAATTGGTATTGTTGGTCGTTACAATGGTTTAATGCAACGACATCGAATTCTTTTGAAATAGCTGCTGGCCTGCTGCATTAATTTCTATTGTCTCATTTTTTAACATTGACTTATTGTTAGTTTTGAAGTTTATGCTAATTATTAGAAGACAATGTGCCTATATCAAATTGAAGTATTAGATAATTGCACTCAACTTCAAACCTGGAGTAAATATGAAAGCATTCCCAACATGGAACCCATCTGACCAAATTTGTTCTGAACCTGATCTTATCCCACCCAGTGTATTTATGTTTAAAACTGGATCTTCCATGAAACTATTGATGGACAGGTTATAGCGGCAGAATTCTAGTTACAATGCCAATCTAAGTCAGATGTAGATCACTCGCATGAGTTGTTTGCAGCCCTTACTGCTTCATTATCACAAAAAGTTACAAGAGTAAAGCCTTTCATGCTTGTTCCTCTCCAACTAGAAACCTTCCATCCAGAAGAATCTTTTTAGTATATGCATTAGTTATATAGTATTTGGATGGGCCGAGAATGCTAATATTATTTGGTTGGTATTTTTTATTGAAGGAAAACATGTAAAAGCTTTTAGAGCCCATTTTTCAGATAAAAGAATATTTAAAACTTGCCTTGACTATGTGAGATGTGCCACTAATTTTAGATAGTTTCCTGCATAAATCTAAGGGCTACCCTTTTAGTGCTCAACCTCACATCTCAAGGAAAAGCACTTGGATAAATCCTTTAGGTTCATGATGTGATTACCTGGATAGAGGCATAAAACCTACTGATGTGAAAGCACACCCTTTACAGCTCTTTTTGTTTTCAATTGCACATGGATGTTAGGCTTGAATTGTTGCAACAATCAAGGTTTTAAATCCCATGGGATGAAGATGTCTTGGTTTCTCCATGGAATGGGATACCTCGCTATCCTATCCCATCCCGACGGTAGTTCCAGTTATGCATCCTGATAGATATCCTCTATTTTTTTCCCCTTCTTTCTTTCTTTTTTTCCTTTCTTCTTTTTTTTTTCTTTTTTTCTCTACCTTCCTTTCTTTCCTTTCTTTTTTTAAATTTTTTTCTCCTTTCCTTTCTTTTTTCAGTTTTCTTCTTCTTTCCTCTAGCTTTTTTCTTGTCTTCATCTTTCCTTGCTTTCCTTCTTTCCTTCTTTCTTCTTTCTTCTTCTCTCCCTGCATGGATGGATTTTGAAGTGCTGAGTCTATCCCAGTCCCATTTACTCATAGGAACAGGATGCAATGGCCAAGACGCCCCTTGTCCTGCCAGGATGTAAAATGTTGGCAACAATTAATAGAAGGATATAGAACAATCTCATGGTTTCTCGAACCATCCCAAATCGGATAGTTTAGGCCATATGGGTGGGAAACCAGTCCGGTTCCGGCATAGAAAATGGCATGGCAGCCATCTCGGAGGAGGGAGAAGAAAGAGAGGAAGAGAGAGATAGAGGGAGGGGAGAGAGAAGGAGAGGGAGAGGAAGAGAGGGCCTCCGGCAGCGTTGTTCTCCCTTTTTCCTTCTCTGCCTTATCGGTTTGGCACGGCATAGACCGGTACGGACCCATATCGGATCGTATTGCTAGTCAGCGGGCACAGGGTTTGGTTCTGGTTCCGTGGATCTTGTAAAACATTGTGAAATAACAAGGATTTATGAGAAGCAATTTTGGAAGGATTATAACTTAGAGAGGATGAGAGATTATTTTAGGTAGAGAGTACATATTCGAAATGAAAAGAAGGTTCAAACTTCAAAGTTCAAACAACAATAATCCCTTTCAATCAAAAAAAAAAAATTCAAATAGTCCTTCAAATAATAGTATTATATAGGCATATAAGAAGAAAAATAATGCATTCTTCAAAAAAGTATAAAGGAAAATGCTGAGTCTACCTGCCAGTGCAACAAACATATAAATCTCTGACTGTGTGTGGTTGCAGTAGTCCCATCAGCTGCTTCCTTGTATCGTTATAACTTACACTCTCCCTATCTTCAGATGGTAGGCCATACCAAAATATCATAATGTAATGGGTAATGCAATTCCTTTAAGAGTATCAATTGACATATATAATTTTCTATTATTTTTATATTTATAGTTCTTCCATTCCTATCTTTTTCTAATTAGATTTTTTCTTATTATATTTTTTCTTATAAGACTTTTTCTCTTTAGAAAATAGAAAACAATAGTTCATTATATCTAGATGGTTCATCGTATCTAGATCTCTATTATATGGTTCATTATATCTGTTTGACGTATGCTATAGAAGCTAGATTGGCTAACACATGCATACATTCTAGGGGCATAATTTTAGTAATTGAAACTTTGAAATAAATAAAATTTAGGTTGTTTCCATTCATGTATTGTGTGTTTAAATTGTGTCCATGAATCGTACGAGGAGTTGATCTGACAATAACACGCATTCTCAAGAGTTGAGAATTTGAGGCATGTGTCATATGGGGCCAATTCCTAAATGCTCCCGATCAATGGATCGTCACGAGGATGGTGACTGATTCGGATAGATCGGTGCACGGATCACTTTCCTTCGAGGGTAGACGAGTCTCGAGTCTACAGTGTAGGAATACTGGAGTAAGAGTGCAGGTGCTTGATAGAGATCAAGGATACTGAGCATGACAAATATGAGAAGTCTCTAGGATGGCTATCTACTCATCAGTGACTTACTCAAAGTTGCAGTTGTATAAATAGTTCTTTGACCTATGGTGCCTTGGCCGTTTACAATTGGGGTTGCTGTAGTTTGACCATACTATCACTCGAATACCTAGCTATTCGGTACCTTACAGTAGATGTTGGCCATAGTAGGTCCATTGTAGGAATAGAGTGTGCACCAAGATGGGATCTATCGATCCTGGTAGACAAGAAGAGGTCCTATATAGTTCATGAGACTGAGTTCCAAAATCTATGGCCATGATAAGTAAATGATGGAAAAAAGTTTCTATAAGATTTCACATGAACTCGAATTGATTGAATCTGACATATGATGGACGAACGGGTCTGATGAATTATCCTTGACCTACGTTTTGTCAGGACTCACGATGGAAGAATCGAACTACACGATAACTATACCTAGAGGTTTATTTTCAGTTCTGCTGAATTGCCACTACATACTGCTAGGTGTTATTGGTGGATTATGAGACCAATGAGATTTATTTTGATAATAATAAATCTCAATTGGTTGAATTAGAAAGGTTCCAATCCATTGAAAGGTGTTTCCATGACACTATTGATAGAGATCACAATGTATCCACTACCAAATAGAATTAAATCCATGGGGTCACACACAAAAGAGGTCTTTGTCTGATCAGATGGTTGATCTATGATTATGAATCACAGATGGATCTAATTGTCAATATGATTGATGATTGATCAAGTGCAAAAGTTGCGATAAAGTAATTTGCTAAGTATTAGTGAATTATAGGAGAATTAACTAGCAATTGGATTGCTAATTGGCTCAATTTGATTGAGCATTAGGGCTGAAATCAAGTTTAATTAAATTAGATTCAATTTGATTTGGTTTGGACATGATTAGGTTAAATCTAATTGGATTATAGGATAATCCAGTTATAAGGGAGATCAATTTCCTATTTGATTATGACTTATGTGCACCTAATTCCTAATTAGATTAGGATTTAATGAGATTTAATTAACATTTAATTGGGCTCCTAGTTGGACTAGGATTCCTCTTAATTAGATGCAACTAATTCCTAGTTAGTTAAGGGTTAGATTAGGTTTGACTAAGTCAAATTGGAGAGCCTAGTTGGACTCGGACTCTCCCTCTCCATGCGCCCTATTAGCCCCACACCCCACACTTTTGTGCTGCCACTTTTTTCTCATATTGGCATGAGATTTCTCACGCCAATCTGATATTCCACACACCCCTTATCTCTTGGTTATGGAATGATAGTTGTCCTGGTCAAACAAGGCAAGATGTCATCACCTAGGACTCTATTTGATAGAGTTTCAAAATCCTAAAACTCTATCCATGTATGGCGCCAATTAAATCAAATAAGATCTGATTTTGGCATGGGAAAGGAGGTGATTTTTCATGTTAAAAGAAGGGAGAGGGGCGTTGGAAGGTGACGCAGACGTCTTAGCCGATAAATATATGAATTTGAGGGATCGGATCTGAAAGGGTGCGAATTCGACCTAATTGCACTGATTTGCAGGGTTCTGACACTAACGAGCTAGAACGGCCATAACTTTATCATCCGATGTCAGAATCCTTATTATGACCCCATTCCGGAAACCTCTCTCCGAGCCCTACAGGCCGGCAAGCTTCGTTGCCACCGTAAATTTTGAGGTCAATTTTTATTGTCTGACAGGCTTATGGCAGCGTGCAAGGTTATTAGGTTTCCTAGTCCAAGTAGGAATCAGGTTTTTGACTTTATTTTGTTTTGTTCTTTTTGATTTCATTTAGAATTTCTTTTGTGATTTGGTTTAGGAGTCCTTTTACTTCTGAATTAAGGTTTTTAGCTATAAATAAGGCCCTTGGCCTCCATTGTAGTCAGTTTTATTCCGAGTTATCAGATAAAATTCTGAAAGAAGAGCTTTTCTTCCTCTTTCTTCCATTTTCTTTTGTTTCGTGCATCTTCCATCTTCTTCCCCAACGATTACCGTGCCTTGGCTGCGTTAGTTGGTATCAGAGCCCTTCAGATCTGTGAGCAGTGATTCTTCCCTACAGTTCAAATGACTGGCGGCGGTCGCAAGAAGACTCAACCAGCGAATCAAACAGCAGCCCGTGAAGAAATTACGCAACGAGAACGGGACCTGATGTTGGAGTGCGAAGATTTGAGGAGACAATTGGCGGATCCAACTGCACGTCTTATGCAGTTAGAAATCCGGGATACGGGATCTGAGGCAGAACCTGATGATCGCAGATCTGAAGGAGAGTTGTCAGATTTCAAAAATTTCTTTCATAGGGATCTTCCCACATGCCGACGAGAGGGTCGTGGAGAAATGTTCGAGTGATCAACCTGTTGGTTTGACTCAATCAGAGTAGATTTACCTGAATATTCGGGTAGTCCACAAACGGAGGTGTTCCTTGATTGGCTGGATCAAATCGAGTGCATCTTCGAATACAAAGAGGTTCATGAAAACAAAAAGGTAAAACTTATCGCTCTTAAATTAACTAGTCGTGCTTCTGCTTGGTGGCAACAATTGAAGAAAACTCGAGAGCGTAGAGGCAAACCAAAAATTCAAGATTGGAAGATGATGAAGGCATTAAGAGAGCAGTTTCTACCATTCAATTATACACAAACTCTGTATCAACGCCTGTAGAATTTTCGGCAAGGCCCCAGATCCATTGATGATTATACAGAGGAATTCTATCAACTGGTGGCACGAAACGATCTGGCTAAAAGCGAGGAGCAGATGGTCGCGCGATATCTCGGAGGCCTACGACAACAAATCCAAGACGTCCTGTGACTTCACACCATGTGGACAGTCAAAGAAGCATACCATAGGGCTGTGGTGGCTGAGGAGCAATTGCGGCGAAGATCTTTCCCCCAACCCAAACCTCTCCTACGAATCAATCGAGCATCGACAACTGATAATCAAAAGGATATACAGCGCAACCCAGCCCCTACCCCTCCTATCCGTACTACTGATACGAGACCTCCAAGATCAATTCAAGCAGGATCTTCTACGATTAGATGCTTTAATTATGGCGAGATTGGGCATACCCAGAACGAGTGCCAGAAACCTGCTGGTTGTCCTGGAAAACAGCTATTAATTGAAGAAGAAGAACCTGCTGATGAAGATCAAGAACCTGCATATGATGAAACTGATGGTGAGGAGGATGATTCTGTGCTTTTGGGAGATAGCGGAGAAGTCCTTGTTGTGTGAAAGAGCTTGCTAGCTCCAAGAAAAGGAGAGGAAGAAGATTGGAGGCGAACAAATATTTTTCATACCTATTGTACAATTGCGAAGAAAGTTTGTAAGGTAATTATCGATGACAGTAGCTGCGAGAATGTTATCTCCCAGGAGGCCGTCAAGAAGTTGAACCTGTTAATAGAAAAACATCCTTGGCCATACAAACTTTCATGGTTCAAAAAAGAAAGTGAAGTCGTTGTCTTGTATCTTTCTCGATTGGGCAGAAGTACTATGATAGTGTTTGGTGTGATATAGTAGCCATGGACGCCTGCTATCTACTTCTAGGGAGGCCGTGGCAGTATGACCGCAATGTCACTCATGATGGCCGACGGAATACATATACATTCTTCAAAGACAATCAGAAGATCACTCTAGCGCCGATGAAGGAAGAGTAGTTACCCAAATCAAAATCGGAGTCCAACATCAATCTTCTGACAAAACATGCATGCCTAAAAGAGGCGATGGAGGTCGGCTACTTGCTAGCAGTGGTGGAGAAGGGCAAATTAGCCGAGCATGACATTCCATCTCAGGTACGTCCTATTCTCAAGAAATTTGCTGATGTATTTCCTAAAGACTTGCCTGTAGGATTACCACCAGAATGAGATATTCAACACTACATCGATCTTGTTCCTGGAGCAAGTCTACCAAACAAGCCGGCATATCACATGAGCCCAGCTGAACATGAGGAGCTGTAACGATAGGTCCAGGAGCTGTTAGACAAAGGATACATCCGTCCAAGCATGAGTCCGTGCGCAATACCTGCCCTGCTGGTTCCAAAGAAAGATGGTTCATGGTGTATGTGCATCTATAGTCGAGCCATCAATCGGATCACCATCAAATACTTATTTTCAATCCCAAGGTTGGATGATATGCTTGATCAACTTGCTGGGATCAGGATATTCACCAAGATCGATTAGAAGAGTGGCTACCATCAATTGCGGATCAGACTTGGGGACAAGTGGAAGACAGCCTTCAAAACAAGGGAGGGCTTGTATGAACGGATGGTGATGCCGTTCGGACTATCCAATGCATCGAGTACTTTCATGAGACTGATGAACCATGTGCTGCAACCGTATATTGGTAAATTCATTGTGGTTTACTTTGATGATATACTTATTTATAGCCCTACTTTAGAGGATCACTTACAGCATCTTACAGAGATCCTTAGTACATTAAGAAGAGAGAAGTTATTTGCCAATTCCAAGAAGTGCAGTTTTGTAGTGGATAGCTTGTCCTTTTTGGGCTATATCATCTCCTCCAAAGGGTTGCAGGCTGATTCATCCAAGATCCAGGCTATTCAGAACTGGCCGGTGCCACGTAGTATCTCTGAAGTCTGAAGCTTCCATGGCCTGGCATCCTTCTACCGTAGATTCATCTATGGATTTTCTTCTATAATGTCTCTTGTGACTAATTGCATGAAAGGACGGCGATTTCAATGGACACCTAAGGCACAGGCTGCTTTTGAAAAAATCAAATTAAAGATCACCTTTGCTGATGTCCTTGCCCTTCCTGATTTCACCAAGGTTTTCGAAGTGGAGTGTGATGCATCCTCTACTGGAGTCGGTGGAGTTCTCAGTCAAGAGGGGCGGCCTGTTTGTTTCCACAGCGAAAAATTATCTGGATTCAAACTAAATTATTCAACATATGATGTAGAATTCTATGCGGTGATTAGCGCACTTCGGCAATGGCGTCATTACTTAGTTCAAAGGAAGTTCATCTTATACACTGATCATGAAGCCCTCAAATACACAATGGTCAAGAAAAGCTAAGCCGAAGGCATATCAAGTGGGTGAACTATTTGCAGGAGTTCCACTTTGTTCTGAAGCACAAATCTGATGCTCAGAATCAGATGGCAGATGCATTAAGTCGGACAGCCAAGCTGCTAGGAGTTCTTCGCGTTGAAGTGATTGGTTTCGATACTCTGAAAGATCTTTATGACAGCGATCCTGACTTTGGCAGAATTCTACAAGAGGTACATTCTCATATCCGAACTGATTATCAAATATATGATGGATTTTTGTTTCGAGGTGTGCAACTATGTGTTCCAAATTGTTCTTTGCAAGAAAAGATTGTACAAGAGTTGCATAATAAAGGACACTTTAGCAGAGACAAGACTCTCACGCTCATTCATAACAAATATTACTGGCCAAAATTGAAGCATGATGTAACCAGATTTGTGGAGCGATGTAGGGTCTGTCAAATATCTAAGGGAGCAGCAACAAATGCAGGATTATACACCCCTCTACCTGCTCCAGACTATTTATGGAAAGAGATCAGCATGGATTTCGTATTAGGTCTACCTATTACTCAGAGACGATGTGATTCAGTGCTGGTTGTGGTAGATAGGTTCTCGAAGATGGCTCACTTCATCGCCTGTCGGAAGACCATGGATGCTTCAAACGTTGCTTAACTGTTCTTCAAAGAAATAGTGCATCTTCACGGAGTACCCAAATCTATTACATCTAACCGAGACATAAAGTTCATGAGCCACTTTTGGAGGAGTCTGTGGAGGAGTTTGGGAACTACATTGCAATTTAGTTCAGCTTATCATCCTCAGACAGATGGACAGACCGAATCCATCAACAGGAGCTTGGGAAATCTATTAAGAAGTCTTGCTGGAAAGTGTCCAAAGCAGTGGGATTTGGTTTTAGCACAGGCGGAATTCGCATTCAACCGATCCATGAACAGGACTACAAGCTACAGCCCGTTTCAAATCATTTATGGACCGAACCCGAGCAGTGTTTTAGATTTAACCCCGATCAGTTCTAAAGGATGATCCGATACAAAGGCTGAAGATTTAGCTGCAGACCTACAGGCAATTCATCAATCAGTAAAGCAACGGATAGAAGCCAACAATGCTAAATATAAGGAGGCTGCAGATAAGCATAAAAAGAAGGTAATTTTTGAAGTCGGCGATTATGTATGGGCTATTCTAATCAAGGAGCGGTATCCAATGGGAGAATACCATAAGCTGAGCCAACGAAAGGTGGGTTCTTTTAAGATAATTAAAAAGATCAATGATAATGCCTATCAGTTGAAATTACCAAGTCATCTTTGAATCTTTGATGTGTTCAATGTGAAGCTTCTCATTCCCTATGCAGGACATTCATTAGATGAAGAAGCATCTAACTCGAGGACGAGTTTCTTCCAGACAGGGCAGGATGACACAGATATCTTAGCCGACAAATATGTGAATTTGAGGGATCGGATCCGAAAGGATGCGAATTTGACATGATTGCACTGATTTGCAGGGTTCCGACACTGCCGAGCTAGAACAGCCGTAACTTTATCATTCGATGTCAGAATCCTTATTATGGCCCCATTTCGGAAACCTCTCTCTGAGCCCTACAGGCCTGGCAAGCTTCGCCACCACCGCAAATTTCGGGATCAATTTTTATTGTCTAACAGGCTTACGACAGCGTGCAAAGTTATTAGGTTTCCTAGTCCAAGTAAGAATCAGGTCTTTGACTTTGTTTTGTTTTGTTCTTTTTGATTTCATTTAGAATTTCTTTTGTGACTTGGTTTAGGAGTCCTTTTACTTCTGAATTAAGGTTTATAGCTATAAATAAGGCCCTTGGCCTCCATTGTAGTCAGTTTTATTCCGAGTTATCAAATAAAATTCCGAGGGAAGAACTTTTCTTCCTCTTTCTTCCGTTTTCTTTTGTTTCGTGCATCTTCCATCCTCTTCCCTCACGATTTCCGCGCCTTGGCTGCGTCAGGAGGTGGCGCTACCTTCTAGTGGCATGAGGCTTCCTTTAAGACATCTATAGGGCATGTCCTTTTGAGTGAAAAGAAAGTAGAGTTCTTCTCTTAGAGATTTCCTATTCTCTTGCTCATGCTTTTGAGAAAAAAGAGAGAAGGATCTCTCTTAATCATCCTCTTCTCCTATCTATCTTCAGAGAAGAAATCAGAAACAACCATCAGGAGGCATCATCTGCAAGGGAGCTAGCATTCCAATGAAGATGCAAGCCTCTGATCGTGACAAGGGCTTCGTATGGATACATGTAGAGGCCGGACATCTGTGCGGCTCGTTGAGGACCTCATTAGATTACCATGATCGCCAGTTGCGGTGAATAGCTACCCATGCAAAAGTATGGAGATCAGATCTCCGAATTTTTAATTCTTAATTATTGTATTGCTTATAAAATCTGATTTTAATATTCAACATCTTAATTCAGCTTGTGAATCGATCCTATTGCATGTAGATTAGATCTACATCATGCATGTTAGATAGATTAAATAGTTTAATCTAGATTAAGAATTGAATTATGTTGCATTCAGATCTTTAAAAGTTAAAATCAACATACTCTAATTTCTGCATGCATTTTCTGGAAGTCAAACTTCCTTCGGTATCTAGACAGTTTATTGTATCTAGATCTTTATTGCTCTATATATAAAGTCTTTTGTAACATGAGTTGTAATACAATCATTTTCTTTATACGGTCTCTCGCCCCCTCTCTCTCCTTTTCTCTTTCTGTTGTTTTTTACATGGTATCAAAGCCTAGGGTTCTCTAGACAAAGGGACTTCCTCTACTGAGCATCGTTAAGGGGGAAGTGTCACTTTTTTTCCTTTCTTGGTATATCAGGATGTGGCTCACTGCATGCATATGTTATGCGGCTTGCCATCAGTTTAAGTGCTTTATATGCTTGCCTATATGTGGTGATTCTGGACTACCGAATCTACCACATATTATCTGCCTTCATACTAATTTAATGGCTAATACTACTCCAATAATGCCTTCAATTGTTGGATCCCTGCCGCCCTCACATTTGCAAGGTCTTATCACCATTAAACTTAATGATAAAAACTACCTTGTATAGGCTCGAGCATTCAAGAAGTTTGTTAGTGCATATAGCAAGTTCTCTCTATTGCGTGGCAAGTTGGGAATGTTAGATATCTATGCTCCCCAGCTTGAGGGGAAGTGTTAGAGTGTCATTTGAGATATGTTATTCCCTATTATTTCTTTATATTTATAGTTCTGCTATTTCTATTTTTTTCTAATTAGATTTTTTTTATTGTATTTTTTTCTTATAAGACTTTTCCTCTTTAGAAAATAGAGGACAACGGTTCATTGTATCTAGATTCTAGATAGTTCATTGTATCTAGATCTCTATTATATATTTCATTGTATCTAGACAGTTCATTATTTCTAGACCTTTATTGCTCTATATATAGAGTCTCTTGTAACATGAGTTGTAATACAATCAATACAATCATTTCTTTTATACGGTCTCTCCCTCTCTCCCTCTCTCTCTCATTTTTTCTTTCTATTGTTCTTTACACCTTTGAATGAGATTCGAAATGATGGTTGAGTTGTGAAAGATGATAGTAAAATGGAGAATTATTTTGTATCTATATGAATTATATTTTTCAAATCTTTGTGAAATTTTAATAAATCAACCATTTAATAAAAGTTGCATATCTATTGATGTATCATTGGTGTCACATTATCCAAACAATGTTTCAAAGCACATGCATGAACCCAAGAAGAAATCAAATCTATGTTTATTCTACTATGACAAGATGCTTCAAGATTTTATATGTTAAATGCCAGAACGTGTTGATTGCATCTATTTGTAACTTTCAATCATTGATATCATGATGAACGTGCTTGTCTGTTTCAGCCAAAGCCTAGAATAGATTATATACTGAAGGCTGTGGGTGGAAGCTTAACGGCTATTCCTGGGCTTTCGGACATGATTGACGTAAGTTTGAACATTTACTTTTGATCAATGTTCTGCTTCTTAGACAACAAATAATATAAAGTTCACTTTATGATTCTCCATAATATAGGATACAGTGAATTCAATTGTTACGGACATGCTCCAGTGGCCTCATAGAATTGTAGTTCCACTTGGTGGAGTAGATGTGGACATAAGGTAATCTTTTCTCCCTCTTTTTCTTTCTTTCTACTTTCATGCTTGTTATTTGGTATGAATGCAAATGTTAGTTCGTGTTATCCTACTTCCCCTTTTAAAATATTCAAATCCTTTCCCATAAATTTCACATTCTGCCTTTCATGTCTCAAGGCAGTTCTAAGATTATTCTGCTGTTCTGACATTGACCCCAGCCCATATTATGTGTTTTTGTAAATACTGTACCTTATAACCACATCCTCTCCTTTTATAAAGTAGATCCAGGATATGGAGCTGACCTGTTTGGGTATCTTTTCTGCCTTGTTTCTTGTTATATTCTATATTTTTCATGTATTCCTTGTTAGAGTTTCTCTCCTTTGTACTTTAGACAAACTAATTTTATGTCTTTATAATTTTGACTTGCATTTGGTAATTTTATTTCAGAGTAAGTTGATTCCTCAATTTTATTTATTTGATACTATCATCTAAACGTAAAATGCACCAAGCTCATCTGACTTATGTCATGTTGTCAAAAGTATTGTCAAGCTGAACCAGGGGCATTTCAAGTGCTAAGTCAAGAAACGTGTATAACCATCTAGAACATAAATTATCACAAAATCTTGGCCATCTCATTGGGCTTTGCACAGGAAGGATAGATCAAGATTTTTAAATAATTTATGATTTCCATTACAAAGTCATGGTTTGCTTGTTCATCTTCTATATTTTGTTAGTTATGTTATTGCTAATGCAGTTTACTTTAGGAAAAATGCCCACTCCTCCACCCACTCAGGATGTGTTGTGGAGATTGGGAGAGCTGCATGTATGCCCCACTTGGCAAACACCAGCCCCATATGTGTCACACCATTCCTCGATTGCCACATAGGACCAGGTTAATGAGCGGGTAAGGAAGAGGGTAGACATTGCAATACTTTTCGAAATTAGAGATGGGTCTACCATATGCTCTTTGGAGATTATGTTCTGATATTGCTATTGTGTGCTATTGAATTATATGTAAATTATGTAAAGTAAATGACTACATGTACATGTGAAAATTATGTTCTGATATTGCTATTGTGTGCTATTGACTTATATGTAAATTATGTAATGTAAATGACTATGTGTACATGTGAATATATATTTATGTCCCTCGTGCATAGCACAGTTGAATTTTTGCATTGGTATTCCAGCTTTGACAAACCAGTAACATCTAGCTTTTTGTTAACATAGCAACAGTTATCATAGTAAGACTTTTCATTTTGAGGAATCTCCTTTGAGAGACTTTTCTGCTGTGAAGCTCACAATGGGGATGATGATATAATATTATGAATTTTTTGTGCAGTGAACTGGAGCTTAAACCACAGGGAAAGCTTACATTGACCATCGTGAAAGCAAATGGTTTGAAAAATATGGAAATGATTGGTAAATCTGATCCTTATGTGGTTCTGTATGTACGCCCCATGTTCAAGGTTAAAACAAAAGTGATCAATAACAATCTCAACCCTGTATGGAACGAAACATTTGAGCTGATTGCTGAGGACAAGGAAACACAATCTGTTATTCTAGAGGTACAGTCCACTTCTAGCATTAAATTCATTTCTTAATAACCCATTTTTTCCTTCAGTTCATTTATTTTGTAATTTTTATTTTATTTTCTGCAAGGATGGTCTTTTCATTTTTTCACTGTTTTCAGATAAATTTGTAGAGTTGTAGTTGTATCTACTAGAGCCTTCTGCATAAGAACTTGATTGCAATTGTTTGAAATTTCAGTAGGAGATTGCTTATTGGTATCTTCTGGTCATTCTAGATAAGAACTTGGTTCCAGACTTGGCATAAGATGTCTCAAATAGTTTTGTATAAGGACCAAGATCTTGTTTACTTTACATTTTACAGTCAATAGAAAATTCCTTCATAAGGTGTAACTAGTTATTGAGATTTTCAAAAGCAGTGTTACATATATGTATCTGTGAGTTCTCCAAAATAGCTTTATATGAAGGCACCAAAACTTAAAATAGTATAGTGCATAAATTTCCTTTTTTGTAGCTCATAACTTAATTTTCTGAAATTTTGCTTAGAAAAACTTGTGGAAGTAAACATGATTTGCCCCTCTGTGGGTATAGGTATAGGATCACTTCCACTGTGTTTTCTAGGCAAAATATGTTTATGCATGGATTTATACATAGATAAAGTTACTTAGAATATTGGGAGGGTTTAATTCCCACCTCTTCTATCCTATACCCACTGCAACCTCAGAGACTGACTCCAACCAAAATCAAATGCCTGCCCGCTTGCCCAAGTGGCACGGGGGGTTGGGCAAGGGGGGTTACTTTTTGTTGTGGTCATGTAATCTTGAAATATCTATGCAGCTGTCAGAAATGCAGGGGCATCTTAACCTAAGGGGATTGAAAGCTGTTTAGGCATTTCTGTTTGAACTTTATTGTAACTTTCAAGGATGATGGGTATAGGTTGGGTGGTATAGATCACTGAGGTTGTGTTTTGAGGTGTATAAAGGATATTGCTTGTATAATCAGATTTTATGCAGAATATTAATGATTTTTTTTTTCTTTTATCCTATTGTGCAATACGATAAACCAAGTTTTGGGCTTGCAACCCTTGGTAAGGCCTAGTTTCATGATGGTGTAAGACCATTAAATATCATTTGCTATTTTCTTTCTATCAATGGTTTCCGTTAGTTCATGTTATCTTGCCGTTTCTTGTCAAGTGTTACAAGCTTCAGGGCAAAAATTTTCATAGACTCCGTTAATTTCTTCCTAAATCCTATATAAACATCCATACCTGGTCATAATGATTCACCCCTATTACTTAAACCTAAACTCCACTCAACCAAATTCCTTTGTTCCTTCCATGCTAGGTCTTGATTATGCAATCAAACTATACTTACATTTTTGTTTTCTTTTGGCACCTTCTCCATCATCATATTGCATCAAGTTTCCAACAATCATAGTTTAACTTCAGGAGAATCTCCTTTTTTTTCCAAAAAAAAAAAAGGAAAGGATAGACCAGCAAACAATTAAAATCAGCCATCGCCTTCATATCATGCTAAACCCTAGACTGTCCTACATCAACTAGTGTATTATGACAACATGTTTATTTTTTTTTTTTTTTTTTTGAAAATTTTAGAATTTATCTTGTTTAATAGGTCTGCTGGCTGTTCAACTTTGAGTTATTCAGTTGTCATTTGGCTTTGCGAACTTTCTACGTTTGAAGCTTGGATTTTGTTCCAAAAGCCTTAGTTTTTAATTTAGATAAAGACAGATAAGTATGGCCATTCACAGCTGTTCACAATATCTTGGTATTGTATATTATTGGATGCAGCTAGCTTCTTATGAATATGAGAAATATAAAAGACTATACTTTTGCAACCAATCTTGTAGAGAAATTTCATTTAATATAACTTTTGAGTCAATGACATACTCTGAGAAATAAAAGTCCCTATGGTCTTTTTGATAAGAAGCAACCTCAATACCCAAGAAATACTTTAGGTTACCTAAATCCTCTCTATCAAAAACACTAGATAAAAAAAATCTTCACATTAATTATTAGCTCAGAATATTATGTAAAAACAGTACTTTCAGCTCAGAGAATGAACACTGATATAAACTTATAGCAATGTGAGGATCAAATATTGAATGATCATAGGCACTTTCTTGAAATCCAATTTGAAACAGATCATTCAATCTCTCAAACCAAGGAAGTTGTTCAAGTCCATAAAGAATCTTATTAAGACATATATGATCAGCCAGTTACCTTGGTGGTAACTCCAAAAATGTTGCCTTTTGAGGATATGAATTGAAAAGTATTCCTAATAGATCATATAATGGTCAAGAGCTATGAACAAATACATGATAGGACCCAAAAGAAATTCTAGAAATCCTACGGTAGTCTGCTTCAACCTTAGTAACCCTTTTACCACTAAGTGAACCTTTTACCATCAACTAGACTATCAGACCTAGATTTATCCTGCAACCAACCACATTACCACCAAAAGGTAAAGGAAAAATCTTTCATGATATTCTGATTTTAAAATTTAATTATTTTTTTTAAAAAAAAATAGCCATCTCTATATCCATAAACTTTCTTCCACATTGGAATCATTCAATGTGTATGGACCTTTGAGAGTACTAACATAGAAGGTATGGAAGCAGTATAGAGGTTAAAGGAAAAGGATAAGGCATGATAAGAAACAAAGCAGTCAACTAAATTTCTAGTGCTTAACCAAGGTACACCATATCGTACTGAACGGTATGGGATATATTGAACCGAGTGGTATGGAGCATACTGTACCATATAGGTTTGGTACCCATACATGGTTCGGGGGGCATATCGGCACTCGGTACGCAAACTGGCCCCCATACGGAGTGTACTGACACAATGACAAGATGGGACCGATATAGGGCCCAATTTTGGGACTTCATACCTGATGCTTAATCCTTTGTGAAGAGCAATTAGGAGATCAACTGAAGGAGGATTTGATGGAAGCAACACAAAAGGCTGCTTTGGTAACAACCGAATGGAGATAACTGAGTGGGAGATTGGCTTACCTTAATGGGCAACTCACAGGCATGGTGATGCTACATGGGGATCCATGGGAGCTGGTCTGCTATTGAGCAATTTGTGTACGTAGATGCCCAAAGAGGGTTAGTAGAGTTGGATTGGAAGAGGGAGGGAAGTTCCAGCTTTATAGCTTTCCAATTATTATTGTGAAAAAGGGTGGCTATTTATGCTTATTGAATTTTAGTGTGGGAGGGAGGTGGGTTCAACAATCAAAACCATATGCTTAATGAAAGAGTTTTCATGAGACTCATCTAGTAAGGTTGTAGTAAGGTCAACAATGAGGTTGCAGGGAGGGTGTGGTGATAGGGTTACGTGGAGACTTGATAAACATGGTTGGTGGTTAAATTGGATAACTGATTTTGGCCCATGTATATAAGCTTTGCTTATAGGATTGTTGAGGTACTTAAAATCAAAGGCTAAAGTATCGTAGATCATGCATGTGCAAGTAAAGGGTGTGGTTTGTGTCTTATGCATATCATGCTGTTGGTAGCCATTTTGCCATACACTAGCAAACATAAAAATTCATTCTAAAATACATTAGTTTATTCATCACTCAAAGCAAAGTTTTAAAAACCAGTATTGGAGGGCTTACCAGATTTTTGAAAAATCAGTATGATAGTGGATACAGACACATGATAAGGGACTGCATCAGCATACTATTTGCCAGTTCCAGTTTTCTATTGGAATGGTACCATACTGCTCATTGTTATGGTTTGCCGAACGGGTCCGAATCGGATGATTCGGGGCATGCCGAATCATATTGGTAGCTAACCGGTGCAGTTCAGTCATGCGACTCGAAACGCCGGCAAAAACGAAGGGAGAAGGAAAGAGAGAGAGGAGGGGAGGGAAGGAGAGGGGAAGGCCGGCAAGTCGGGGATGGTCCGCCGAGGCCATCAGAGGGCCGTCGAGACTTCGAGTCTCCACGGTCCTTCGTGAGACACTGAGAAGAGAGAGATAGAGAGAGAGGGGGGAAAGGAGGGGAGAGGAGGGGAAGGTGGCGAGGAGGCCGCTGGAGGGTTGTTGGGTGGCCATCGAGTGGCCCAACACCCCCCCCCCAACCTACGGCTACCACAAGATTTTAAATAGGGCTTCGCCCCTGTTTCGTTGGATTTTTTTAAAAAATTCCGACACAAAATTAAGTCGGTAATGGATTTGTCGGCAGACCCATTGCCAGTTTTACTATTCCGTCGGATTTTTAAAAAAAAATCAGATACATAGTGAAGTTGGTAATAGGTTTACTGGCTTCATTATGTATTGAATTTTTTTAAAAATCCGACGAAACAAGAACGAAGCCCCTATTTCGAACCCACAGTGGCTGTGAGGGGGTTTTGGGCATTCGGCGGCCATAGCGACCACTTGACGGCCCTCCGGCAGCCTCCCAGCCGCCTTTCCCTCCCTCCTCTCTCCTCCCTTCCCCTCTCTCTCTCTTCTCAATTTTTCTCATGGAGGACCTCGAAGCCCGGGAAGCCTCGGCAGCCCTCCGGTGGCCACCATAGGCATCTTTGCTGGCCACCCATTCCTTCCCTCCCTCCCCCCTCTCTGTTTTCCTCCCCGATTCATCTCCTATTTCTATATCAGTTTAGGCTAGGTACAGTCCGGTACAGGAGCATACCAACTTGTACTGTTGGCCGGCCGGCACGGAGTCCGGTTCCTAGTCGGCGATTCTTTGCTCATACCATCCTGCTTTACAGTTTTTAAAACCTTTGTTCAAGTGATGAATTTTAGATATTTCATAATTGCATATACACATGTTTTAAACAAATGAATATAGTTTTTAAATTAATATGTATAAATTTAACATTAAATATTATCCTATATGTGTGTGTGTGTGTGTTTATCATTGTTTAACATGTGCATTTTATTAATTTGTCACATCAACTAGTATTACACAAATTTACACATGTAGAACAAGTAAGCTCAAAAAATTTATGATAAAAGCCATAGGGGGGCATGTAACTATGTTATCATACTATAAACATGGTAATGTGCTATTACCCATTATCGATCCTCTCGGAAGCTCATATTCAGTAGAGTATTAGAGACATTGAAATCACTGATGGAATGTGGGGAACCTTTTCATGGATTTGTAAGAACAAAATCAACTACAAAAGCAGCAGCATCTATGATCATGAGGCAAAAAATTTTGAACCATCATCCTGCTATATGGTCGTCAAAAAGCATTTGATGTCCTGTGCACACTACAAAATAGATTAAAAAAGGCCTTGCATAGTATGCATGGTTGAATGGATCCATCGAGCTGACAATAGGCAAATGGCATGAGCCTTGTTACTTAGGCTATGATATCTTAGTTTTCAGCTCAAACTGGTTGTCCTTAATTGTTTAGAACATTTTTTATATCTTTTGTACCATAACTTTTCAATGCAATGAATTAAACTGCTCTTCTTTTCATTTTTGAATCTAAAATCAGCTCAAAGCTAACCTCTTCTGTTGCAGGTTTTTGATGAAGACAACCTTGCACAAGATAAGAGATTGGGTATAGCCAAGTTAGCTTTGATTGATTTGGAACCTGACACTAATAAGGAATTTGATGTGAGGCTGCTACCCTCACTAGATACACTAAAGATTAAGGACAAGAAGGACAGAGGGACTCTTACAATAATGGTCAGTGATTTCTACAATCCCCCTTTATTTTTTGCCTCTTTGCATATTTCAGTTGAAAACACCAATTTCAAGAAGTCACAACATTTGCATATTTATATGCTTGCCAACAATTGTGTCATTATTATTTATTCTTTAACAAATAGGTTGGTATCTTAAGGTTCTTGAGTCTACAGAATGGCATCATAAATAGTCATGCAAGGATCAAAGACCAAACAATGGTACCCATGTCGGTATATTGCCTGGACTGGTCAAGGTGGACCAGGATGGACTGGAGTAAACATTAGCACAAGAATGAATAGTGAAAAATTTTTAAATAGTGAAAAAAAATTAAAAATTGTTTTCCAACATTCCAGGTTATCCCGAGTTTCAAGATGTAACCGTCCTGGTTTATCCCAGCCAGCATTAATCAGGATAGTCAGGATGTGCTCGACTATGTCTTGGATAGTGTTTTCCCATTGGAACAGTAGGGTACCAGCAGCATGCACCAGGATGCACCAATGTTAGATAGTGACGCTTGATAGTATCTAGCAAACACTCCCCACAGCATATTCTTGCCCCACAAGAGGATGTGCCAATGTAATAGTGATATCTAGCAAAAACCCCGGCAGCATTATTACCTCACAAAAGCACCCTCATGCAAGCTGATTCTAATACTTTCTAATTATTACCTCCTCTTTTACTGAAATAATAGAATTTTACTCTTGGAAACTTCAAGGTACAACAATGGCACTCTAAGGGCACGACATATATGGCATATTAAATTATTTGGCACATAAAAGAATCCTTTAGTTATTTGCTATATCATCGTTCAAGCGACAAGAGCTCTGGACTCATAATTTAAAGTTTTAACTAATAACAGCTATTGATAATTTGCCTTCTACCTAAACATTGTCATCCCTGATATGCTGATTTAACATCTGTCTCTACACTGCTGAAAGAATATGTTGTCTCAGTAGAAGATGATCAGAAAAGTTTGATCATTTCATTGCAGTATTTTCCAGAATGGATGGAAAGAACTTGAACACCTGATGCAAAATAGTTAGGTTTTGGGTCTAGAATACTGTGAACAAGACTACAAAAAAAAGGAACTTGGAATCATTTCAGGTTCAGTCAGACCTTCAGAGCTTAAGTTTGAGCTGTTTCAGCAATTTCTATTGGAGTCTCAGATTTCAATAAAAAAATTGGTGAAAAGGAAAATTAGAAAAACATAGAAAGATAAAGCAGAGGAAAACATATATCACAAAATTTTAGAGTATTTTCTGTTGCTTGGAACAGTTGGATATATGATTTTGGTGTTTTGAACTGAGAATCTAAAATGATAAAATATGTCAAAACTCATGAAAAATGCTTAAAAACCATGCTACACGTCTATTTGATGTTTGATATATTATTCAATTATTTGATAGATGTACTTATCCATGCATGCCTTCAAAGTGCCCAAAAGAATAAAAGTGCACAACACTATCAATGGATATCAACTTGATATGACAATTCATATCAAGCATTAATAGGTGGTTTTGGAAAGAAAGCAAAATGAAAGGTATGAGGGCTAGATGAGATACCTATTAAGGATTTTCCAAATCATGAATGATATTGAGATAAATTGGCTTACAAATTTAATGAAAATTTAAAAACTAAGAAAATTCCAAATGATTGGAGAAGTGTTGTAGTACCTATCTACAAGAATCAAGGTAATGCGTTAAATTATCCTAATTATCGGGGAATTAAGCTTATAAGACACTCTATGAATTATGGGAAAGGGTAACTGAACCAAAAATAAGAAAAATGACAGTCATTTCATATTAACCAATTTGGATTAATGGCTGAAAGATCAATAATGGAGGCTTTTTCTACTTAGATAATTGATAGATAAATGTTAAAAAAAGGGAAAGTCTCCCAATGGTCTTCATTGACTTAGAGCAAGATTATGATAGGGTACCAAGAAAAGTAATTTGTTGGGCTTTAAGAAGGAAGATGTACAAAAGCCATATATGAAATAATTAGGGACATATATGCTGGGACATTGATAAGTATTAGGAGTTGTTGTGGTACAAGAATTGTATTTTCAGTTACCATAATCTTACATCAAGATCAGCAGTTCAGCACTACATCCATATCTTTTTAGACTAATTTTAGATGAACTTACCACTAATATTTAGGAAGATGCATAATGTGGTATGTTATTTGTGGACGATATAGTGTTGATGATGAAAAGTTAGATTAAATACTAAATTATACTTATGGCGAAAACTTTAAAGGATGAGGTTTTAAAGAATAGTAGAACAAAGATAGTATATGGAATATGCATTTACTAAAAATAGAAATGAAGATGTGATACCAATTAAGATTGATGACCAAGAGATACAACAAAGTAACCAATTTCATTACCTTGAATCTATTATACAAAATTATATATATATGATAGAATTAGAGCTAGTTGGATTAAGCGGAGCAATACATCTAGAATATTATGTGATAGGTACATATCTTAGAGACTTGCGAGAAAATTTTATTGAAATGCATTAAGGGCAGCCATGTTATATGGCTCAAGAGTGCTAGCCAATAAAGAAAGTGTATGAAGACAAGTTCAATAGAGTAAAAATAAGAAACTAAGAGGTATGTGCAATAAAATTAGAAAAGATAAAATAAGAAATCAAGATATTAGAGGAGTTGTAGGAGTTGCACAAATTAAGGACAAAATGATGGAAAATCATTTGAGATGATATAGACTTGTTCAATGAAGATCTAAGGAGGTCCCAGTAAGGAAAGAGATGTTTTGGTTTGTGTTGACGATGATAAGGGGCGGAAGATGTAACATAATATTTTTGAAGATTGTGAGAGAGGATATAGAAAATCTTGGAACAGCATTAAAGGTAGCTCAAAATACTTGGTGACTGATGATTCATAAAGCCGATACCAAATAGTTGGAAAAAGACTAGATGGTCATGGTAGGGCTTATAGTTATCAAGTCATAATAGATATATTATAATTTATCAAGTTTAAAGATAAGACTACAATCATATATGACTCCTCTAACTATGAAATGCCGTACCAGACTGAATCGTCCGATACATCCCATACTGTTTCATGCTTAATCTCATACCATATTGACACTTGGTATGCTATGTTGTATCATAAAAAATCATGTACCGACACTATAATAGGATGGTACTGCCACTGGTACAGGGTTCAGTACCGAGATAGCGAAACTTGCCTCTAACTATATATAAGATTTAAGCTCTATCTCATAAATTTAAGTGTAAAGCTGCAAATGTTGTCTCTTCTTCCTTACAAAGTTTGTCAAAATTGTTGAAGTTCTCCTACATCTCAAACACTTTTGTGCATGGATTGCCGTACCAGGCCGAACCGCCCGACACCACCCAAATCGAGCCGAACCAGTAGGGAACCAGTCCGATTCGGCATTTTTTTTCCGAAAAACACACCGAACTGCTTGGTTCGGTATGGTTCGGCATCAAACCGCTCAGAATCGGGCGGTACCAGATGGTTCAGCTCGGTTCGGCTCTGAACCGAGCCATACCGACAAGGGGACAAGGGGGTGGGAGGGTTTTATTTGTGGGATGGGGTGGGCCAGCCAATAATGGCCCTTGCCTCTTTTCCTTTGCCTTAGACTCTCAGAGTCTGAGAGTCTGAGAGCATGATCTCGGACTCTCAGGATGTCGAGAGTGCAAACGAAGCCCAAAAAAAGAAGAAAAATTCAAAAAAATTATCACAACCTTGAGGAGATGACGGTTTTCGACCGAAAGTAAGATAATCTAGTATTTTGTTAGTAAATATTTTATTTTTCAGAGTTTGTGTCCAAAAAAGATAAGTAAAAAAATAAGAAAAAATCATGCCAAAATTTATGATTTTGGTATGATTTCATTATATATTATAGACCTTTGAAAGATCTATGTGGAGATGTTAAAATCATTAATTTTCATTAATTATATATATTTTTTAAAAATATATTTTAAAAATAATTTTTTTAAAAAAAAATAAAAAAATTATAAATTCATAATATTGTTTATGATAACTGAAGCTATGTATGGTATAAATTTTATGTCCGATTTTGAAGTTTTTGATGTATCATATGCATAGTAACCTAGGCTTAATTTTGAATAAAATAAAAAATAAATAGTATTTAATGTATGTTAATAAGCTTAGAAGAATATATGTAGAGTCTATAACATGTTTCTACTTAGATCTAAGCTTAAATAAATTATGTAGAATTTTCAAATTTTTATATATTTTTTAATTATTTAAATAATAAAAAAATATAAGGCCTTTCGATGAAAATTTTTAATTTTTATAAGTAATTATTAAAATGATATGTTTTATTAAACTTATAGAAATGAGTAAAAAGAAGGATACAGAGCGTGATATTGGTTGGAAGCATGGCGAGATGCTCTCGGCTCGGCACCATTGGAGATGCAAATGGTGCAACACAGAGTTCAAGGAGGGATGACTAGGTTGAAGCAGCATTTGGCTGATGGTTACCCCGATGTGGCCATATATCGAAAATGTCTGCAGGAGGTCCGACAACTGATGAAAAAATATCTTGTTAATTTTAAATTAATGAAGGAGAAGGCTAAGCAGAAGAGAGCAGAAGTGGATCGTCGAGCTGCAGAGCCACCTTATCACTTCAAAGAGTCAGAGCAGGCCTCCGCTCTAGATGATGAGGAGGCACAGATGAAGGTTGTCATTCAGGCTAGCATGGATGATCAGTACCGTATGGAGGAGATGACCAGATGTAGAGAATGATTTGGACCATCATATTATGAATCGGGATCCGGCTCTACAGCTGCTGAGGGAGAATCCGAGTTCAGGAGGATCACCTTAGTCAGGAAGACACCCAGTAGTGGCAGACATAGTATTTCATCTATGCTAGGAGCATTTGGTAGTAGGAGGTCCTCCAGGAATATGCCAGCAGAAGCCATCATTCATGATTTGGATCCACATGCTTTTCTTAGCAAAGATTCAAAACAATAGAGGATTGACAGGATGTTGAAGAAGAATAAGAAAAAAGACATGTGGCGAGCTATTGAATCATGATTTCATTTTAGCCACATTCCAGCAAATACAGCAGGTAATACCTACTATCGGTTTGTCATTTCAGCCATACAGGCAGCCGGCCCGAGTGTAGATCCCTCAGCATCGAAGGATATTTATGGTCAGCTTCTTGATGATAACAAAGAGGAGCTGCAGAAATGGATTTCTTCTTACAAGAATAAATGACCTACACACGGATAGACGATGATGTGTGATGGTTGGACTGGTCCTACCAGGCGGAGCATCATCAATTTCTTTACTTATTGTGATAGAAAAATATTTTTTCACAAATTAATTGATGCTTTGGATAAGGTGCACGACACTATGTATATCTTTGGATTGATGAAGTGATTGATTCAGTAGGAGAGCAGAATATCGTGTAGGTCATTACAGATAATGGACCGCAATATAAGACCGCTAGAGGGTTGCTGATGGAGCAGGGACCACATATTTACTGGATATCATGTGCTGCACATTGCATTGATCTCATGTTGATGGATATTGGGAAGCTTCGTAGGGTGCAATAGGCAGTGGACTCAGTCCAGACTATTACTAGATTCATCTACAATCATACATGGGTCTTGTTATTGATGCGAACATATACTGGGGGAGAGATTTTGAGACCGGATGTCATCCGATTTGCTACAAACTACATAGCACTTGATAATCTTTTGGAGAAGAAAGCAACATTGCGTCAGATGTTTGTCGGTGCTGAGTGGCAGAAGAGTAGATATGCGAGAGCCGGTACTGAGGAAAGTCATGTGGAGAACTTGGTGATCAGTTAGTCATTTTGGCAACGGGCTGATAAGATAGTGAAGGTTATCAAGCCATTATATGAGGTGCTTTGCGCTATGGATAGTAAAGGATATCCCCAGATGGGCTTATTACATCACATGATGGAGAGGGCAAAGAAACAAATCAATGAGATAGATCCAAAACATGGCCAGAAATATATCAACATTATCAAGCGTCGCTGGGACTATCAGATGAGTAGGGATTTGCATCTAGCTAGTAAGCACAAATTCAAGAGTCCACTGAAAATTTCTCTACTTATATGAATATACTCATTCATTTATGAAATTTATCTACAGCATACTATTTGAATCCGAGAGTCCAGTACACCATTTCTGAGATAGATATGGATAATGAGCTTCTTACTGCTCTTCGTAATGTGATATATAAGATGATGGATGATCTAAAAATTGCATCAATGTGTCTGCAAGAGGTATGTTAGAGAAGATGAGGTATGAGTATTTAATATTTTAATCAAATTCAGTCTGTAATCTACTGCATATTTATTAATATAATAAATATATTTTTCACAGACAAAACAGTTTAGAGAGGAGACGGATAACTTTGGAGTTTCATCGACTGTCATAAGCAAAAAAAGGATGAATCCAGGTAAATTACATATCAATAATGAGAAGACTTTGCTGACTTTATATACCTATGAATATCGTAAAATATGATAAATAATTTTGGTTAATATTTTTGCAGCTGAATGGTGGATTCATTTTGGACAGTCTGCAGAAAATTTGAAAGCTGTAGCCATCCGCATTCTTTCCCAGACAGTCTTCTCTAGTGGCTGTGAGTGTAATTGGTCGACTTTTGTCCTTATCCACAGCAAACAGAGGAATCGTCTGACACAGAAGCATCTCAATGATCTTGTATATGTTCATTATAATCTAAGGTTGAGATTAAAATGTATTTAGGATGAAGTATAGCTGAAGTATATGGATCCGATGTTGGGTGATTATGCTGATGGGGACGAGAATCCGATGATTGAATGACTTGCAGGCCAGCAGCAGGAGCCAGAGCTTGATGAGCCGGGATCTCCTCCATGACCAACCAGTTTAGTAGCTAGGGAGATCAGGATGGATCCGGAGCGATGGGCAGATACAAATATTTCACATAGGGTTCCAGCTGATCAGCCACAGCCTGAGGGCACATAGAAGAGTCATTCATTACATGACTCTATGTCCAAGACATCCTTCCAAATGTTTGAGCGAGAATTTTTGAGACAAAGCCAACCATCTCAAACAGGAAGAAGAGATCCATCCTTTCAAAACACAACAAAGTAAGAAAAAGGATAAAGCAAAAGGAAAGACAATTGCAGCATCCTTGAGAGTGCAGGAGTCAGCTGGCTCAAATTCGGAGACTAGGATGAGTGATGATAGTAGTGACGGATCTAATGATCAGGGAGGGACTGGAGGACAAGAAATTATTGTTCATGAGATGCAGTCGCAGGACGGTATTCGATTCACCAGTGAGTCTCAGTTTACACATGCCACACAAGATAGGAACCACAGTGCACGAGCTGATAGAGGTCGTGAGGATACTATTTTATATAAACGATGGCCTTTCAGAGATCGTCCAGCATAGGATGCAGCTGTAGATGATTTGGCACGTAACGTAGGATCCATGGATGTATCTGGATCATCCTCATATTAAGGATCCTACCATCCATAGGTAGCTTATGATCCATATGGATATGGATATGATGTATCCGAGACATCGTCTTCCAGTGGCTACTATCCTATGCAGCCTGAAGCTTCTTATAGATCGGATTTTACTGCTGGCATATTTAGATGGGCCCCTCCATAGCCATACCATCATCTCAAGGACACCTCTCAGAGCTAGAGTTTGAGCGAGAGATCTGAGATGTCTTACAATTCAGAGAGGTTACCTTGTGGGATGAATATTCAGGACTATCCTGCTACTTAGATAGAGGGATGGACTGATGTTCCTTCGGAGTATGAGAATGATCCGGATATCCATAAATATCATAGATACTCGACAAGATTTTAGATCAGTAGATATCTTGAAGTTAGTAAATTATTTTTTTATATCTTAGAGACTTGTACATTAAATACATTTAATGCATTGTTTTAGATTTTTTTATTTTATTTTTTTGGGGATGTTAGAACTTAGAATTATTACATGACCCTAAATTAATTTAAAAATTAAAAAAATTAGAATAAAAATTAAATTGAAAAAAAAGAAAAGAAAACCAGTATGCCATGGCATACCGGCTACAGCACCATATGGCATGGTACCATACCGTACCGATCAGAAACCGGTACGAAAACCGGTACCGGTTCCTGAATCCTTGCATTTGTGGCTTTGACATACCGACTAGCACCATACCATCAAGGTGTACTATACCATATCGGTATCGAACCAATATATGGTACCATATTGCACCGACACATGATACACCGAATCTTACAATATCGTATGGCATACCAACACTATAATAAAATGGTACCGGTATGGGGTCTGGTATCGAGATGCCAAACTTTTCCTGGAACTATACTCCTAGGCCTTATTGCTTTGATGTTCTATGTATAATCTTAATATGATGGTCCTTTTGAAGACTAAAGTTTGTCATTCATGACTCAGCAATTGTATAGGTGGACAAATCAATCATCTAAATCATGGATAAAATGTAATTTATTTCTATCTCACACTCAAGTTCACAATAAGACAATTATATTTGGAAATCATGTTTTCTGTTCTTTGCTATTTTTATTATTCTATGGTATTCTTATTAATTGGAAAGTAGCATTTATTGATATAGCCTTTTTCTGCTTATATCTTTTTGACAACTAGGACAATTTACCTGCTTATTAGCTTGGATGTAAATATGACCGATAAGACTTGGATTGTTTGATAATTACTAGTGCAAGCAATTCACATGGATGAGAAATATTACCATGAGGATCAAGATCCTGTTTTAATATTTATAATTGAAAAGGTGAGAAATGACAATATACTATAAGGAATGATTAAATGATCCCAAAATGACATTAAAAGGAAAATTAGTACATAAAAGTATTATCCATGATGGTGATTTTGCTTAAAGATTTAAAACTAGCCGAAATCTTCAAATAGGACCAAAACTGGACAGAAACTCGTAATTTTTGGCTGAGACTAAAATATTGCTAGGAACGGTCTTTTGTAAAAGAATGTAATTCCATAGAATTGATAATGGTTCTTGTTATGGGGATAATCCATCTTGGCCTTTATCCTCGGTGCTCATCCTCGAGCATTGCTACCTAATGTTACATTTCCTAGAAGATTCTAATTGAACATGGTCCTCGGTTGGAGATCGAGGACTATATTTTGACGTTGGTCACAACCATCGTCTTGGCGTTATGCATCATTTGAATGTCCTACTCGTTCTATGAGAAGCCCTTTGTTGCTATGGCCTCAACTCAGATTCTCGAGAGCCAAAAGGAAGCAAACAACCATACCGTATTGTGCTCCAATACATCATCCCTGACTACATGCTGAGGACCACATCATCTGTCTACCGACCTGTCAGACACTTACCAACGAGTGGGAAAGATCTAGGGATGCTGAGCCATTACAAGGAGAACGTGGGCCAACCTCATGTCCCCTAAATGATGGACGGTCACAGCAGAACTCCCGATGGTTACAACCAATCATGGCACATGATCTAACACCATTAATCATCATTACTCACAACAGATAGTGAGCCATGAGTCTCCGGAACAGTTACCGGAGAATCTTTAGCGATTGGACTTTTTGTAGGTTCAAGGAGCGCGCTCAGCAGTCCTTGAATTCTGGCCAACCTCCTAGCTCCACCTTAGATGGGCACCGACCATAGCTACTCCTTTGACAGAGCATCACGGCAACAGTTATACTGTTCCTATTCTTGATGTTAAGTAAATGAGATGCCTGCTTAAAAAAAAAAAAGAAAGAAATTGTCTATTAGTTATTCTTTAATACTCTTTTCTCCTTTTTCTCAGTTTCAGCTAGCTGTCTTTCATTGGTACCTGCGAATTGCCTTTAGCTAGGACTGACAGCATGATGCATGGGGGAGCTGATGTCAGGTTGAAAGCCAATTACAGTCTTGCTCCCTACTATTAAAGCCTTCCTGTAGAGTTGTGTTCATAGCTGACCCATACTATTGAACTAAAAAACGTGGATTCTTTTGATGGCATCTGATGACTGTATAGCATTTCTACCAAACTTCCTAACATTGAAGATGGGCTTGGTGGCATGAGTGACAATTGGATAGAATGAAAAAATGAATGCAAAGAGTAATTCCTCACTTTCCAGAAAATGAAACAGGAGAAGAAAATAATAGTTGTACACTAAAAGAAGGGTATGCACTAACAGTACAGTGTAGATATTGCCCAGCTTGTCTTTTCTCCGAGAGTATAGGAACTTAATTAAGACATAGTACTTGTGCTATCATTTTTAGAGTCAGATAAAAATTTTGCAGCTCTCAAGTTATAATTATTTATTGGATTCTCAATTTCTGGACTTTAGTTATAACTTGGCCAATTTTTTGAGCTAAGACTACCTATCCACAAGCTAGTTAAATCTAATATTTTCGGATTGTAAACTATGCTGGAACCAATTACTCTTATTAAACCAATTAAATTTTGGCATTCAACAAGATTGTGGCCATTCTAACAAGAGACAATTACAGATGTGAAAGACTACCATTGTAAGGATAAGCAAGAAACACTTCCTGGTTCAAATAGGCTGAAAGAATGAATTATTGGAGCAGTTTCTTTCTTTAAGGAAACATTTCATATGCCACCTATATTAGTACTTCAGCAAGTCTTGAAGTGGTTAGATCCTCCCAACAGTTTGATGTCTTTATATCACTTACGCTAGAATTCCTGCTATCTAAGGCAGTAGTTGATTTATGGTCTTCATCACCAATCATGATAAAGCATTTCTATTTTCACCCTGCAGTAGCCTTTGTCATGTCAACTCCACCTCTTCTTTTTTCCTGTGATACTAGGAGTGTCATGAAGTGGTCAGATTCCGATATATATCAATGATTAAATCATTTTGTTTGCTGTTTAGTGGGGTGGCATGTACTTAATTGAAAAAGCATTCAGTGGTGAGCCAGTCTGTATGGCATTAATCTTGTATTATCTAGAAGATTATTTCAAAAGTTTTACATAGTGGATGATATTTGTAGGTCAGGCCTAACGATATCTGAATCATCCTTGTATATGAGGCCTTTGTACATAAAATATAAAATGTTATTTGTTGTTTCGTCTGGTTTAGCTAAACAAGGGATCAATGTCTTAATGATTGGGAGAATTGATGTAACAATTGCTGGTTTGAAGCATGATGCAACATCATACCATGTTGGAGAGTGAAGCCACTGCTAATTTTTCTCTGTATGCTTGAAGGTGCACCCGAACGTTGCAAAGTTGAACAAGCTATTGAATCTCAGGTTCAAATAATACAGTATAGTGTGGAGCTTACCAAGACAGATTTTTTGCAAGAAAGACTCGGTATACTTAATTAAAATAGAAAACACACGTTTCTTGTAGAGGTTTTTTTGTTGGTGTTATGCTAGGAAGCATCGTTGCTTGAAGATGCAGTATATTTTATGCTCCTGACACTTGAGCCAACATATGGTGTGACTGCTTCGAGCCATTCTGATGCTATTTCTCTACAGGTTTTGGTGTGCCTTCATCACGTTCCCATTTTCCCTTGAGCATTGATGGGCACTTTCTATCTTGATTGCAGAATTTATGTCTTTGTAATTTAAGTAATAACAACAAAAACAAGAGTTTGGATAGAAATGTGAAAAGGCTTATATAGAATGATTATTTTAATGGACATCAGCCTGGATTGCCCCTGGTGCTCGCATGTTGGTGATGGCCGACGTGGCTGGGTGCTCCTCCTTTCGTTGTTAGTTTTGTTCTCTCTTGTTTGGGGCAGAGGATCTGCACCCCCACTGTATCCGAAAAAAAAAAAAAATCAAAGATCCCTGTCAAATGAATAGTTGCCAAGGTAAAGAATAAGAACACGTTCAACCACACGCACACATGCAGAGAGAGACATTTTATGCAGTTTCCTGTTTTAGCATGCATCAGTATTCATTTGATTTAGTATCCTTGTTTGTCTCTCTCTTCACTCTTGCTAATTTCTTTGTTATTTTACTCTGATAAATTCTATTTCCATAGTTCAAGTGATGTCCAACGAATAAAATGGAATTTGATGCCATGTACAAACCCACTAGCATTCTGTTCAGTTTTGCAGTTCTATTTGCCTGATTGTGTCTCCTTGAATATTTTTTGATGTAAAGTTATTTGCGAGCCTTGCAGGTAATGTATCATCCATTCACAAAGGATGAACAGCTACAGGCTTTAGAACAAGAGAAGAGGACTTTGGAGGAGAGGAGGAAAATGAAAGAGGCAGGGATGATTGGGAGCACAATGGATGCACTTGGTGGGGCAGCATCCTTGGTTGGGTCAGGGGTCGGGCTGGTGGGTACGGGGATTGGAGCTGGTGCAGGGCTGGTAGGAAGTGGATTTGGTGCTGTGGGCAGTGGTCTGAGCAAAGCTGGAAAGTTCATGGGTAAAACTGTGACAAACCAGTTCAGCAGTGCTAGGAGGAACGGTAGCAGCTCCTCAGCAGGACGGAGAGAAGGAAATGAAAGCTAAGATGATCGGCTCTTGACGAGTTCACTTTGTATCTTTCTCAATTTCTGTTTTATATGGTCACGTATGCAAGTCGTTTCTTTGTTCTTTATTGGATTACATTCTGTGCGAACCATTTGATGAGTCAAGAGACTTGTTATCAGCTAGATCCATTCTTTAAGACAGGCTCGGATAGAAAAGAAAGGAAGGGGGGGAAAAAGAAATGGGTTACAGAATACGCAAGCATGCAAGCATCTTTGTTGATTTAGGCTTTTTGTAAGCAGTTTGTGGACTGATGGTGTCCTTACACGACACATTCGCCCATCCAATCCCTATTATTCTATAATATAATAATATATTATATAATATAAAGAATATGATAATAATATTATATAATACACCATGTACTAGAATTTTATACGATGATACCACATCATACACCATAATACAACCTATAATTATTAATATTATATTGCATTATATTATCATATCATTTAATATTAATATTGCATTAATAGTGTACAAGGCCTAAAATGGTCATTTTGTCTAATAACGGGGGAAGAGCGAGGGCATTTCAACCCAGGTAATACAGGATCCGTTTTAAGTCTAATCAGGAAAGTTTAACTAGACAACATACGTAAACAATCCCAACAAACAACTGAAGGCGTGAGGAAAAATAAGGATAAAGGCCCAAGGCGTGGACCATCTTGACATCACCTTGTTGCTGGTCTCAAATGTCACACATTTTAACAAATTATAGAGCTAAGCCATGATTTCATCGAGTGTAACATGTAAAACCAAGTTTAGGGCCTTGAAATTCTATTGGCACATCCTATGAGTCAATACCATAACTTTCATCGAAAAGAGAGAAAAAATTATACACGCACACACACTACGTCGACTACAAGGCTGCTCGCCGCCAATTAATTCAAACTACTGCCAGGGTCAGCTGACCTAATAAATGTCCTAAATTCTGACACAAACACACACAATCTGTTACAAACCTAAGATGTCCTTTTCTTTCAATGATTGGCTAATTACCGAACCGCCGCTGAAAAATCATGAGCAAAATACATAGAAGAGAATATGGAAATATTTTGAGCTGATTCAATGACCATAATGTGAATACAATTGAAAACTATAAGGGACAACTAGCAGATGGCATAGCTTATGAAAGGACAAAAATTTACTTATTATCGACAAGCACAAGTACAATAAGGTTATGCCCTACAACATTTATTATCACGATTTGGATTGCCTTCTACTACTCAATGAAAAATAAATATCATACTAGGGCAACCCAAATCAACCACCTGTCTATACAATAAACTCATTTTGCTTGGCCATATGTCACTTGGCCTTCCTCCTTCGAATAAAAAGGGAGAACAGGAATGGTATGGTATTTTTTTCCCATCTACAACAATTCATTCAGGCTACCAGAGCCCATCCACATGCTACATGTAAATTAGAACCAAGAATACCATCCTTAGTCTTCATCCTCACCAAGCAATGCAAATGAAAATGGCAAGAACTTATATCCATCTCCCTCATAGAACTTGTTTTGAAATTCCACCCAGTGAAGCCTCAAGGCATGCAAGAATGCACTTAGTGTTTCCATCACAAGCAGAACACCAACAGTCGCAAAGACAAATACAATGAAGCCAACAATGAGAATGATGATATTGTTGAACCTGATGCATGGCCAGTCATTCACCTTCAGCATGCAGAAAAATTCCTTGAGACAAATAAATTGCAAGATGAAGACTACTTACCCCCAAGCAAGAAGAAGGACCTTCTCATAAAACACGCTGGACAACTCTGCATGAGCAAGACTGCAGACATTGACCCAAACAGTGTCAATTAGTAGCTACCAGAGTTTCAGTATCAGACAAAGTGGACTAGTGCTGAAAATATGAAACATTCTTACACATTTAATTTTGCCCTAGCAGTTAATACAATTAAATCACCACAAAAATATGCAACTACGTGAACTTGTGCAAGAAATATGAAACATTCTACTTCATATGTGGACAGCAGAGCACATCGATCATCTTATGTAATGCCTTTAATAATGACCAAGGCCACCGCATGTTCTTTGACTCAATAACTGGATGGTGCAGCAAGCCATTCTTTCATCTTATAATATATAAGCATAATCCATTATCAATAACCATAATTTACCAAGATGGAAGGTGTACCTGAGAGCCCATAGACGAAGATATGAAGCAGTATTGGAGACTGCTCCAAGGACAAATTCTATTGTATGTATGAGTTGGTGAACAAAAATTTCACTAAATTCGAACTCCTCATGGCCCTGTGAACTGTGATCTTGCTCCAGCTCAAGCGATTCTTCAGTGCTCCGTAGCAAGGTATATGATTGACCTTGTTGTCTCTGAAGCAATAAGCATGCGCATAAATTAGAACAGGTACGCAGGGGTCTATAAGAAAAAACAAGCAATTAAGATTGACACATACTTCTTGGTGTTGCTTCTTCAAGAGAATGGGCTTTGGAAATAGCATCCAAGGAACAGAAATGAGGGCCAGGAAAAGTAACACAAGCTGGTAATGATGTCAGCGTGAGTGACACTCATGTTATATTGGTAAAGAACGATACGGTATGGATGTAAATGCACAAACCTGAAGTGTTTTCTGGCCAGGAAATAGCTGGTTTTCACCGAGATCATCTGTTGGACTGAGGAACATATATATCATTACATGGTACAGATCTGCTTTCGATCCAATGGACCATTTCACAATGATGAGGAGCGACAAGTAACCAAACAGACTGTTTAAAAAGATCAACTGTGGAACAAATTGGTACCTGCAACAGAAAACAAATGCACAATTACCAAAATTTCCAGTTGTTAGTAACCAGAAAATACATATGCACGGATGCAATTGATCAATGATAAGTGCAATAATCCTTATGCATGCTAATGGATTTTGTGATCAGGATCAACCATAACCAGATATACATGACAAAATCTATAAATAACCATAACCAGACACAAATGATTACAAACTTCCACAAAGTGGACCGTGCAAAGTTTGAGGTATAATGTGTTGTCACTTTCCAGCAATATTAAGTGCGATGTCCCAAAGAAAATAGATGGCGGACAAGGATAAAAATTTCAATATTGGCAGGAAATTAAGTTGTCCGCTGTTGCATATTCAATTACCTTAAGATATACTAATCTCCAGCAAGTTCCATATTATCTTTTTGGTCCGCAAGATAGCATGTTAAAATTAGCATAAAAACTAAATGAGCATAGGATGTGGAGCTCTAAATATGCTATATGATCACCAAAGTACTGTCACCACTATAAGGAGCATATGCAAGCAGGAAACAAACTGCATTAGATTCTGAATGCAATATCTGTGTAAGCAAGATCAAATTACCAGATATTCAAATTATTCTTAAAGAAATTCGCGTTGAAGTAGCTCAACACAATGCCAAGATTCATTTGTGCTACCCCAAGAAGGATAGACATCTTCATCTTCAATGAGTTGAGAAATGGCAACTCACTTCGGGTACCATGCCACTTAGGATCCACACCAAATGGATAGGTCGATCTCACCTTAATCAAGCCCACTGAAGTAGCATCACTATAATAGAGCAAAATAAATAAACAAATAAATAAGTCTTGCAATAAACAGTGGAAAACTTTCAAGATGAAAATTTTTTCTCTACCTGCAGGAAGGATCACGGCATGCATAGGCAGATTTGCCAAAAAGCTCAAATGGGACAGAAAAGAACTCATTATAGATTAATCCTGTGTAAATTGAAAATATTGCCATCATCAAAATAACATAGCGGCCACCAAAAGTCATTTCCGTTATGTCTCCAAGCTTCTGTTAAGCACCAAAACAATTCAATGAGACTGAACTTGCAAAAGTAAGAAATCATGACAAAGCAAAAGTGAACCAAAAGCAAAGGAGAATTACAAAAATGTTCTATGTTCAAGGGCATGATAAGAATTTTCACAGCCATAAAAGATATGACTATAGGCCGAAAATGCAAACAAGTTTCCCGGATTCATTTTCCATCTGAAAGGAATGGTGATCTATGCTCTTAGGAACTAGATAAGCTAAAATTTTATTCATCGGAATCAATTGTCTGAAACAATACTGTGAGTTATCCCTTACAGATGGCAACCATTATATGCCTCAGCTTCCTTTCGATAGCATTTCAAGAATTGAAGTTCGACATTCTAAAGGCCACCACAGTTACATTGAGATGCAGAATCTATGGAGAATAGTGATGTTGATATAGCTAGTTTCCCTTGTTATGCAAAAACTTTGTGCAGTTCACATTGATGTTTAGGCAAGTTGCACCACAAAGCAGTGCGCGCTGCACACATACCCACTTGTTGTGTAGCCTAAGACATCATCTGGTTACCATATGCAACATGGCAAAATCACATGTAGAACAAAAATGGATGGTTTTAGGTAAAATCTAGCAAGACTTTCTAGCAACAATATAACAGAACTAATAATTTTTCACTATGATTCTATTCATAAGTCTATTTATCACAACAATAATCCAAATTCATAGTGGTAAATATGCAGGTTGCTTATGTCTCCATGTTATTGAGGTGTTTTTTCTAGGCATCTACTTTAGATATGACATTATTTAGAAATTTGTCTAATATGATCAAGAAATATTAATCAGTCCAAAAGTATAATCATATGTAGCATTGAAAATTGAAACTAAAAATGTTATTTAGAGCAGCAACTTCAAAAAGAAATGAAATTTACAAGAAAAGTTAAAAATTACAAACTTCATTGCTAGTGATCTACTAAGAATGACCAGCGTTCACAACTGTAAAGAATTGGAGCATATATAGCAAAAGAAAGATGCTCTCAAGAGCTGACCTGGGAAGATAGTTTCTTTTCTCGGAATATGAAATACATAGTTGCTAGTAACATGCAAATACCATGACCCCAGTCACCAAACATGACTGCAAATAAGAAAGGAAATGTAACGATGGTGTAAACACCAGGATTTGCTTCCTGATATTTGGCAACCCTGCAATAAGCATAAGCCACAATATTAGGTAGATTCTCCTGGAAATTGACGGAACAAGTCCCTATCTTCAAGGTGATTAACCTTCCAATGTATCAGATATTTTTAAAAAACAAAGAAAAGGTGAGACATGATTGTTTTAGTATTGTACATTAGCATGCCAATTTATTGATGGCCTATGCATACAATTACAGAATCTAAAGATTGTTTTAGTATTATACATTAGCATGTCAATTTATTGATGGCCTATGCATACAATTACAGAATCTAAATAAACAAAAAGATGTAGTAGATAATCACAGTTTAGTATTTATCAATCGCCATCCCTGATAGTAGATGATTCACAAGAAATGGATGCTTCACAAACATTGTAGTCATCCAACAGCCACTAAATGTTTGTTTGTATATGTGTGCATGTATATTTTAGACTTTTAGCCAAAATGATTCACAGAAGACTGTTCCCTATTTACAATGAACAGATAATTCAGCAACAAAAACTTCTCCAAGAAATAACCTTTAAAAATCATGTTAAATTAGTAAATTATAGCAGGCATGTTATAAAAATAGGCAAGATCAACCAAAAAACCTCAACAAGAAATTTCTAAATCACATTTCCAGTTACATGCCAATATTAGGAATTTTAGCTTTACTGCATTATGCAAATTGGAGCTTCACAAAATATGAATAAGCTTTTAAAACAAAAGCAGTAAATTACAGATTATGGGTGAAGAATGAAAAGAAGGCAAGACGTGGTGGCAGTGTACTGACAAAGCTTGGGGGATGTTCACTACAAAGAGCTTTGTTGACACCTATATACAGAATATTAATCATGACAATTATGCTACATAAAGTGACATGAGAGGCACAGATACAGAAAAAAGGGGAATTCTAAAATGATGTCAATAGGGAGAACAAATGTTTACTGTTCCCCAAAATGCACCGTCAATGCATGGAATCTAGTAAGAGAGATTTTGAGTTGATTAAACAAGGATTAAAATTTTTTTAAAAAAAATCTTGATCCCTCACATGGTAGGAAAAATTTTAGAAGCAGCTTAGATTAGCTGATATCCAGAACCATTCAGTGGAGACAAACTATATAAGCCCCAGCCTAAACCAATAGGTATTGGGATATTAGTGGTGGTTTGTTGTTCACTAGGGGAATGGGTCTCTATCATCGCTTACCATGGTTTCAAAACCACCAAATGGACGAATGACTATTCTAGTGCAAGACCCACACCAGTATGTATACAAGTATGTACCAGTTGTGCCGGTCTATACCAATCCATATCAGTGCATACCAGTGCATATCAATACATACTGACCCAGATTTGTTGGACCTATCAATACTAGTGCGTACCAACCATACTGTACTACTACCAAACTGATACATGGTACAAGGTGTGCACCGATACTCAAGACGCTGAATCGGCCCCTAGACCAAGTATAGCGACACTATTTTAGGATAGTACCAGTATAGGGCCCCGTACTGAGATAGCGAACCTTGGTACCGGCAATATCGTGATGATCTATACCAATGGTTTTTCAATCTTTTAGAATTTGTAAGTTTCGATATGTACCGTCATGCTTGTATTGCACTGATACCGTTCTGTTCCCATGGAAGAATGGGGTTCGGTAATGATATTTAGAACCTCATAGCTTACAAACAGTATTGTTAAAGGCCCTAGGAGCACTCAAGTGCCAAGGATCCCTAGAGCTTGGGTGCAAGGCGAAAGGTACAAGCGCGTGACTGAGAGAAGTCGGGCATCAAAAATAGAAAAACAGAGAACTAGCTATGGGCAAGAATTCTAGCAAATAAAAACTAGCACCATGTTATTAAAAAGTAAAAACTAAAAATTAAAAAAAAAATCTAATCATAGACAAGAAGTCCAGTAATATAAAAATTAGCTCTAACCTAAAAACAATCAAATAATTGCTTTCTAAATTCCTAATTGGCTAATCCTTCCCCTCATCATCATCATCATTAAGCAAACTAGCTTCATCATTTTCTTTTTGTTCCTCTCCAATATCTTTCTTATACTCATCATCTGTCTCCTCTGATTCATCTACAAGCTACACTTGGGATGGTCTACTAAACTTTGATCTTGATGATGACGTTAAAGCTCCCCCTTTGGAAGATGTTTTTGCATTAACTCTAGTGCGATAAGCAGACTCATAAGCTTCAGAAGCTTTGGCAACATGATCCCATGTCAAACCATCATCACTGTCACTAAATACTTATTTTTGTTTACCATTCCCATCGGTATGCACTCGCTTCATTCTTCTGGTCAACTACTCATTGCAATCATCAATATCTTTTAATGATACAGGATCAATGTGGTTTCATCTACTATATCAACGCATCAATGCCCGATTATATTTAACAAACACCAGATCATTCATAATTCCTATGTACTATAACTAACATTTCCTACATAGTATAATTGATCTTTCCTATATACTATAATTGATCTTTTCTATGCACTATAATTGACCTTTTCTATGTACTATAACTGACATTTTCTATTCTTTAGAAATTAAAAATTAATACTACAACTAACCTCATTGCACCTCTGATCAATGCAGAGGCGTGCGCCTGAAGGCTATCGCCTCGCCTAAGGGGTATAAAGGCAATGGCCCTTGCGCCTAATGCCTTTTACGCCTAAGGCGCGCCTTTAATAACACTGCTTACAAATGTAAAACAATTAGCAATATACTACAACCAATTCTTGAGCTCAATTTGCTATATCCGACACAATTTTGCAACATATACATGACCCTCTTCACTATTATATGAATATAACCATGCATTAATCCATGATTTTGCTATGTATAGCATCTTTCTTAACTGTCACAACCATGTATACACTAAAGATTTTAGTCATATAATGGTATCCGAAAACCATTAATGGTTCAGCAAGAGAACAAAGTATAAACATTAACCATTCAGGAAATCATTTTCTAACAGCATCCCCAGATGTCACATTTATAAAATCATGAAGCTATTCTGTTAAAAGTTGAATCACCATTTTTTCCAATCTTTGGATCAAAAAGTTTGATTTTGATGAATATTAAGTTGACATCAACATAGCAGAAAAAATATTGATTCTGATGTTCTCTTCAGCATTTATTGCTAGATATTATCATTGTACTAGTATTTACTCTTTTGGATCATCTCCATCTTTGTATATAGGCCAAAATACTAAAAAACATATTAAAATTAAGTACACAAACAGCAAAATTAGAGCCAATCTAAATTTTTGCAGCGTGCTTTAAGTTTCTAAATGGATGACCTTTTTACTCTTAAGCACTCTAATACCTTCACATAGCACAGGTGTATTACAAAAATAGCTTGGTTTTCATATGCAACCATGTAAAAGATAAAATTTCCGGTTAAACCCATTGAACTTACCCATAAGCATCAACAATTTCCTGGAAAGCTGAGGTAAATTTGTTTGTCCGGAAATATGTTGGCGGAGATTCTTTCGTATGGAGAACCTGGAAAATAGAGCCAACTTGGGAGTTGCTATCATAGGTAGCCTGCTTCAATGCATCTTGAACCTGGCAAGGTAAGCTCAATAGAGTGTGTATGGGCCACTAATACAGAACACTACAATAACAGAAAACTTTTACCAAGGAAGACCTCAGAACATTAAAATAATAGTTAGAAACAGATACCTGACTTGTTGCAAAAACAGGGCTCCAGCCCTCAGCAACTACACATTTCTTTGTTACATCAAGGCTGAGCATGTTTAGAGTGTGGTATATAGATTTCTCTCTCCTTACCTGAAATATTTGGGCTTTGGTGAAATTCAAGAAATCATAAAACCTGTCTATGCTGACATAGTGCTGACCAAATGCTTTTGAAGTATCAACAGAAAACATAGAGAAATAAATGAATAAAAGCCCATGATAACTTCAGAGGATAAAGGAAATATGATTTCTGAGTGATTTTAACACAAAAAGACATTTTAAAAAAAAAAAAATCAAACTTACCAAGTGATTCCACTGCTCAAACTGATAGCCTATATTTTTAAGTATATTATCGCGGTGAATTAATCCGACATCTATTGTGGTCTTCAGCTCTGAGATTTTTCCTGACACCTAAAATCCAGTAGCTCCAAAATTCAGATAAAACCGTACATGGTTATAATAGCTAGAAATTAAGAACAAGAAAACGAGTCCCATCATACATGTCAATCATTAAAAAAAAAGTATAAAACCCCTTGTTATTTAATTAGATAATACCATCCAGATAATTTTAGCTTATACTAAAAAGCATCTACTATCCACATGAGAATAAAAAGTAGAAGTAACAAGACAAGTTTGCTAATTAAAGAGAGAAAAATAAAATAAAAGCAAGCTGAAATATCTAACTGACCTTAAGATGAAAAAAGAGCAAATGCAATATCTTTAACTCAGCGATTCATCATTCACCATTGAAATGCCAAAGAAGATGCAAAAGAGCATAAACATCATCATGGAACATCATGCTTTTTGATACTGTCAAACAAAAATAATCATGTACGGAGTTCAAATCCATGCAAAAAGTTGTACAGATCCATAGAGCACTGATATCACCCTGCTGTACTGCATGGTCTACATGCCCAGCAACCTTAGCAATCAATCAAGAATCCCACAAAAATAAGCAACAAGAATTCTTTTTCCACTTATTGCAGACTGAGGGACAAAATTTTCAGTGCTATGAAAGGAAAACTTGTTATCATATTTACCAGTGTGGAGGACTTGCTTTTGAGCTTGAGTGAGCAAACATAGATGCTAGTAATCATTGCAGATCATAGAATTGTTGTATATATAACAATACCATTTTGTATTGCCATTGATCAATTTCTAAGGCAAACAAAGAAACAATACTTCTCAATCGATGCTTAGTTACTTCAACAAACAGAAATTGGATCAACTTCTAAAAATTTCAAAGTGTTCAAAACCCTCAGAGCACAAACCCAGCCAAGGCAACATGTCGTGGCCTCAACTTTTATGGCAAATAGCAAAACAAGTTCTCTAATGGATGCTTAGTTACATTGCAGACAGAAGCTGAACTTCTGTAATTTAAAGAACACTTTTTGAATTTTATAAAATTTGAGTCCACCTGAAGATCAAAAACATGGATTCTCAGTCAACTCCAAACCATAGTATTAACTTTGAAAACTGGAGCGATCTGGAAAGTAATTTCTCTAAAACATTAGCTTTGGTTCATGGTCGGTATGGCACCATGCCAACCAAACTGGGTGGTTCGGTCTGGCATCATACACCATGGGCAAAACACATGAACAATCAAACCATGGAATGTCAAATCGTCCCAAACCAAACGGTTCAGGACATTCCGAGCCATCCCAGCGGTAACTAGGACGGTTCGGCCAAGGAAAATGGCACACCGGAGAATGGAGTGATCATAAGAATATAATACAATATGTCCATGTTTTTTTTTCACTTTCTTTTTCTTAGAAAGCACTCACTAAGTTACTTACGGAATGAATCGAGGAACTGAGGACGTTTCCAATACCGACAGCAGCTCCGGCTGAAGCAATTGTAGCAGCTCCGGCACCTATTGATTTTGCACCTTCTAACATCTCGAGACGAGAATTTGCTCGTCACGTTCCTTCGCTCAATGCCTACTTGAAGTCTGTGTTCTGTTCGCCTACCTTTTCCGATCCCACCTACCACTTAGAAAGAAAAGTCCACTTTCTAAACAAATTCTTAAGCTTGATCGGTGGCACCATCCGGTTCAAACCGGTTTGGTCACCTCCCGGCGTATTCTGAGCTGGCTTAGTAAGTTGGTTTAGGATAACGAAGGCAGCTAGCTAGGCACGAAAGTGTATTAGCTAGATAACCTAACGTTGCAGATCCTTAGTGTGGAAAGCTACGGATTTGTGACTACTTGGTTTGACTAACCAAGCGCCTCCCCTCCGTAGGTAGAATGGTTCCAGAGGGGATCCTCTTCCCTACGGTTCAGACGAGTATCCTCGCGCAATAGCCCAACACTCGATTATAGATAAACCATGTTTCATGATTTATTTACTATAACCGAGCGCTTAGGTACGCGAGGTTGGCGGACTCTCTTGGAAGGGAGTCGGCGCCTTCTGGGTCTTTGTCAAAAGGCCCAGTTGTGCGTCTTTGGCAGGGTAACCAAGGAGCATTGCTTAGCATCGCTCGCAATGGTGAGGGAGACTAGACGTCTTTATAAGTCATCAGGTCCCACATGACCAAAATTCTGCCTCTAAGATTGGAGTCGTAGTTGATCAAATACTCAATGCCTCCCAAAATACTGTTAGCAGCAATAGCACTTTTGTTTTCTCTGATTTTAGTCTCGACTAGACCTACAAGATCTGGTTTCTCTTTTCTTTATTAGGTCCCTTACCTCCCTTTGTCTCTCCTTCTTATTCATACCTCGGACGTTCCACATCACTATCTTCATGGGGTAAACGTTTGGGAAGTCTTTTTGCACTCCTCCTTACTGAGGTTCTCCTTCATGCTTTTTGTCTTGACCCCCTTCTGTTTGGTAGTTTCAGAGTTAGGGGAGCTCACACCTTTGCCTTTGTTCTTCTTCTTTGTCTGCTTACTCTTGCTCATGTCTCTGCCTAGCTCGGCCATCATTGACCATCAAGTCTTTTAGGGGCAATTTATTGCGCAGGCTGACTTGTCACCTTGGTATGATTTTGCTATAACTTCTATGCTTTCCCAAAATTCTCACACATCGCTAATGTTTTCCAATAGTGTCTAAAGCACGGGTTGATTGATTGATTTGAAAGTGAAAGCTCGGTAGCGGACTGACCAGAACCAAGCAAGGGATGAGTTATGACACCAATAGCTAGGGGTTCGCAGACCCAGCAGCTCGGGAAATATCCCAATCTGATTCTGATTCTGATTCTGATGAAGTCGCAGGCCATATTGGAATGAAAGGAAGGTAAGCCGCTTCACCTCCGTCTGCCTATCCCCTTTTTTCTTCCTTTGTTGCCGCTTCCAGACATGGGAAAAATTAGAGGAATGAATGAGGTATTGCTGACCAGGTGAGAGAGATATTGCCAATTGCACCAGCAGAGCCGGAGTAAGCGGATTGGCGTTATCAGATCCAGATGAGCTCAGAGCCATAGCCTATGCGAGCCTTACCAGAGCTCTTGTACATTTTTCAGTTTACCTATGAGAGATCCGGTCTAAAAAAAGGCCTATTTGAGAGACTTATTCTCGGTATAATCCTCTATAAAAGAGCTTGAAGAGGCACTATAAACATGAGGAGGGCATAGATCCGATACAGACAGATGTGAAAAATGTTGCGACAGCTTCAACCCTTTTTTGGACCCTTTCGAGCGATACATAATTGAGTTTCATATTCTATATTCCCTATGTGCCGCAGCCGTTCACTCTTGAATTCATTCCTTCACGGAAGACTAGAATACTGAATTGCATTGAGGTAGTGATAGCGCATTGAAATTTGATACTGAGCACGGAAATTAAGGCGCCTTATCGAGAGTTCTTACTGGCGGGACCCCTATCTCCTCGATTGAAGAAGGGCTGATGCTTAAGGAAAGAGAGGCGTAAGGAAGCTGAATGATAGCGTGATAGAGAGAGGGAGCGCTCGTAGAGCTTGAAGAGGGGGAATTCGCGCTTCGACCAATTAAAGCAATTAGCCACTAGACCGAAGAGGTGGCGCTTAACGACACAGAGAGACTGCGAACGCTAGGCCTGAGTTAGCCCTAAAAAAAAAAGACTTGTAACTGGACCCTAGTACCTCTCAATGAGAGAACTGGCATATTCTTACTAACTAAACAAAGGAAGGCATAAAGACTCAGTCCCTCACTCCGGAAAGGAAGGAGAGAGCTCAGAGGGCAAAGGATGTAGTATTTCAAGTCAAGAAGCTCGTCGTCTTACTGATTGAGCACTTGGCGAGGCAGGAGTGGATTGACCAAGGATGGGATTCGCGCATACCAATGAATGGAGTCGAAAACTTTAGAAAATCTTTCTTTTCTTTGTAAACAAGTAAGCAAGAGAGGGTACTCGTGGACCGATTGAGACAGCAAAGAGAAAGAGCCTTTCCAACAAATTCGCGGACAGATGACCAAAGAAAGAAGATAGAGCCTTGCTGACAGATCAGAAGAAAGAAGAGTCTGAGACCCTTGTCCCAATTGAATTGCAAGGGATGACCTATACAGATAGATAGACGAGAACTCAAGGCTAGAGGCTACCAGTACTTTAATAACTACTTAAATAGATTACCGGAACAAAGAAGGAAGCAAGGGAGAGCTCTAAGTTGATTGAGAGAGTTGCCACTCCCAATGACGAGATTCGAGAAAAGCAGGAATGGGCAGATCAGGCCCAAAAGAAAGCAAATTATTGCATTTTTAATTTTTCACTAGTAATCACTCTATTAGAGGGACTGAACAAGCTTTATAGAAAGAAAATCAACGAAACTTATTCCACAGGTTTTTTTCTGGACCAGGAAGAGATGGAAGATGGGCGAAAATTACACAGGATGGAAAGAAGGAAGTAGACAAAAGCGGAGGAAAGAAGAAAGCTCAAGCAAGGGAGAATGGAATCAGACGTAAACCAAGGTCGGAGAGGCCTTAGGTAGTAATTGAGATGCCTTCAATTCAGACAAGAGATGACGCACGCTTCACAAGGAAGCTTGGAAATGGCGTACTTATTGCACCTGGCACTAAGAACTCGAGTGCCGCTGCTGCTACGGGGGAGATTTTTGAAAAGACAGGAAGCGCTATTGGACCTGGATCCTTGCCAGTTGATAGTGGAGCCTTACCCGATTCCAAAAGGGATTGATTCCCGGGAAGGCAAATGCTACCTTGACAGAAGACTTTACTAAACTTCCATAACCTTGAATGAAAAAATAGATATTTCGATATATCATTAAGGGAAGAACTATTCCTTTACTTCTTGGAATGCTAATCACAGCGATTTACTTCGCTAGCAAAACAAGTAAGAGAGGAAAGAGAATACTCAAATCGATAAATTGCCAATTGAACGAGATGAACTCACGAAACACAAGTAAGAGCTAGCTTGCATTGAGAATGAGGGGCCGTCTGATGGACTAGTTTTCAGCTCCTTACTTACCTACCCTTATATATTATAGAAAAAGAGTAAAAATTCCAATGATTACACAGCCCACTTCGCTCCGCACCCTACCTTCCTTAATGAATCCTCCGTTGGGTCGGCATCGGGACGGAGCGTACCAGCTGGCTATGCGACTGCGTGGGCCAGGAACGAGTACTTCTTAGCCTGAAGTCAACATAACGTCAACTTTCAGTCATGCCTTTTGGGAAGAGTGCTTCGGTCCCTCTCCTTTTAGTCGAGCCGAGCTTACTCTCTCCGAGGGTGAGGAGAAAGGGTTTTTTTAAGAAAGCGAGAGCTTACTTTTTTCATTCTATGGGGAGTTGGGGCTAAGCAACAGAAGATTCGGGAGTTCACCGTAGGGTACGTACATATGGGAGGATTATCGGGTTGAACGCGAGAAAGAAAATTTCTTCGGCATACACCGTCTATACAAGGTTTGGATGAAAAAAGAGTTGCGCAATGCGTATCACTATGGGGTCAGATCAGCACTATGCTATTAATCGCACCTTTGGTCTCCTGTAGGCAGCGCGCCAATGGGCGTGGGCTAGACTTTTCACTAGGTCAGATGGGCACTTAAAGTTAGTCGTCAAGACATCAAGTTTCAGCTATACCACCAAGACTGCTGAAATTCGGTCGTCCTTTTGACGACCTTCCGTAGAGAATAACGGAGTCAGTGCTAACTAAGGTGGCTAATCGCAGAAAGAACCTAAATGCCAAAACAAAATATTTGTATGCAAGGGAATCGAAGTGATTAGAACAGAACTGAGCTTGCCAGCCAGGAATGAAGAAGCAAGAGACGCTATTCGTGGACAGAGCAAGGGACAGATAGAGGAATGGTTTACCGCCTGTATCCTTTCCATTAATTGATTGCATACCGTCTTGCTCCTGTTTACCGTACTATTAGCTGTACTTCTTTCCGAATGGTTGATATAATCATTCCCTACTCTATTAGGAGTATACTCTATAGTTGTCTTTCCTTTCCTGTACTATTCAAACCTTGACTACTATTAAAAAAAGAAGGGGGCTATGAAGGCCATCTTCCATGATATGAAGCATACATACATGGATGACTATGTGGATGACATAGTAGTCAAGTCCAAGACAAGGAGCAATCACATAGAAGTCCTACGATTAGTCTTCGAGAGGCTTAGAAAAGATCAGTTTAGGTTGAACCCTACAAAAAGCGCCTTATGCGAATAGATGTAGCCTCTGGGAAGCTCTTAGGACTCATTGGTTTTAAGAAGAGATGTTGGGGAATAGAAGTGGATCCGGCTAAGATTCAAGCCATCCTCGACATGCCACCTCAAAAGACCGTCAAGGAAGTCCAAAGTCTCAAAGAGGAAGGCTTGCGTCCATCAGAAGATTCATTTCAAAGATGGCTGTCATAAGGGTGAAAATACACCTTTTAACAAGTTGCTAAGAAAGAGCAAGAAGTTCGAGTGTTCAGCAGCCAGCAAGCCTTTGAAGATATCCATAAAAACCTTTTCCACCCTCCGATCTCAATCCCCCCGGCCCTTGCTCCTCTACATTTCGACGACCGAGATGTCCATAGGATGCGTCCTGGGACAGCATGATGATGACGGGCGGCGAGAACATGCCATAACAACTATTAGCTAAACTAAACCTTAGTCGATTATGAAACCTAATTTTTTTATAGAAAAAACCTGCCTAGTACTCGTATTTGCAACCAAGAAGCTAAGGCAAACCATGTTAGCATACCATACCAAGCTCTTGGCTAGGATGGATCCACTCAAATACCAATTAGAAAAACCAGCCTAGCTTCTCTTGTAGTTACCTTTCCTCTACATGCTTTTTCGCTTCACATGATGCGGTCGGCTTCTCTGTGGGCTATTTGAACACGTACACGTACTCCCGCCCTCATCTCCTCTTGGCTCCTTTGCTTACCCTTGTAGGCTTAGTGCCTCTAGAGCCGGAGTTTCCTCCTGCCTTCTCACTCCGACGTTGGCATGAACCGGCTCCCGCAGTCCACTATTCTAAGCGGGGGACCAGGAAGGATGATGCGGCCCTCAACCGTTATTGAAGAATTTATATTCACCAGTGGTATGACGCTCAAGCAGAGCTTTCGCTTCTGATATTGATATGGTATGGTATCTTTCAAAAAGTGGACGGAATTCCTTTAGCCATGTCACGGTGGAATGAGAGGCTCTGGTTCAGCCACAGGATCTTCTTCTGATTGAAGGGCTTGGCCTATGCCCCATTCTGTTGTAGCTTATTCGGATGATCAGCTGCGAATCTCCGAAAACATAGAGGACTCGGATTCCCATATCTCCAAGTCGAAACTCAATGCTTCATACTCGGCTTCATTATTTTTGCAATTCTCCTTTAGTAAGGTGAAGGAATAATGCAGGACGCCTTTCTCCGGAGTGAGAAAGACCACTCCAGCTCCCGCGCGCGTCTCTGGAGCATCGCGACCTGACCCGGGCTCTCTCTGAGAAGCTCCATAAAAGTACATCTCCCAATGGGTCCAGGGGCTTCTATAGAAAGCGCCTCTTCGTCTGGGAGGTCGGTTGACAATGGGGAATCATCGGGCACCGGATGCGCTGCCAAGAAATCGGCTAAGGCCTGTCCCTTGATTGCGTTTTTTGACACGTAAGTGATGTCGAACTCCATCAGCATGAGCGACCACTTCGCGAGCCGTCCCGATAAAAGAGGCCGAGACATGATCAACTTCAAAGGATCCGCCTTTGATATCAATTGGACCTTGTGCGAGAGAAAGTAATGCCTCATTTTCTTGACGGCGAAGATCAAGGCCAGACAAACCTTCTAAATCGGAGGATAATTGTGCTCTGCTCCCACCAGCATGCGGCTAAGGTAGTCAAGTAAAGAGCATTCTCCTTTCCCTCGTCATTAGCTGATCTAAAGAGTTCTCCCACCAGCATCAGTCTTAATGCTGGTGGGATAATTAGCTGATCAGATAATTGGATACATCGGGGCTTCTAACTCAGCAGAAGGCTACTTTCAGTTTTTCCGTTTTACAACGGATCAACCCTTGGCCTTGGGCTTCCTATCATCCTGGCCGTTATTCTCATTGTGCCACCACATTACTTGTGTGGCTCAGTGCGGATGCGGTCTACCCTGGCAGGAGATTTGTAAAATACTAGCTTCTCGGTGATGATATTGTCATCGGGGATTAGCGAGTGGCGGAGCATTATCGCTCATTCATGCAAGAGATTGGGGTTCAGATTTCCTTAGCGAAATCATTAGTCTCGAGATCTTTTTGCAAGGAATTTGCTAAACGTTTCCTAATCCATCGGGTGTCTAAGGATATTAGTCCTGTCAACGTGAAGATGGTAAGAGCGGCCAACTAATCGGTTGGTTTGATGCCGTTGATGTTCAATCTTTTTTGCTTGCGCACGTCCTTTCGACTGCGCGGCGCTGGGTTTCGTACGTATTGTGCTGGAGACCTGAAAAGGTTAATAGTGACTTCTCACGGCATTGGAAACGCCATCAACTAATTGCTTATTTACCTAGCGTAGACCTATGACTTTCTTGGTTTGGTTGGCTTATTGGTCTTAATATAACCTGCTATCATTAGGGGATGGTCGGAGGTCTGCTCCTCGATCCGTCTGAAACCAGACTCGAATTTGATAAATTAATTGCGTAGTGATGGTTTCGATGTCTATGAGTACTGTTCTGCTTTAGTCGAGTATTTTTTGCTTAACTTAAGCATTGGCTTGCATCGATTGTTGCCTATTGCGAGTTGTATTACTCTGTAGCGCTAAACCCGACTACGCCCTTGGATGTTCTTCTTGACCCACCAGCTTGTTGCTTACGACCTAATCGAAAAACAAAGCAAATAGAGAAATGGAATTTAAGAAGTTTGGTTTGATCTTTCGGTACTATGATCTGGTTCGGACCCAGAGTGCTCCATTAGCTATAGGGGTTGCTACAAAGGGTTACTCGTTCAAATACATTGAGGAAGAGAGAGGGAGAGGGGAGGGAGAGACATCACGATGCCGCCGGAGGCTGGTGGTGGCCCACTGAGGCCATCGGCGGGCTGTGGAGACCTCTACAGCTCGGCATCGTCCGATATGACATTTAATCTAGCGAGAAAGAGAGAGAGAGAGGAGGGAGCGACCGTACCGAAGGGAGAAGCGGCCAATGGAGAGGCTGCCAGAGGGGGACAAGTGGCCGTCATGGCCACCGGACGGTGGAAAATGCACGAACTGAGCCATGACCGCGGAACATGGGCGACCGCCCCGTTCACTCGTTAGCTTTTTTCTAAAAAATAAAGATGAATAGCGAAGTCGACAATGGGTTTGCCGGCTTTATCGGATTTTTTAAAAAAATCCCATGAAACAAGGATGATCACTCCTGTTTCATGCTCGCAACGTCGGAGGCCGCGATTGCACCATCCGACGGCCATGGCAGACAGCCAGAGGCCCTCCGACGACCTCTCCGGCAGCTTCCCCTCCCACCTTTTCTTTTCCTCCCCCCTATCTCTCTATCTCTCTCTCGATCGAGGATCGATGGATAAAGTAGAGCCTTGGCGGCTCTTTGAGCACGCCGACGGCCCACTTGTGGCCACCACCGACGTCTCCGATCACACTCTCCCTCTCCTTCCCTCCCCCTCCCCTCTTTCTCTCTTTTCCTCCTCCCAATTCGCTTCTTTTCCTCTATGTCGATTTGCGTCGGTCCGGTCCAGTACAAACCCATACCGCCGGCCATCTGGCACAGATTCTATTACCGAGTCCGCGAACCCTTGAATCAAACCAAAGGAAAAGTTTTGGTCAAAAAATTTTGAATTCTACAATATATTTCAAACACTAAGATATTCAAAAGGTACAAAAGCCAAAACTATAAATCTTCTAGGTGTCTAAAAAATCATAACCAAAACATCACCATACCACAAGTAAGAATGCAAATGGGTCAAGTTGGCCCACCAAGGGAACAGGCCGACTGCAAAGTGGGTCAACTTTTGGCTAGAAGAATGACCAAGAACCTAGTTATATTTCTTAAAGCTAGAACCTATGCAGGGAAAGTTTGGGTCCATCTCAATTCTCAACCAACCCAGAACTGATCTAGAGTCATGGTTGGAGAATACTTGAGCCGGTAAAAACAACCCCTTCAATAGGTAGTCATCATAATATGTACACCAGCAACACCGCCCTAGAAGAATTGCAAAGAATATAAACATGGAAACATAACACTAGCAAGCACAAAAAAAATAAGGTTCACAGACTCGATACCGCAACCCATGCCGGTAGCCGACCAGTACGGTAACATACCATACCATACCATCATGTACCGCCAATAAAAAAAATAAAAAAAAAATCCCACCCAATGGCCAAAAAAAAAAAAAAAGAAAATCATCCTATAACGGTGCCACACCGCCCCGTACCAAACCAAACCATCCGGTACCATACTATACCAACCAGTTTAGTCTGATTCAGGCTATTTTCTGAAAAATTGGTTTGAACCGTTCCAATTCCCCGCCGATACGGTATGATATGGGGTATACTGGCCAGTTCAGGACGATATAGAATACCATGCCAACAAACGTAAAAGACTAACGATTCTTAAATATGGAAAACCTGAAATGGCCATGATTTCACAGGTTATCCTTTTGAAAAGAATCTAACTCAATAACTTTTACATCCACTAGGCAATCGACTATCATGCTTGAACCCTTCAAAAAAACCTATCAATTCTTACAAAATTTAGCCCATCCTCCAACAAGATGATAATAAATGAATGAAAAAAGGCACAGCGGACTGTATCCTACAGAGATTATTTCCCTTAGATGGTCAGGCCTTCCACAGTGCCCCTAGAAAACTTCATAACAGTCTCAAGATTGCAATCTCAAGCTTTAAGAACAGAACACCGGGTATTGACGTTGTAGTAGAAAAGCACAATTTCAATACAAACAAGTATATGCAGATGTAATGGTTCATACCCCATGATCAAGGCAACATACCAATAGGTGCACCCCAAAAAAGCAAATCTAGATTAAATGGTTGAACAGTCATTGTGGTGTGCAGGGAAAAGAATCCCTTTGGTGGAGTTGCACGGAGTATACCTCCTCATAATATTTGGCAAGGGAAAATCCCTTTTATTCTTACATCTATATGTTACTATCTCAAGTCATGTCTTTTATTTTTGGGCACCAGGGGTGCGGGGGCTAGGTTAGATAAAATGTTTTGAGTCATAGTTCATAGCTAGTCCAAGTTCAGCTTAGAGACAAGCTTCTGCGCACCATCAGCAAACTGAGAAGGGAACATTGTTTTATGGATGTAATAATATCTTAAATAAGAGTGCATGTAAAGTGACAAACTTTCAAGCTTTCAAGGTAGTTGAAAAATTCTACAAGTTATTTAAAATGCAATGAGTCTTTTGCCTTTTCTATTTTGCTTCTCTCTTTTCTCCTTTTTTTTTCTTTGCTTCTCTCTAAATGCCCCATAACAATGCACAATACCATCTAACATGGTTGCAACTTGCAACAGTATCATGTATAATAAACCAGGCATATCACAAATTTCCAAAATCAGATGTAGTCTTTGCTCCAAACTTAAGTTCATCATCACCAGTCACACCACAAACATAAGAAAATGATAATACAGCAAACGAACAACTAAAAAGCAACACAAAGGGGAAACGAAATTAATATCTCATCCAATTTCCAAAATCAAAAAATTGATGTTGGGTCATGTGAGATTCCAATGTGGACCCAAGTCTACCAAATTAAACCCCTATAAATGCGATACATAACTATGTTGTGGAAGAATTCTGAAAAGGTGAGTGCCTTGCAGCATGAATCATATTATAATCTTAAGGTTGGCAATATCATTTGCCATACCAAACAGTACCAATGTGTACCAACCATACTATACCATACATGCTGAATCGGCCTTATGCCAAGCATATTGACACAATAACAGGATGATACTACTTGGCAACAAGCAGTCAGATAGAAGAAGAAAGTACTAACATCAAAAACAAACTTGCCAAGTTGATCATCAAAATATCATTAAAAAGTAGCCCACATACACGAAAACCACACTTTAGAGAAGGAAAACAATAAAGTGAAGACAAACTCAAATCCAGTATTATTTACATAATCAAAGAGTGAATTGGTTATGGTATTGGTACTTAAACCATTCACATCAGTAAATGTTTTTTATGGCAAAATATAGTTTTTATGGTACTTAGAAAACATGTCTATGGTACTGAACTTTCTATTAAAGAACAAACATTCTATAAAATTAGAATGTTGTTGGGTCCAAGATTAACATAACAGAAATACAGACATAAATGTTGACATGTATTAATTGACAATTAAAACTGCCCCAAGGATTAAACTATATTAGTGAAATAGGGTGCACAAACCTCATCAATCATCTGCATTTGTTTGCCCACATCCTCTGTAAATGGATAACGATTGGCACCAAAAGCTTCACATATCTTTAGAATCTTGGTCTTTGTTCTTTCCCCGGAGTAGAAGACTACAAAGACATTTTTGGCAACCTGTAGATAAACATAAATAACAGGTAAGACATATGTGGAAGAAACCAAGCATTAGCTCACAACTTGACGTTTACCAATCATCAATAAGAAGATTCAAGTAAAATTCACATGAATTCACGGCTAGTATTTGAATCAAAATATTGGTCATCAATGAGTATTTATGTTTAAAACGTAATCATAACTCTACCTAAAGACCAAATAAATAACAAGCATGCATGAACTAGAACACGTAAAAACATTCTTGGCACTATTAGTTTCTTCTTGCTGCCAAGTAGACTCTATTGAGAACACGATAACAAGATGCCAACAACTTATTACACAGACACATGCACCTCAGGATGAGGCATGTATGTGAGTGGATTCAAACACTGGAAAAAAATATCAGAAGCATGATAGGGCGTAAATAATGTTCAATTAGAACACTATGTGCAGACTAGGTACTTAGTTTCATGACTTCTACTACGGTTTTGCATGTAAAAAGAGTAGACCTTTTCTCCTGAAACTGGGTCGGTGACTGGATCATCAACTGCAACCTGTTTGAGGTACATGTTTCCTCTGGTAGCACGGAATAGAATTCTTTCAAAAGCCATTGACTTTTCTTTGGGTACAAGGCCACTGACAAACCCAAGTTTTACTTGCTTTGATGGATCTGCCAAACTTTCCTGAACAAGAATATGTTAGAATTATTATTCGGAAGAAAATGAAAAAAAAGCACACAGAATATGCCTGCAATTATACTTGCTCCAATAACAAAGGACTGTCAAGAGAACCATCAAAGACTTGCTGTGCTTCAATCTCTCTCTGTTGGGCTGTAGCACTACTTTGAGCTGAGTAGAAAAATTCACCAGCCTGAAAATAAGGCAGAAAATGCATCCCATAGTTTAAATACGAGAAACTTTAAGTCAATCAATATTTAAAATTTCCCTGAACCACTTTCACAATGTAGAATTTTTTGAGAATAAGATGTTAAGGCCATGAAAACAAGATTCCAAGCCATGTAACAAAAACCGTCTTCTCTTCAAAAACTTTACATTCTACGGAGGAAATTCCAGAAAGATAAAACTCTGGATTGAGGTATCATTACTTCATCACTTAATCATACAGAAATAATATGAGATGCTTCAATAACAATTTATAAAGACTACTGCAGAGCTGTAATGATCAACTGATTTATGTCCAGAAAATCAAAATAATTTTGCATCTTTCAATATAGGGCAAGATCTCATGCAATTTCTCAATTATACAAATCAAGGAGTTAAAACTTCGGGCTTATAAACCAAACAATCATCTTTCAAAAAGAAAGAGAAAAACTCTTGGAAGTTGGAACCATGAGATGAGACAAAATTCACATTAGCATTTATTCAAAAGGTACATGAATGTCAATATCAAATAGCTTCTGCAATTTCACAGACATCAATTTCTCAAAATTAAGTGCGAAGGAATTGAATAATTGCTCAAGGTTGATCTGTTTCTGCCATGCTGGATTTCAAATTCTGCATCCCACCGATAACAAGGAATTAGAATCTCCAAAGGCACACAACAAAACCCAAAGTCACTGAATAAGTTAGTTTTGTCGCATTGTCAACCATAACTACATCCCATGTTCAGATTGTTGGGGATAAATCCCGCTCCCGCTGAAGTCTAGTCTGATGCTTAGCCTAATGTAACTGATAATCATAGAAGAGCTTTAATCGAAAATTCTCCTTCAGTCCGAATTTCTTCTTTAGTCGGATTTCTCCAGGAGCCGAACTCCTTCCGGACTTCTCCTTCAATCAAATTCCTCCAGGAGCCGGACGTCTCCTTCAGTCGGATTCCTCCACCAGCCGAACTCCTTCCGGACTTCTCCTTCAGTCGGATTCCTTCAGGAGCCGAACTCCTTCCGTACGTCTTCTTCAGTCGGATTCCTCCAAGAGCCAAACTCCTTCCAAAATTTTTCTTCAGTCGGATTCCTCTAAGAGCCGAATTCCTTCCAGACGTCTCCTTCAGTCGGATTCCTCCAGGAGCCGAATTCTTTCTGGACTTCTCCATCAGTCGAACTCCATCCGAATTCCTCCAGTGGATTACTTCCAGATTTCAAATAGTATTCCTTCCGAATGATTTCCTCTAGCCGTATTTCCTTTCGGAGTCCGAACTCCTCTAAAATTGATATATGTCAAAGCTCTTCACCAACCAACGCCTGCTTCCTCCGAACTTCGACTATTAAATCTCAACGAACGAGCACCTCACGACAACGGACACCGGACAATTACGACTGTCATTTATTAGTCTGCTACAGGTGACCCCACTACCGGACGGCTACGACTGTCATTTATCAGTCTGCTACAGACGATCCCACTATCGGACGGTTATGACTGTCATTATCAGTCTACTACGGACGATACCTCTCTCCGTAATAAATTTCACGTGGCCCCGAGCGGTCCACGACCGGACGATTACGATTGTCACTATCAGTCTGCTCCGGACTCCGTCTATAAAAAGGACCCTCCAGATACGTTTTCTCTAAGCTCTCTTGTCCTTCCCAAAACTCTGCTGAATTCTTGCCTAAGCACTCTATTTCTGTTGGCCAGAAGAGCTGATTTGATCGTCGGAGGGTTCTGCCGAAGCCGCCACCACCACCGACTCCGGATAGGACTTTGTTTTGCAGGTCACCGGCGGCGACCTCTTCTTCCCCAACTCCAGCTCGATCCGACGTCAATCAAATTCTACACCAACAGGATTGACGCTAGAAGGAGGGGCCCTCTGTTTTTGAGGTACCCTTATTCTTAAAGGAGTGCTCAGTCGATTCTGTGGATCTTCTTCTTCAAGGTTCATCTCCATCCTCTTCCTCAATCCCAAGAAATGCCTTCAAAGAAGGCGACTTCCCAGAGATCTATCGCTTCTGCCGCCAGATCTGAGCCAGATCCATCCGCTCCTGCTCCATCACCGGTGCTTCAACCTCCTCCACCGGCAGCCACAGTAGATCCGAAGCAGTTTAACCTGCTGATGCAGCGGATTCAGGGCCTCACCGAAATGGTGCAAGCCATGCGGCAGCCCTCGGTGGTGATTCCACCAGGAACCCACCATCAGAATGTCAGAAATCGGTCCCAAGGAGGAGCACTTGGGCTAGCATACCCGTCGCCCCTATGAAAGAAAAACAGAGAGCAGAGGATCCTTATGCGGATCGTGATTCTTCTCCAAAAGAGACCTTCCCCATCTACAGCCGGTAGCCTTTCAAGATCTGCGATCGAGATGACGTCCTCGATCAGAAACTGTAAAAGATGGACCGATGGATTGAGGAACTTTGCCACGTCGCCTCGGCCCACCATGACGACGTCTGCACCGATTTTCCTTTCTCTCCGAATTATGCAAGAGCCCGTTCCGCCGAACTTCAAGCTCCCCCAATTTGAAAGCTACGACAAAATCTCTGATCCGATCGATCACCTGAAGGCCTTTCGGATCATGATGCTACTTCGTGGCGCACCAGATGCCATCTTATGCCGAGCTTTCTCATCTACCTTAAATAAAGCAGCAAAAAACTAGTACTCGACATTGAAACCGGGTACGATCTTATTCTTTGACCAAATGAGCCATCAGTTTGCGGCTCACTTCGTCAGCAGCCAACGTCCACGCCGAGGTTTGGATTTCCTGATAAATATCAAGCAGGAGAAAAAAATCTATCCAGACTTATGTCACCCGATTTAATGCTGTTGCATTGGAGGTCCAGAATCTGAACCAGTCTGTTGCAATGGCCGCACTCAAGAGCGGCCTTCAGAAGAATGATTTGCTGTTCTTCCTGAAGAAGAAGTATCCCAAGAACTTTGCCGATCTACTAGCTCAGACTGAAGGATATACCCGAGCAGAAGAAGCCTTCAAATTGAAAGATGAGAAAGCCGCAGGAGAGCAGCGGACGGGCGAGTCTAATAAACCCGCAGCTGATGAAGGGCCGAATGAAGTTCGACCATGCTCTCAGACTCCCCCCGAACGCAAGCGAGCCCGAACTCCTCCTCGAGCTCATCGTCAAAGAAGCCCCGACAGAAGAGCACGACGAAGTTCTCCCCCTAGAAGGTTTCACAACTATACCTCCCTCAATGCTCCACAGACGCTAGCCTAAAGTAAGAGAAGATCGGCCGAGGGCACTACCGCAGTCAAAACCACTAAAGAGGGAGGAACAACAAGGAGATCGACCGCCTCTCGGAATCATCAACACTATCTCTGAGGAACTTAGCACTTCAGCGAGCCGCTATCTCTCAGCCTCAGAGCCAGGGGAAGCTTGCCTTAAATTGGGAAGGACCCTACGAGGTCACGAAAGTCGTCCAACCCAAGACATACTACTTGAAAAAACTCGAGGGGCAGACCTGCCTCGACCATGAAATTCGAAAAATCTGTGAATGTATTACCGATAATTTGATTACAATGAAATCCTTCTACTCCAACACCCTAATCTTTGTTGTGTACCGGTGATAAAGGAGGACTACCCCACGAACTTAATTTCACGACAAATACAGTCTGTTAGGAACAGGAGAAGAACCTCGTTCTAACGTGAGCAAAGTCGAAAACCTCGTTCATTTTAGATGAGATGAGGGAAGAGGCCCTGACAACGATCCTAACCCCTACAGTTCGTTAGGAACAGGAGGAGAACCTCATCCTAACGAGATCAAAGTCGAATACCTCGTTCATTTTAGACGAAATGAGGAGAGAGGCCCTGACAATGGCCATAATGTGCCCCTACAGCCCGTTAGGAACAGGAGGAGAACCTCGTTCCTAACGAGAGCAAAGTCGAATACCTCATTCATTTTAGACGAGATGAGGTCCTGACAATGGCCCTAAGATGCCCGTATAGCCCGTTAGGAACAAGAGGAGAACCTCATCCTAATGAGAGCAAAGTCGAAGGCCTCATTCATTTTAGACGAGATGAGGGAGAGGCCCTGACAACGGCCCTAAGGTGCCCCTACAATCCGTTAGAAAAAGAAGGAGAACCCTTGTCCTAACGTGAGCAAAGTCGAAGACCTCGTTCATTTTAGATGAAATGAGGGGAGAGGCCCTGACAACGGCCCTAAGATGCCCCTACAATCCGTTAGGAACATGAGGAGAACCTCGTCCTAACGTGAGCAAAATCGAAGACCTCGTTTATTTTAGACGAAATGAGGAGAGGCCCTGATAACGGTCCTAAGGTGCTCTTATAGTCCATTAGGAACAGAAGGAGAACTTCGTCCTAACGTGAGCAAAGTCGAAGACCTTGCTTATTTTAGATGAGATGAGGGGAGAGGCCCCGACAACGGCCCTAAGGTGCTCCTACAGCCCGTTCGAAATAGGAGGAGAACCTCGTCCTAACGTTAGCACAATCGAAGGTCTCGTTCATTTTAGACGAGGTGAGGGAAGAGACCTTGTTAACGATCCAAATTCGCCCCCATAAGCCACGTTAGAAATAGAAGAACCCCGTCCTAACGTAAGCAAAGCCGACGACCTCGTCGATATAAGACAGGATGGAGGGAGAAACCCTACCGATGCTCCTAACGCACCTCCGTAAGCCATGATAAGAACAGAAGGAAAGCCTCGTCCTTACATGAGCAAAAGTCAGAACCTCGTAGATCAAAGACGTGGAGAAGGAAGAAGCTCGATGGAGAATTCTTACACGTGTTTTCCAACGACAACCTGACTACGTCAAATGCTAAAGGCAGAACCTTATCCTGATTTACAGAAGAGGTCCTAGTTCGACGTCCGCAACAAGCCCAGCGTACACAACAAGCTTGGCGTCCACAACGAGCATTTCATAAGAAGACGATAGAGAGAAAAACGAGCCTCAAGTTTTCGAACTGGTTCGAGCACCTCTGCGGCAGGTTCAAACGGGTCAGAAGCGAGCTCGTCGAAGAAAAGATCGACCATAGCATTAGACGGTCCCGCATCCACATCGTCTTCCTCCTCCAAAAAGCTGAGATCGAGCTCGAGGACTTCGGCCGTTACCGTTTTTTCCTCCCTTCAAATTTCGAATTCAATTTCGAACTCGGGAGTAGGACTATTGTTGGGGATAAACCCCGCTCCCGTCGAAGTCCAGTCTGATGCTTAGCCTAATGTAACTAGTAATTATAGAAGAGCTTCGATCGAAAATTCTCCTTCAATTTGGATTTCTCCTTCAATCGGATTCCTTCAGGAGACGAACTCCTTCCAGACGTCTCTTTCAGTCGGATTCCTCCAGAAGTCGAACTCCTTCCGAACTTCTCCTTCAGTCAGATTCCTCCAGTAGCTGAACTCCTTCCGGACGTCTCCTTCAATCGAATTCCTCGGATTCCTCCAGGTGTCGAACTCCTTCCGGACTTCTCCTTCAGTCAAATTTCTCCAGAAGCCGAACTCCTTTCGGACTTCTCCTTCAGTCGAACTCTATCTGTATTCCTCCAGTGGATTACTTCTAGATTTCAAATAGTATTCCTCCCGGATGATCTCCTCTAGTCGTATTTTCTTTAGGAGTCCGAACTCTTTTGGAATTGATATATGTCAAACCTCTTCACCAACCAATGCCTGCTTCCTCCGAACTTCGACTATTAAATCTCAACAAACGGGCACCTCACGACAACGGACACCGGATGCTTACGATCGTCATTTATCAGTCTGCTACAGGTGATCCCACTATCGGACGGTTACGACTGTCATTTATCAGTATACTATAGGCGATCCCACTATCGGACGATTACGACTGTCATTATCAGTCTACTATAGGTGACACCTCTCTCCGTAATAAATTCCACGTGGTCCCGAGCGGCCTACGACCGGACGGTTACAGTTGTCACTATCAGTCTACTCCGGACTCCGTCTATAAAAGGGATCCTTCAGATACGTTTTCTCTAAGCTCTCTTCTCCTTTCCAAAATTCTGCTGAATTCTTGCCTGAGCACTCCATTTCTATTGGCCAGAAGAGCTGACTTGATCGTCGGAGGATCCTGCCGGAGCCACCACCATCAACTCCGAATAGGACTTTGTTTTGTAGATCACCGACAGCGACCTCTTCTTCTCCAACTCCAGCTCGATCCGACGTCAACCAGATTTTGCACCAACAAGATGCATTTTGAAATTCTTTGACCTTTTATATTTGTGGTAGAAAAGAAACAACTCTAGTTGACAAATCATCAACTTCTTCAGGGAGTGAGACTTCAAACCCCAATAATATAGGTGGGGTCCATAATTGCAGTGCCAACTTACAAGTGCAAGGATGTAAGACTCGCCAAATGATCCAGAAAAGAGTATGGTAATGACCAATTCTTTAGCATATGTTCAGTATCTACTTAATAATAAATCAAGGACATAATGATAACAATAATTAAACCTGCCACAAGATGTATCAGCACCATAAAGGACATTATACTCAAACTTAACCTTTCCTCTGAATTGGATCATTTATCATTTAAAAATAGAATAATATTGAAATGAGATTAAAGAAAATCTGGTTGAAAAGGATCAGCAATATAAACTTTGTAGTACACTGAGTTAACATTAGAACTAAACAGATCAGAAGTATGTAGTCCACAAACTCAGTGATGCAATCCTTTCAAGGATTGAAAAACACATGATCTATCTCCACATGCATGCATGTACACATACATGCAAAGATAAACATCTATAAGTACAGATGGACATAGATAGGCATGTTCATGTAGACATACATATGGATAAAATATTTATTATTTATATTCATGGATTCAAAAACTGCTAGAATACAATAGTATTGTCAATACCATACTGTTTCAATGTGAAACCGGCATCCACACAAGTGCAAGGATGTCAAAACAATCCATACCAATTCTCCTGGCCATAGCACTCCATATGACAGTACAGTACTGACCATACGAGTATCAATAATTTTTAGTTTCAGTAAATAGCTATCGGCACCAGTAGCATACCAAGACTGAGCCGTTCAGACGTGAAAACAGTACAAGGTTCGGTATTGGCATTTAAAACCATGTTTATTTTCATAGATGGTAACTAGCACAAGTTGTGATCAATTTACCATGATAAATTAATCTCATTCAAAGAATGTGTTCAGGTGAGGCTGAACTTGTTTCAACTCATACAAGCTGAAACATATGCTGGCCCATTTAGGCATAGAATCACAAATAACTAAAGCATTCTAGACTTACATTCTGTTTTTTGAGTAAAAATAATGGAAAACATATGGACTAAGAACTATAATAATTTATTTTCTCAGGCTTAAATGTAAAATAAAATAATGAATCAATCAAAGGAGAAAACTGTTGAAATAATATTGATTTAGATATGTAGAAAAAGGATTTTTCCTTCTCTGAGCTACATAAAGACTAGCAATGAAATAGAATTACCCAAAAAAAAAAAAAAAAAAAAATCAACCGTTAGCGCCATAAGATGTCCCAAGGTAGCAAACCTAGTATCTTGACTTGAAACAAGCATTAAAACACATATTACCATACTACCATGTTATAATAAACATGGGAGCTTTGCTTGTGTGCATTATAATATTCTAAGAGCGAAAGAAATGTATACCTTCTGAAGGATAAGTCTATATTCCAATAGCTCATTATAAGTGCGTTGCAATTTTTCACTATTTGTATTAACTTCGATCAGCTCAGCTTCAAGCTCTCCAAGTTTTATCTATGTCAACACATCAAGGGTTAAAGTAAGCCTTAAGTCTTGTACATAAAAAATATATAGACAATTAGACATAGTAGTATGTCAATTAGCTAGCCCAAAAAAAAAAAAGTACCTCCAAGTCATCAAGATTGATATGAGTCTGTGTCAAGGACATTGCTGAAGGTGATATACCTGCCTTTGTCATTTGTTCCCTAAAAAACCTTAACTTACGTGCCATCTCTCCACATCTTTTTATCTGCAATCAGTTTAAATTTAATATTACAAAGTACACAATATTAACAAAGGCCATACTATTGCTGATATGACTATCAATTTCATCATGCAGAAGAAAAACCTTTATGCAATGAAATTAATTACATGTCTAAATTGTAGAATGCCCAAACACAAAATGCTTATGGGCATTTATAACACTAACAAGAAATTATGATTGCAAATCATCAACCAGGAAAGAATGGAGCAGGGAAAACCATAAGCTACTGACTGGTAATGTAACTAAAAAGGAAAAAATCAACTTCTTTTTTGAAGATTGATGACTAGCCTACAAGATAGATTCATGTCCAGGGGTGATACCATTGCTATAATTATTACCAGAAAATTCTAAGTTGTGAAACTAGTGACGTGTCAAATTTGAAGAATGTCCGGACTTTAAAAAAAAATTCACAGCACGCAGCACATTTAACACAAAAAGTTGTTTTTGTCTATAGGAAATACAAAAAGCACAACCTGAGCACAAAATTTATCTTCTAAAGAAAATGAAACAAAAATTTCCTCTACTATTATAACAAAATCCAGCAGATGGGCCCCTCACATCACCACCTCCTACCTTTCATCACCATCCTTGGGTATTTCATCCTCCCAAGTTTCTCCCGAGTCTGCACACCTCATTCACCTTTTGCATATACACCCCTTTTTAATAAAAATAACCCACCAAGTTCACTGTTGGGTGAATAAAAAAGAGGAAGAAATAAATGAAGATTAAAATTTAAAAGGGAGTATATTTACCAAATATCCTTTTAAAATACTCTCTTCCCTTGAGTAAACAGCATGCATCACACATGCAAAATACAAAGGCAACCAAAGAACACCTTTTTTCACTATCTTGGAGAAAACCATCCATCTCTTCACTTAATTCCCACTCCGTCCATTTGTCTTTAATTCTCCATGGTCAGCAACTCTACTATCTATATCGTAAAGAAGTCGAACATGGGCAATTGACAATCCTATGTAAGCTCAAAAGAGGAAAAATGGTCCCAAAAAGAATATGCACTTATGTTGTATGAAAGAAATTTCTAAAAAAATTTAATAAAGAATAAAGTATCCCTTACAGAAGAATGAATCACCAACACAGATCCAAAAGGCACAAAGTTATTCATTATGAAACTTGTACATTATGGTAATGGTTAAGAACAAGCAGGATTGTTTGCTTTCATGACCCCTGAGTTCTAGATGATCAAGACCATGGAATGCCATACCAGGCCAAACCGCCCGGTACACCCCGTACCAAGCCGGATCGGCTGGGAACCGGTCCAGTTCGACCTTTTTTTTCCTGATAAACCTCTCGAACCACTCAGTTCGGTACGATACGGATCGATACTGGGCGGTTTGATCCGGTATGAGCCGATATGGTGCCGGTATGGGGTGGTACATACCGGTATAGAATTTTTTTTTTTTTTTTTTGCTGTTGGATGGGATTTTTTTGGTTTTTTTATTCACGATACGATATGGTACGGTACCAACCGGCAACCAATACGGGTTGCAGTACCAAGTCTGCGAACCTTAATCAAAACCTTTCTAGAATGGAAGGCCTGCAGATAGGCCAGTCATTTACTCAAATCTCATATCTAAGTATATCAAGATAGACACAAAACCAACATAAAATTACCGTGACTTGTTTAATCAGAGGTGCATCTGAAGTATCATATGATCTTTGCATCAGTTATGACAAAGCATAACATCACTAATTCCAGCCATGATGAACAGATCAATACTCAATAGATCGCATCCCATGCATTTACAACAATGATCAAACCAAGTAATTGCAAAAAGGGATTTATTACATAGAATGAACCAAAAAGAGAACAAGAAATTCAAATAACAACAATGAAAGTTGTGATAAATTAAGAAATAATAGACTCTGCTAACAATGGATGTTAAATTAATGAATATAAATGCTGAACCATTTTAAAACCTAACAAGGCCTGTTTGCTATGATTTTCTTTTACTTCTTTACTCTCATTTCTTTTGAATTAGAAGATCTATAAACAAAATACAGAACACAGGGTATATTTGTTATTTTTATGATTTCAAAGCCAAAAAAAAATTACAGTAATACCAAGGTCTCGAGCCATAACTGGAGTCTCAGAGATATAAAACAAATAACATGAAACAGTGATACACAAATAGTTGGGTGTACAACTACTTTCTCACAGTCATGAATGCTGACAAAGGAAAAGAAAACTGTAATCTAGGCTTTTTCGTTTTATTTTGCAAATGAAAGGACAAATTGAAAAGGACTTCACATTATCAAAACACAAATTATAGAGCTAAGATCAAAATGATATCTAGCAAATTAGCAATGAGGTAAATGAAGTCTACAAGGACTTCAGCATCATGCATAAGTATTAAGTGGAAAGCACAAAAGTCAACCATGGTTAACAATTACATGAACTGGCATAAATGTCCAGCATCTTCATGAAGATTTACATGGAAGGATATTCTGAAAAACACAATACTGATGCAGATTAAATAAATGCTAAGAAAGAAAACAAAAGTACCTGGTTAGCATACGTCCGCTGGAAAGGACTCTTATCTGCATTAAGCTGAAATAATTGCTATATTAGATCAAAAGTAAAACATTCTGCATATAACTAGCAAATCCAATTCAAAAACTATTGAAGCATTCCATGCTATGTCATGTCAGTTATAGAGTTTAAATCACAAATTTAAATCCTGTACTGATATCAGGGTTTTGTTGCTAAACCAAAACAAGAACCATGCTAACCATGCTTCAAAACTTAAGATTAGCACAACAGGTCACTTCCTTTAAAAGTTAAAATGATAGAGAAAAATAAATAATGATCTTAAGAAAAAACACTAAAATCATATGGATAATCACATGAAGCACATAACTCATATTTCGCATTAAGTTAAAAATTTATAATATTACTCAAAGGCTTGAACTTTACAGACTTTCTATATGTCCAAATCAGAGAAGCATTTTTAATCCATTTCTAGCATTATATCTCAATCTAACATGGAGTAGGATTTTTGTCAAACTAAACCAAAGAAACGAGCATCCTTTAATCATCAATAATACCCTTCCCACAGGAATAAGTGAAACAAATCTCTGATACAATAGAAATTACAGAAATTATGTTTATCAGTACACTAGTCACTCAATTGTTTGAACAAATGGTTCATGGAACGGAAAGCATGCAAAAGGGAACCATAGAAAGAAGAAAAAACTCTAAGAAGATAAGTTGGCATTTTGGAGGAACCATTTCTCAAATTCTTAACCACCTCCCAACAAAAAGAAATACAAAAATTAAAGTATATAAAAAGAAATATGTTCACAAAAAACACTGTTGAAGGCCTTGCAGCTATTATTGATTCTTTATAGGCTGAAGTGCTGAACCAAGACAGAAGTAGCAATGATGGCAGAAGATGGCATCAACCAGAACTAATGTTCTTAATTCGATCTTCTGGCAGCCATATGTTTAGTTCAATATCGCAAAAAAGCACAACCGTATCAAGGTTTTCTCATTAAATGTTTGATAGCAATCAAAAACAATCCCATTATGGAATGGACAACTGAGTTATGATAATCATCAAGATGCCCATCTCTTCAGGAAATATGGTGAGATAAATGGAGAAAGAACCTTAAAGTGGCTTTATACCACTCAAGTAACAACCCAGAACAAGGTAATAATGTTCATTTAGAGAAAAGGATAAACCCCAAGCCCAGGGTAGGATCACCTTCCTATCACCAATATGAAGGGAAGCCACCAAGTATAACTGTACTACAGCAAGAACAACACTCTATTGTTTTTTCTACTCAGTAGTGTGATGTCAGAAACAGTTGATGTAAGGTTACAAGATCGTCATGCAAGTTCTCAAAGACTCCATTGGTCATACAATTATCCACAGACAAGCCCCTTACAAATGGAGAATTACACTTGGCCAGGGTGAAATCAATCTAAACAAGATACAGCAAAAGTAAATGTGTTCCTCTTTCAAAGTTGAAAACTCAAAATTACAAATGAAGCACCAAAGGAGACAGGTTGTAAGGAGAAATAACTGAAATGAAGTTTTAGAATGTTCAAAAGGTCAGTAACAGATTAAAATAATGAAGATTGTTATAGCAAATTATTTTAACCATCAACATCTACCAGCAAGGTTTCACTGGGGAAAAAAACCCTTCCATAGTTGTGAGTCACACCTATCATATTAAAGGAACTATAATATATTTCTATAGTGTCTTTTTATAGCCAGTAAGAAGAAAAATTATCAGCCCTTAGGCCCTCCACCAATTATAAGGAAGTGCTTATCATACAATATGAAAAATCTTTTTGGCCATGAACATCACTATTATTTTGACAGCATTAACTTATTAGGAGAACTTTTATACAAGAGGTAAGTTATTGAATCAGAAGTATTTTAGGTTATAGGCATTGCCACAAATTTTGATACAAGGGGGCAGTGGCGTTCACTCTAAGGAGAAAAACTGGTTTAAATAGCTCTTCAGACGAGTTGCCAAGACAAAGTATGAATGATGTTATAGCATGTGCTTAAGAGCCAAAAGGATATTTTTAGTTTATCATTTGCAGGCTTCTAGTTGGTGATGGGATTGATTATTTAGTACCCTGAAAACAAATGCAAAGTAACAAAACAGATGGTCAAGGGGAATGTGACTAGAAAATAGAGATGTTAAAGTAAGAATACAGAAGAACAATCTATAGACCAATCTATATCATGATGTCCTCATCTAAGAGCATATGGAGCTTTTACCATACAAATTAGATGCTAGAGTTTTACCGATCATCATAATGACTATAACTAGGAGGACAAGACAGATGCAGAGGAACATGGAATCAAATTTCGATAGTTCTCAAATAGCAACTTCAGATCAAAATGAAAGTGAGAAAGCAAAAAACTATAAGCCCTAATCATATTTACGAAGTAAAAAAAGTAAATAAATATGTGCATATTAGGGATTTATATAGAATAACGACAACAACAACATGAAAGTTGTATAGGAAATATTACTGTCACTTGTGGGAAAATTGAACATCAATGCAGCTCTAAGCCTTCTTATAGGGTACCACTCAACCAGATTTATGACCACAATTTCTGCATCCTGCTTAATTTTTCCCTCTATCTTTTGCCATAAATTGATTTCTTTTTCTATATTAAAAAAAAAAAAATCAGGTTCCTAAATTCAACCCTCTTAAGTTAGGTGCTTAGGATGTGACACTATTGCAAGGAAACCACCACATATTTTTTTAAAAAAAATTTAAAAAACATAAAAGAAAAAAAAGAAGCTAATGTCAATCCTCCAGATATTATCTAATGGACTCTATGGCATCAGAGGATTAGCATCAAGTTTAGAGTTGGTTTTGAAAGTTCTCAAGACTTCATGGTCATGAATCAAACCATAAAGTCAGATGATATAGATAGATGGCTTCTCCACAAGGTTGATGAACAACCACACGATGTTATAAGTGCAAATTGGGATCTCCAAAAGATGATCCACTAAAACAGACCACGAGGTACAAATTGAAGACTAATATCACAAAAAAAAAAACCTGCAGATGGACTCCTCAAAAATAATTGTTCTGTTACTAAAAGAGATAAAAGGAAAAGAATAGAAAGAAATGACAAAATGGAAACAGTATTGGTAAATGTTTTGAGGTTGCACCTTGATGGGTAGCGTCCATGTTGAAATTATCCACATTCCATAAGATGCATACTTCCAATTCATAACAAACTAAAATTCCCCATTCTGATTGTGTCATCAATCATAAACGTTTTCTTAATAGCAATCATATGTAAACATTCTATAATACCATGTAAATCTTTGATAAGTTAGTTTCAATGGTATCGATGATCACGAGTTCAGGAAAAACAAAAAAGGAGTTCTGACAATCTTCATATGCAATGGTTTTAAGCAATCAAGAGCCTACAACCTGACAATAATGAACACCTCATAACCCTAAACCCTTACCCCTTCACAGAAAAGTTTGAAATTTGATTATCCAATAAAATCAGATAGAGTGTCCTGCACAACCATCCAAGTGAAATCTGGAATCCATCACGGAAAATCAAAGCTCTTATAATCAAAGGCAGAACCACTTAAAGTTTTTTATAAAAAAAAGTCACAAAAGGCTATTTGATGCTAGCCATTTTTGTACCTTGGTCCATTTTTAATAACGTAGCCCTTTGGACAATTATTTTCCTAGACAAAAAAAGGCAGCTTGAGCAGGGAAAAGGAAAATATGGTCCAACTATTATATTTCTTTAGCTCATCGCCTACACGACGTACATGCTCCATGGCATGGTTATCAAAATTGAAACTGGCGAAACTCAAGATAATTGCGAAAGCATAAAAGCTTCACTTTTTATTATTAAAAAGTTTTTAAATAAGAAAGGATCGCGAACCATGAAATCGAGGTATTAAATCCAACAAGAAGATCCCATGTTCTCATCAATCAGGCAGAGGAAGCAATACATAGAAATCGAACCCCGCACACGAGATATAATTTTTTAAAACAGAAGACATATCTTGCCAGCAGATCCACGCTAGGGTTTCAACACGGCAACGATTGCAGCAACCATATAACTTCACAAAAATCAACGAGAAATATAAAGAAAGAAAGAATTGAGGGAGTGAATAAGAAAAAATCGCACGTCTTTGAATTGGAGAAGCCCGAGGTCCCCGAGATAGGAGATGGTGAGGTGGGCGGACTCGATGGGGATAATGATCTGGACCAGCTGCATCGGCTCCGAGCGCATAAGATCCATCGGGGGACAGCAACCATGCCCCCGCCCGCCGCCATGACTGTGGTAATCCCCCATCCCCTCCTCTCTCTCTCCCTCCCCTTGCTCTCTCTCGATCAAATATCTTTCTCGATCTCTCTATCTCAGGAACCGCCTTTCAGGCAACACCCCGATGATTATCTTTATATATATATTTTGAGGATGAGAAGCCTAACCCTCGCACCGGATCGATCCCTGCGTGGATCGATCGATCGGTCGGTCGGGATCGCGGGATCGTCTCCGGGCTTCCCCCTTCGCCAAAAAGGGAAACCGGGATTCCCAGATATCAGACGGACGGCCTTTCCGTTAACTGTGACGACAACCGACAATCTAACAAATAATCGTTACTAATTCCTCCTCAATCACGTGAGTGGTGGTCCCACGTACCACGGTCAGAGTGAGTGAAGTTACATACGTTGTATCATATGTCGTGGAATTATTTCTTCTGATTAATGGATTCCTGTTCTGGGGGCACAGGTGTTCTCCGAATAATTCTGGATAATTGATAAAGTTACGCCTTTTAAAAAAAAACTGCACCCCTTATTACATCCGAATCTCTCCAGAGTGGGTGATCGTGGACGGAAGAGGGACGTGCGGCGAGGGTGCTGCTTCACATTCTAAGCATTCTTGCACGTTACCACGGTAACCCAGATAAATGAAAAAAAGATGGGCGAGGCATACCACGAGTACGAAGGGACACGGACATGAGTCTGTGGCTAAGAATGGCGGGGACTTGTCCCTTGGCTTGCAGCCATATGATCTTATTGATAATTTATTTCAATTTGGTTCCGTGACATGCAGCTCATTTTGCCCGTCTCTGGGTAGCAGCGGTCCAAACCTCCTACCCCCGACATCCTGCTCCCAACAATTTTTTCGCAATATCTTTTTCCATTTACCAATACCATGTGAGAATTTACTCATGATACGATCTAAATAATCATTTATCCATGGGTTATCTTTGTGTTTTCTATATTTCATCTTTGGAGAGTCTTTGTTTACATGAATATAGAATATAGATTGATAATTGTAGATTTTCATGATTAAAAATGGCGTCAATATTCAGTTATGAATATATTTTGATTTTTATTTTTTATATTAAAATGGGTTACAATGAGAAACTTTTGTATAAATACAATTATAAATATAATATAGAATCAAGCCATGGAGAATCTGATCTATGGATGCTCAAACCACGCTATTTATGTGCTCAACCACATAAGATGCGGTTCAATTAAAAGAACTATCCCTCTCCTTATAGATATGCTTGATCAAATAGCAAAAGCACCATATAATAAATATTTGAGCATCAACCAACCAAAGAAAATGGCTCTTGAAGGGTTCGAACTCATTAGACAACCATAAAATTACTATCTTAGAGTCCTTTTCTGGTTCTTGATTAAAAAAATCTGAAATGACCTATGATCTTTCCAGAAGCTTCCCCGTAAAACCTATCAAAAAATTATTTGTATAACCAAAATATCTATGAGTATTATAGTTATTATATTATAAACTAGCCAAAGATCTGCACGTTATGTGAAATAGATAATTATGATATATAATTATTTAATTTTTTAATAATAAATATTTATAATAAATATTTTTTTAATTTTTTTAATATTTTATTTATTATATATATGATATTTTTTATTATTTTATAAAATAATATTTTATTTTATATTATTTTTTTATTTTCATACCTTCCACATGCTCGTCGGTATCACTGTACCTCCTATCGTCCCACCATTGCTTTTCTTCTCTTTCAACAAACGTCAATCTTAATTGCACTCCCCTGCACCACTATCGGTACCGTCATTCCGACACCACCACTTAAGGAAGAGAGAGAAACACTCTCTCTTCTTTTCTTTTCTTTTCTTTTAATAAAATAATATTTTATTATTTTTTTTCTTTCTGTTCTCATATCTTCTCCGCGTTCATCGATGTTGTCCCACCATGGCTCTCTTTCTCTCTTGGCAAACGTCATTCCCGATCGCACCCCTTCCCCTACTTCTTCTCGTACCTTCTTCAAACTTTCGGATGTTATTAAATACAGAGATTTGGCTTTCAAATTGATGGAGTACCATACTTTATTTATGAATAATTTATTAAATTTGATTTGATTTGATCTGATGAATCGATTCAAAACACGAAATATATTTTTTTAAAAAATAATAATAATAAATATTATTTAAAAAATAAATTAATATGCTATTATTTTTAAAATTAAAAATAATATTTTATCTTTTTAAAATAATAATAAATTAATATTTAAAAAAATATTATTACTATTTTTATAATATTTTATTTTATAAAAATAATAATTTTTTAAAATATTTTTCATCTCTTGTCCCTTTTCTACTTTTATTTTTGAAATATTATTTTTTTTATTTTTTAAAATACTATTTTATTATTATTTAAAAATAATATTTAAATTATTATAGATAATAAAATAGTAATCCACGTCATACAACTAAAATTATTTAAGATGCTGAGATGGCAACACCACAATACTCCTCCATAAAATATTATTTTATATATATAATAGATTATAATTTTTAGATTAAAATAAAATATATAAATTACTTTATACTATATTTTATTACAATGCCATTACAATACTATTCCAACCAATAATACCACATTCATGTATTATATTACACTATGCAATCATATTTATTATTTCAAATTAGATACATTACATTATATTATATTATAATATGATATATTATACTAGCATTATAATAATATTAAATTACTATCATTATGTTGTTATATGACCTTTATTATTAATTTTTTATACTAAAAATATTTTTTTCGTTTGACTGTCAAACAAATATTAAGGTTTCATAATATTTTAAAAATATAGTTACTATGTAGAAAATACTTTTTATTAAAGAGCCCTATATCCAAATGCTCTGTTGACAAAAGCTTTACTACTAACAAAAATTCCAAAGAAGGCCTGAATCCAATAGGACCAAAAAAAAAAAGAGCTAATAATATGAAATATCAACATTCTTGATTTATATCTTCATAGAAAGTTTATTGATCACTCTACCACCTAAAAAGTAGTTTTTTAGCTACACTTCAAAATGCACGACTTTTATGGGTAGGCTGTATCAAATATTAGAGAAACTAGGTTATGGATATTTCAAAATTCCTAAAGGCGGCAATTCCTAATATAGCTTTGTCAATTTGGTAGAACTTGCCTTAAATAAATAGGTTGAGAATTGAGATTTTAGTAATTAAGTAGGTCTAAGACATTGATAATCATAATCATAGACCAGCCAAGATCCGATGCAAACGATTAGATATACTCTAGGTTCGTGGTTATTTTCTTATTTTTAATTATTAATTATTATTTGTCTAAGAATGAAGAAGCCGGCTTGAAGCCGGGTGAGGGGGATATTCAAAAGTGAAGTCACCCAACAACATTACTAATTGAAGCGCCATTTTAAGAAAAAAAACTTGAAATACTGAATAGAGAATTAGATAAAAATTTAGTTTTCTGCTCCCATTACTTTTTTATTTTTTTGAACATCCGGCTATAGATTCTTTTCTATTGGTTTATCTTTTAAGACATATATTTGAAAAGTATTAATTGGATTGATGTATATAAGTAAAAATTAAAAAAATTAACTAAATGTAGGTTTATTTGTTTATGTATTTGTTAGACTAGATAGACAGATTTGACCTACGGAGTTTTTTATCTCAACATCTAACTCGCTTGACCCCATCCAAAAATTATGGTTTGCACTGCATTGCATGCAGCCATTCACTACTTCTGATTTTTGTGGGCACAGTTATATGGTGCACTAGTTTATAATTCCGTATGGTACATGCAATGTAACTTTTTATAAAAAAAATATTTTATTTATTTATTTTCTTCCTCTTTTCTTCACGGAACAGAGGAAAAAGAGGCTACTCGAACCCCGCTGCCACTGCAGCTGCTTCATGCATGCCAGCCCCACTGCTACGGCACCCATTTCGCACGTTAGTGCTGCCTCGGCTGCCGCACTGGCGGATGCTAAGAGCATTGGAGCATTGCAAACGGAGAAGGCTCGGATGCATGCCTCGAGCAAACAGGTCACCCATCTCGAGAGCACAGGTCATGCATTTAGGCCTGCAGGAAGGGCCACCTGGCGTGCCTTGAACTCACATCCCATTTTGCTTGATCGCTCATGTAGAATGGCCAAGCCCTCTGTTGCGTCGTGTACTGCCACTAGCAGTACACCGCCTCCGACGGCATCTACAATCGCCGCTGATGTATTGCTTCCGTAGGCACTATCGGTGTGCCGCTATGCCTATCTAGCCCATCGTTCATGGGCAATCGAGGGTCGATGCCCGGAGAACCCAGGCTTCTCTTGTGGGCATTCGAGGGTCAATACCCAGAGAATCCATCATCCATGGGCGGTCGGTGTCTAGAGAACCTAAACTTCTCTCTCGATCGATGGCTCTAAAATTTTTTAAAATAAAAGTTAAATAAAATTTTCAATCATGAAACCCCTTGGCAGCAGACGTGGAAGATGTTCTCTTCTCGACCTTGATCCCAAAGTCACCATCGACATGCTTGACCAATGGGGTATCATGCTTTCATGGTAAACCACAAAAAAAAAAAAAACCACGTGTCATAAGTACAAACCACCAAAAGTCCTATGCAATGTAATTTTTACTTAAAAAATATTTTTTATTTTATTAATTTATAAAAAAATATTATATATATTAAAAATAATTAAAATAATAAAAAAATATATTTTATATATAGTGTAGATTATAAATTATTTATAAATTATTTTATTTTTTTAAAATTTAAGATTTTCTATGGAACTCTTGCCGTCTAACTTCTCCTAAAATCTTCGTTCTCTTTTTATATTAACATTCGTTCTTCTTTACTTTGTTCTTCTTTACTTTGCTCTTCGCCTCTGCAACTCGCTTTCTTTTCTTACTATCCACTATCATGACAGAGCTCAAGAGGCTCTCCCGACCCCACCACCTACCTCTCTCTCTCTTATCTTATTTTTTTTAATTAATTAATGGCCAAAAAGATTTATTGATGTTAATGAACAAAAAGATAGAGAGAATGAAATAATGCACCACCATATAAACCCCCTGGCTCTTTTTCCTATTATCTTCTCCTATCTCTCTCTCTCTCTCTCTCTCTCTCTCTCTCAACTCTATTGCTCCCCTCTAAGCTCACTCCACTTCTTTCTCCCTTATTTTCCCTTCGCTTCTCTATTGCAAGAGGCTCAAGAGCGGCAAAGAACAAAGGAACCATGTGTGTCGGCGCCATTATCTCCTACCTCCTCCCTCTCCAGAGCCAACATCAACAACTTGTTGCCACCGTCGACTTCTAGCTCAGTTTCGACACCAATCCAACCCAAAAAGATGATACCTTTATCCAATTTTTCCTTCTTTTTCCTCCTATTTTCTTTTTGTTGATGTTTTCCGGAGGAATCGAGGACTAAACATGGGCTCTTGGGGTAGTTCAAAGCTAAAGAAAAGGAAAAGGAAGAACCTTTACCACAGCATTTGCCAATGGCCATAGGAGAAGTTGGCGGCTAAAATCCATGATCTGACGAAGGGGGCAGGGTCTGGGGACCTTCAGTAGCACCGATGATCTCCTTGGTGAGGTAGCTCGTCATCGTGAAGAACCTAATACTGGCATACATAATCAGATGGTCCGGCTTCGATGTGTCTAAGATTACGAATGTCGAAGTCCTCGGAACTCTGTTGAAAGTTCCTAAAGTCCTGTCGGCTGCCTTTCCCCATCTCGTCCCTTGACCCCCTCCGATCAAACCATGGTGGCGTCCCCATCGTCGACCTTAACACCTCCATGGACCCCTTCCTATTAGATAGATGCCCTAAAAGCTAGATTGGCTGACATATATACATATTTTAGGAGCATAATTTTATAATTAAAATTTTAAAATAAATAAAATTTGAATTATTTTTCGTTCATGTCTTGTTTAATTTATGTTTATGAATTATCCAAAAAATTAATAGATAATGTCACATATTCTTAAGAGTCAAAAATTTAAGATACGTGTTATTAGTGATTAATTTCTAAATATTCTCAATCGATGGTTCATCATAAGAACAAAGACTGATCCAGATAGATTGGTGTATAGATTATTTTTCTTCGTGGGTAGATGAGCCTCAAGTCTACAGTGTGGAGATACTGAAGTAAGAGTGTAGGTACTTGATAGAGATCAAGAATATTGAGCATGATCAATAAGAGAAGTCACTAGAATGGCTACCCACAAGTTGTAGTAGTGTAGATAGTAAAAGTACTTATGGTGTCTCGACTGTTCACAGTGAGATTGCCATAGTTTGACTACATAATTACTTGATTACCTAGCCATTCAGATCTTACAATGTATGTTGGCTACAGTAGGTCCATTATAGAAATAGGATGTGCACCAAGATGAAATTTATCAATTCTAGTAGATTTTTAGGAAGAGATCCTACGCAATTTATGAGATTGAGTCTTAAAATCCATGGCCATGGTAGGTAAATTATGAAAAAAAGTTTTCATAAAATTTCATATAAACTTGAGTTGATTGAATCTGATATATGATGGATGAATGGATTTGATGAGTTATCTTTAATATGCGTCATATCGGAACTCACGATAGAAGAATCAAATTATATAGTAACTATACCTAGAGATTCATCATTCAGTTCTGCGGGGTTGCCACTACATACTACTAAGAATCACTGGTGGATCGTGAGACTAATTAAGAATCATTTTGATGATCGATGATTCTTAATTGGCTAAATTGGAAAGATTCTAATCCATTAAAAGAGATTTCAATGATATTGATGATGGAGATCATAATATTTTTTACTATCAGATAAAATTGAACCTATAAGATTACACAAATAAAGATTTTAGTCTAGAATTGCACTATTGGGCTACGTGTAGTCTGATTGAGTTAGGACTAATTAAAGTTCTAGCTTTGAATTTAAGAAAACCATGCTAGCACATGATTAAACCCATTTTCTCCTATTTGATTTGAGTTTCCTATTGGATAAGGCTCAACCAAATTGATGCAAGCTCAATTGGGTACCAAGAGTTGATGCACTTCAGTTAGCTTTAACCACCTAATTGGATTAGATTGGTGGAGGGCGCTAATTGTTGGTACCCCACATGATTTCATCACCAAGATTAAGAGGAGCACACGCCACCTCTAAGGAAGCACATGCCTCCTCCTATCTTTGAACGTTTAGATGTGCAAGGCATGTAGAAGTGCAAGGAGATCCTGAGGGGCATGCACTCTTTTCTCCTTTTTTTCATGAAGAGAAGGGAGGGCACATGCCTCCTATGTTAGTAATTATGTCCCAAAGCCAATCATCAATCTATTAATGGTTAAGCTCTTTTATGTATATATATATATGAATTGATAATTAATAAAATATTATTTAACTTTTTTCATCATAAATATGTACATCTTCTAAGGAACTCTTATTTTATGATGAAGTTTTTAGGATTATTTTAAATTGATAAAGAAGAATTTATCATTTAGTTCTTAAACATGTTCACAACCAAACAGTATGCTATTACTAGGATGATAACAATATCAGGTATAGGTCATTATATGTCATATAGGTTGGTTGTCCTCTTAACCAAAGAGTATGAAGATACTGGTATGGCATGCAGGTGAGATATAGGAGTATATCTGCCTGAACATGACCACTTCAGAGCATTCTACTGTTAAGTCTTGTTCCAAAGGGATATGGGGTATAAGTATTCCTCAGATCTAAAATCACCATGGTGACTTACAAATAACTCACTACACTTTAGTACCGAACTATCTGAATTTTTAATTTAGTGATGAAAGATTTTTGGATATGGTCAAGTACTTATTAAATCAATACATGAGTCAAGATGGGATTGACCACTCTAAGAGTTTGGAGATAATGCATCACTGTATTTTAATTTAGCAAAATCTCAGTCGAGGTAATCCATGTGATAGATTCAAAATTTGAAATATAATATGGATGACTTATTCAAAGTTGACAGTTAAACTCTGAGTCATCCTCTAAGCATTCAGGATCAAAGAGATGAATTATATAATAACCATATTCTAGTAGGTTCTGAATGTTGCTTTGCATACATTTAGCCTATCTGGACGTCAGGTACCATGCATTGCTAGATGGTCACTTCGATTGGTATAGAAATTTATTTCTGTACTACCGACTTAGGTTTGAACCCATGGGATCATACTTAAAAAAAGTATCTATTTGATCATGTAGCTAATTGAGAGTTCCATTAGACTGAAACTGTATGATCAAGAGTTTCATTAAATTGGGACTCTACGATCAGGACTCCCACTGAGTTAGAACTCTATGATTAGGAATCCCACTCGACTGGGACTATATGATCAGGAGTCTCACTCGACTAGGACTCTATCATTGAAGGATTAGCTACCAATAAGATTGCTAATTAGCTCAATTTAATTGAGCAATAAAGTTTGGATCAAATCTAATTGAATTGGATTCAATTTGGTTTGATCCGATTAGATTATGTGATAACTTAATCGCTAAGAAAGATTATTTTTTGATTTGATTAGTATTAAAAAATGTATTCCAAAGCCAATTATCAGTCTGTTGTTGGTTGAACTACATTGTATCTGTAATTGATTCATTCATAAATAAAATATATTTTTGATATTTTTTATCATAAAGTATTCATCTTCTAACAAACTTCATTATTATGATGAAATTTTTAGAACTGTTTAGCTTCGATAAAGAGAGAATTTATTGATTAGTCCTTAAATCTATTCACGACCAAATGATAGGCTATTAATTAGGATGACAACGTCTATCAAGCATAGATCACTGTATGCCATATAGGTTGGTTGTCCTCTTAACCAAGGAGTGTGGAGACACTAGTATGACATATAGGTGAGATGTATGGGTACATCGTCATTGAACGTGATCAACTCCAGAGCATTCTACTATTGAGAATGTCTTTGATGGGATATAGGTATAAGTGTTCCTTAGACCTGAGATCACCTCAGTGACTTGCAAGCAATTCATTATGCTTTGGTACCGGACTAACTAAATTTCTAATTCAGTAATGAAAGACTTCTAGGCATAATTAAGTACTTACAAAGTCAGAGTGTGATCAAGATAGAATTAACCATTCCAAGAGTTGGAGAATAATATATCATTGTATTTCAATATAGCAAAACATTGGTCAGGATGATCCATAAGATGGATTTGGTATTTTGAAATACAATATGGACAACTTGATCAGAGTTGACAGTTGAACTCTGAGGTATCCTACGAGCATTTTAATCAAGAAAATGAATTATATGAAAACTATATCTGCATGGGTTCTAAGGATGTTGTTCTATATATTCGACCTATTCGGTCGTTGGATACCATTGCTAGATGGTTACTTCGACTAATATAGAAATCTATTTCTATGCTACCGACTTAGGTTTGGACCTATGAGGTCACACATATTAGAATTTATGATCTGATCATATGGTTGATTAATGATTAAGAATCGTTCTAGGATTAAATAATCAATACGATTGATGTTTAACCTAGTGCAAGCATTACAAGAGGATCGATTAGCAATTAGATTATTAATTAGCTTAATTTAATTAAGCCAGAAGACTAAAATTAAGTTTAATTAAATATAATTTAATTAGATTTAGTTTGGACTTGATTAGATATGGCTTATTGGATAAGCCAAGTATAGGAAAGAACTAGTCCTAGTTCAACTAGGACTCTGGTCAATCCAATTATCTAATTTGATTAAAAAATTAAATTTAATTAAATCTAATTTTATTAAATTTTTAATTGGATCAGGGCTTAATTTAATTGGGTTAGTTTACTTCTGATTTAATTTGGTTTGAAAAACCAAATTTTGACCAAGTCAAAATAGGAGTCCTAGTGTGACTAGGACTCCCTATCCTTGCGCCACCTATATCCCACGCCCCATGCCCACTCTCTCTATTTTTTATGTGATAGAGAGTCTCTCTCTGGTCTTCATGCATGCCCCTTCTCTCCCTCTATTACTTATATGGTAATTTGGTGGTTGACCAAGTCAAAAGAAGAAGTTAGTTTTAATTTAGGATTCTATGAGATAGAATCCTTATAAACCGAAACACCTTCTTCTAAGTGTGCTGCCCCTCTCCTATTTTTCTCTCTTATTCCACATGAGAAAGAAGAAATTTTGTGCATGTATTCTTGCTAGATTCACCAAAAAAATCAGAGGAGGGGCGCCCAAGAGTTGGGCGCCCCAACCTCTTGCCAAAACTAGTCCTTCCTTATCTAGTTTTTGACCTAGACAAGGACTCTTCTTTTTCTATAAATTTAGGATGAATTTTGATCTGATTTTTTCATGAAATACCAAACTTTAGGAGAGTTTTGGGGTGTGCAAAAATTAGAGGGAGAGGATCCTTGGGTGTTGGAATTTCATGGACACCAAACTAGGTGTCTAGGTGAGAGAAAAGAGAAGAAGAAGAGGATCTTCTTCTATGGCTGTTTTGATTTTCTCTTCTCCTCCTCCTTTTGAGATTTTTTTTTGAGAGAGTCTCAAATCTAAAATTTCTTCTCTTTCTTCTGATATTTTAGAGAGTTCAAGTCTTGAAGAAGAAAGCATCGAATCGACCGTCGAAGAGAGATCAGCACAGTACTAGTATACTGTGCTGATTTTCTGCATCAGGATCTCAGATCGTGTCGTGGGCTCGTGTGGACTAAAATTCTAGATTTGATTCCTTCAATCGGTATCATAGCCTAGATTCTTATTACATAATTTTTTTGAGCATATTTAGATTATTTATTAAATTAAATCTAATTTATAATCTAATTATTAAATCTAAAATTAAAAATTTAGATCTTACGAACTGCCATAAGATTGTCCTACTGTAAGGTTTAACTCTAACAGTGAAAAGATTGTTCTAGTTTGTGATGATCTACTCTTAATCATAAATTTATTAGATTTGATCAAATTTTATTTATGATTTAATAGATTTAAAATAATTTTAGATTTAAAAATAAAATTTTTAGATTGTACGGATTGCTATAAGGTTGTCCTGTTGTAAGGTTTATCCCTTATAGTGAAAAGGTTGTCTTAGTATGTGCTGATCTAAAATATTGATCATAAAATTTTAGATTAGATTTAAGAGATTTTATGATCTAATTAAAAGTATTTTAATCTAATTTTAATCATCATAAATATGTTATATTTGATCTAAGTTAATTTATGATTGATTGGTATTGAAATTATTTTAATTACATAAACCTAATTAGATTAGATCTAAAGTAGATTCATGTTTATGTTACTTGCATTTTGATTATGAATCAAACATGCAACTTGATTGATAGAACCATATTGTAAAAATATTTTATAAATATAAAAATTATTTTTGAAAAATTGAACCCCAACCCTCAGTCCAAAATTTAATTAAGAATTAAGAAATTATTTAATTAGGATCTAGGATTGTAAATTGAAGATCCTAAGACACGAATCATAACACATTGGGTTAAATTGGTTAGTGGAGATTAGGTCCATTAATTAGGTTAGACCTAGGATTAGATTAAAGAATGAACTTAATTAGATAATTGACTAAATCTAATCAATTATTATTTTAGATTAGGTCAATAATTCTCTAGATCAATTATAATAGTTGTAGTTAGTCAAGTCCATATCTTTAATGAAACCCAAGACGGACTTAATTCTTGGCTACGTGATTTAGCATGAACTGTTGGATTGATCTAATTAAAACTAATTAAATCAGTTGGTGTCTAAAGTAAACCAGACCGATGGTCTTTAATTGGCAGTCTGCTTATCTAGCAATTTTTGATGGTGTCTAAGGCAAGCTTTGGTAGACCCTTCTACTGATTGAACTTACATAGTCTCTTGGTGAAATTATGTTTTGATCGGATCACTTGCTTATTCGAGTTGACCCATATCAGCTAGGTAAATCAGTATGACTAATTTAGGTGCTCCTTGATCAGCCTATTAATGGTCTTCCTTAAGCTGACTTGATGAAGTCAGTGGAAGAATCATGACAAGCTAGTTCATCTGACCTTTCCTCTTCTTTAAAAATTAAATCCTTTAAAATTATTAGATCCTTAAAATGAATTAGTTATGATGATAACTAGATCATAGCCTCCCATTAAGTGGATGATAATGGGTTCATTAGTTGGATAATCATTGGAGGCCCATAGGCCTGATGCTTATCCGCTAATGCAATTATCATTTATAATATGATTTCTTGGCCGTATCTCTCTAAATGATGGTTAGGTTAACCAACTATAGTTGGACTTAATCATTCATTAGTTAGATGGACCAAGTATGATCATGTTAATGATTGGACCTAATCGAAACTTTTAATAGAGGCCCTAGTCTATTGAAAAGATACCTAGGATAAAATTAAATTATTAGAAATTATTTAGAAAAATAATTGGTTATGAATCTATTCTTAGATGTACATAGGTTGACCAACCATAGTTGAGCTTGTGTGCAGTCTATGTGGTATCCACTAAGAAATTAAAATAATTTCTTAAATTGGAGGTAGAGGCTACTGATTTGAATAAAATAGTGGAAGAATCTTTTGATTAAAGTTCAAATCTTTAGATTTAATGAATCAATTATTAATTAAGCTTTCGGTTCTCCTTTGTGCAGTTAAATCCAAATCACAGTTGCTCCATTTACTGTTAGATAGTGATTAATTTATGAGATCCAACTTCGATAATAAGTATCAGAAGTTGATTGTTGTTCAGCAGCACGAAGTGATTCGTACTAGGGCCTCTATGTCCAATTTAAACATAAGATCTAAGAATAACCTAGATCAGGTAGAATGCTTCCACTGTAAGAAGCAGGGGCATTGGAAGAGGAATTGTCCTCAGTATCGTGATTTCCATGACCCCAATAGGCTGAATAAGAGAGATAAGTAAGTAGTTGCTGATCAAGGATGTTATATGATAATATCCTATAATTTCTCTATTTGTGATATTTCTACTTAGGTATTGGATATCGAAAGTCCAGTCCATATTTGCAATACATTGCAAGGACTTTAAGTTCGTAGAAAATTTGAAAATAAGAGTGATTCCTAAATATTAGAGATGGAAAATCTGTTCCAGTTCTAGCTATGGGAATAGTTCAACTCATTTTCAATACTAATATCATTTTTTTAAATAAATATCATTATTATCCTTCCTTTTTGATGAATATAATCTCTGTTGGCTTTTTGACCAAAGATGGTTATCATTTATTAATAAAAGGAGATTATTATGACATTATTATGAATAACATTACAATAATGCAAGAACAACAAAAAAATGATATTTATATTTTATCACAGTCTGTGAGTGTAATATATACTTTTAGAAAATATCCCAGATTAGATAATATCTCTAATATCTACCTATGGCACTGTAAGCTAGGTCATATAAACAAGAATAGGATAAATAAGTTGACTCAAGAGGAAATTCTCAAAGTCAGTGATTATGAATCACTTCCAACCTGTGAATCTTGCCTTCTTGGTAAAATAATCAAGTCACCTTTTATTGAAAAAGATGAGAGAGCTATTAAGCTTTTAGGTCTAGTACATATTGATGTATGTAGACCAATAAGCATAAGTGTCAAAGGTGGATATTTCTACTTCATTACTTTTATAGATGATCTATCTAGGTATAGATATGTTTATTCGATGAAACATAAGTCGAATTCATTTGAAATGTTCAAAAGATTTTGAAGTGAAGTAGAAAAATAAACTGAAAAGAGTATTAAAATTCTTTGATCGGATCGAGGAGGTCAATATCTATCCAATAAGTTCTTGACATATGTTGGTGCAGAAATCCATCTTCGTCGGAGGTCGCCGGAGTCGAGGCCGCTGAGGCACCGCCGGGGACCTGCAAAATGAAGTCCCGTCCGAAATCGGTGGGGGGTGGCTCCGACAGGACCCTCCGACGGTCAAGTTAGTTTTCGGCCAACAGTAATGGAGTGCTCGGAATGAGTTCCGGAGCTTAGAGATGAGGAGGAGAGCCTAGAGAGTCGAGAGTTCAAAGAGCTTAGCCTTAGCGTGTCGGGAGGGTCCTTTATATAGTGGATCTTGATGGTGACAACTGCAGCCGCATGCTGGTGGGCCGCTCGAGGTTCGACGAAGTCAGTCTCACGGGATGGTGCCGTGTGCGGTGGATTGAGGGTGACAGCCATCACCGCCTGACAGTGGATCGCTATCGCCTACGACGGACTGACTGATGGTGCGACAAACTGACTGATGGTGATGGTTGCAGAGCTTGCCGAATGCAGGGTTGAAGGCCTTCATCGTGTGCCCATTTCGGAGGAGTTTGGGCTCCTGAAGAGGAAGATAGGAGGGAGTTCGGCTCCCATAGGCGTCTGGCTGGAGGTATGCAGCTAAGGCTCGTCCGTTGAAGAGTTCGGCTGCTGAGAATCCGAAGCTCGACCATTTGGGGGTTCGGTCGGTTGTTGGACTTCAGCTGAGGCTTGGACACTTGAGAGTTCGGTAGGAACTCGATCGGCCGAAGTTTGATGAGGGCGATCGCTGAGGAGTTCGGTCGAGTGACGACTACTGAGGAGTTCGGCCGCTGAGAGGACTTCATTGAAGCTCGACCGCTTGGAGTCGGTCCGAAGGAGTTCGGCTATGGGGAGTTCGAAGGAGTTCGGCTGCCCAGGAAGTTCGGTCTCGACGCTGGGAGTCCGGAAGAAGCTCAGGAGCTGACCAGTTCAGCCTGTTGGAAGAAGCTCGACCGCTGGGAGTTTGGCTGAAGCCCGTCTGTCGAAGCTCTTCTGCGGCTACTGGTTACATTAGGCTGAGCGTCGGGCCGGGCTTCGGCAGGAGCGGGATTTATCCCCAACAGTAGCCCCCCACTCCCGAGTTCAAAATTCGAAGGAAGGGAGTACCAAAATGGGCGACTGCCGAAGTCTTCTTCCAGGCCCCGCGTTTGTCGCGGCTGAAGCTCGAGGGAGGTCTCTTCTCCAGCCAAGGTTGACGCTGAAGTTGAAGCTGAGGCTTGGGGGAGACCTCATCTCCAATTGATGTTTGGAGTTGGAATGGAACTCATTCCCAGCTAAAGTCGATGAAGCTGATGTTGAAGCCGAAGTAAATCTCGCCCCCTGCGGTCGAGGTCGGAGTTGAGCTCCTCGGGGGTGACATTGTCTCCATCAGCTGAAGTTGACTCGGGGGGACCTCCTATTCCGCGGCCGAGGTTGTCGTGGTCGCTTGGGGGCGATCTCATCTCCTGCAGTGGAACTTGCCGTAGACTTTGAGGCTCGGTCTCGGATCTTGCTCACGTCAGGACGGGGTTCCCCTTCTGTTCCTAACCGAGGCTGTTCGGGGCGCATCGGGAGACCGATCTTATCTCTAGCCGAGGTTGACTCGGTCGCTCGGGAGAGATCTTATCTCTAGGTGAACGAGGCCTTCGACCTTGCTCGCGTTAGGACGAGGTTCTCCTCCTGTTCCTAACCGAGGTTGTCTCGGTCGCTCGGGAGAGATCTTATCTCTAGCCGAGGTTGTTGCTCGCGTTAGGACGAGGTTCTCCTCCTGTTCCTAACCGAGGTTGTCGGTCGCTCGGGAGAGATCTTATCTCTAGCCGAGGTTGTTGCTCGCGTTAGGACGAGGTTCTCCTCCTGTTCCTAACCGAGGTTGTTCACGGTCGCTCGGGAGAGATCTTATCTCTAGCCGAGGTTGGTTCGGTCGCTCGGGAGAGATCTTATCTCTAGCCGAGGTTGACTCGGGGGGGAGATCTTATCTCCTGCGGCCGAGGTTGAAGTGCGCGCTCGGGGAGATCTTATCTCCTGCGGCCGAGCTTTCGGGGGAGATCTCTCCTGCGGTCGAGCTTCCCTCGGGAGGAGATCTTATCTCCTGCAGCCGAGGTTGAAGTGCGCGCTCGGGGGAGATCTTATCTCCTGCGGCCGAGCTTCCCTCGGGGGAGATCTTATCTCCTGCAGCCGAAGGTGCGCGCTCGGGGGAGATCTTATCTCCTGCAGCCGAGCTTCCCTCGGGGGAGATCTTATCTCCTGCGAGGTTGAGTCGCGCTCGGAGGAGATCTTATCTCCTGCGGTCGAGGTTCCCTCGAGGGAGATCTTATCTCCTGCAGCCGAGGTCACGCTCGGAGGAGATCTTATCTCTAGCCGAGGTTCCCTCGGAGGGATCTTATCTCCTAACGGTCGAGGTTGAAGTGCGCGCTCGGGAGAGATCTTATCTCCTAGCCGAGGTTGTCAACGGTCGCTCGGAGGAGATCTTATCTCCTACGCGAGCTTCCCTCAGGGAGATCTTATCTCCTAGCCGAGGTTGAAGTGCGCGCTCGGGGGAGATCTTATCTCCTACCGGGTCGAGCTTCCTCGGGGGAGATCTTATCTCCTGCGGCCGAGGTTGAAGTGCGCGCTCGGGGGAGATCTTATCTCCTGCGGCCGAGCTTCCCTCGGGGAGATCTTATCTCCTGCAGAGGTCTCGGGGGAGATCTTATCTCCTACGGCCGAGCTTCCTCGGGGAGATCTTATCTCCTGCGGCCGAGGTTGAAGTGCGCGCTCGGGGGAGATCTTATCTCCTGCGGCGAGCTTCCCTCGGGGGGAGATCTTATCTCCTAAGTCGAGGTTGCACGCTCGGGAGATCTTATCTCCTGCGGTCGAAGTTCGCTCGGGAGAGATCTTATCTCCTAGGTCGAGGTTGAAGTCGCGCTCGGGGGAGATCTTATCTCCTGCAGCGAGGTTCTCGAGGGAGATCTTTATCTCCTGCAGCCGAGGCGCGCTCGGAGGAGATCTTATCTCCTGCCGAGCTTCCCTCGGGGGAGATCTTATCGCCGAGGTTGAAGTGCGCGCTCGGGGGAGATCTTATCTCCTGCAGTCGAGCTTCCCTCGGGGGAGATCTTATCTCCTGCGGTCGAGGTTGAAGTGCGCGCTCGGGGGAGATCTTATCTCCTGCAGCCGAGCTTCCCTCGGGGGAGATCTTATCTCCTGCAGCCGAAGGTGCGCTCGGGGAGATCTTATCTCTGCTCTCGGGGGAGATCTTATCTCCTGCAGCGCTCGGGGGAGATCTTATCTCCTACCGAGGTTCTTATCAGTGCGCGCTCGGGGGAGATCTTATCTCCTGCGGCCGAGCTTCCCTCGGGGGAGATCTTATCTCCTGCGGCCGAGGTGCGCGCTCGGGGGAGATCTTATCTCCTGCGGCCGAGCTTGTTGCTCGCGTTAGGACGAGGTTCTCCTCCTGTTCCTAACGCGGCGATTATTGACTGCTGCTTCCCTGTCATCGCATAGTTTTCGCATCCAGAAATAATATTATGCAGAGGGGAGAATTTTACCGAAGGGAAAGTCGCGGACAGCGCGTTCTCGTTTGAGGGGTCGACGGGGCGTTGTTCCTCGGAGCTCCCTCGGGCAGCAAGTCCCGTCCAGACGACCTCCTCTACCTCGCGCTGGCCTCCCCGATTCGGAGCAGGCTTCGGCTGGTACGGTGTTGCTGGTAAATCCCTACCAGCGGGGAATTTATCGGCTCCAAGTGGTCGTCGGGCAGGGACAATTTTTAAGAAGGCATCGTAGGACAATACATCGGCCGAACTTCCGTTATCTAGCAAAATGCGGCGTACATCGTAGTCAGCGATATTTAAGGAAATTACAACCACGTTACTGTGTGGAAATTGGATTCCCCGGCCGTCCTCCTCGGTGAAGGCCACGGGCTCTGCGATCCTCTGCTTCTTCGCTGCCCGAGATAGTGTTGATGACGCCAAGGGGCGGCCGACCTTCCTGGCTCTCCCTACCCGATGGTACCGCCCTTAGCCGCTCCCCTCGCTCTTCGGGCCGCCTTTGCAGGAATCGACCCGAGTCTACCTCGCCTGACGAGCTTTTCGATCTCGTCTCGGAGCTGGACGCACTCTTCGGTGTCGTGACCGTGGTCGCGATGATAGCGGCAAAACTTGTTGGGGTCGCGTTTGCTGGGTCGGGAACGCATCTGGTCCCGGCCTCGGAAGCTGTTCCCCGATTTCCATCAGCACTTGGGCCTTCGGAGTGTTGAGGGGGGCGTAGTTGCGGAACCTTTGTCGGGGAGAGCTTCGGCGCTGAGGAGAACCTCGGCGCGCTGTTCCTTCTGGGCTTCCCCACCTCGGGTTCCCTTGGAGAGTTCGGGTCCGCCAATGATCGGGAGGAGTCCGGGAGCGCCGCCGAGCTTTACTCCGCTTCTCTTCCTCGGTGGACCTGCTCGGCCCTTCAGCTCGCCGCTTGCCGTCGGCTTCGTCATCCCTGGCCTTGAAGGCCTCCTCTGCCCGGGCGTATCCTTCAGCCCGAGCAAGCATGTCCGCGAAATTCCTTGGATACTTCTTTTCCAGGGAGAACAACAAGTCGTTCTTCCGGAGGCCGCCCTTGAGGGCGGCCATGGCGACTGATGGGTCCAGGTTCCGGACTTCCAGCGCGGCAGCGTTAAACCGGGTGACATAAGCCCGGATGGGTTCCCCCTCCTTTTGCCTGATGGCCATCAAGGAATCCGAACCTCGGCGGGGCCGCCTGCTACTGATGAAGTGGGCTGCGAACTGTTGACTCATCTGGTCAAACGATAAGATGGTACTCGGCTTGAGCGCCGAGTACCAATTTCCTGGCAGCTCCTTTAAGGGTAGAGGGGAAGGCCCGGCACAATATGGCGTCTGGCACGCCGTGGAGCAGCATCGTCGTCCGAAAGGCTTCCAAATGGTCGACCGGATCGGTGGTCCCATCGTAGCTCTCAAACTGTGGGAGTTTGAAGTTCGGCGGGACCGGCTCCTGCATGATTTTCTGCGAAAAAGGGGGGTCAGTGCAGACGTCGTTACCGTGTGAGGGGGGAGCGTGACGAAGCTCTTCGATACGCCGGCTCATTTCTAAGAGCCTTTGATCCAGGAGATCTTCGCGATCTTTGATCCCCAAGGTTTTCTCGCAGTAAGGGTGCGAAGCCTCTCCCCGGGTCGAGCCGTGATCCGAGCAGGGGCTCTTCGCCGGTTGCCCTTCTCTTCCGGGGACTGGAGGTCGGGTAGCCCACATCGGTCGCCCCTGGACTGGACCCCAGGGCTCTGGGGAATCCCGCGCCGATCTAGCGGGTGCCGGGGTCCGCGAATGCATGGCCTGCACCGCCTGCACTGCTTCCGTCAGATCACGGACCTGCTGGGTAAGCAGGTTGAACTGTTCCGCATCCACCGCGGCTACAGGGTGAGCCCGGGTTGCCTGGGCCGGAGCGGGAGCAGACGGGCCCGAACGGGATCGGGCCGCGGAAGCCGCCGATCGTCGGGTTGAGGCTCTTCTGGGGGGCATTCCTTTTTGAAAAGGGATCCTGAAGCGGAAGAGGAGAGGTCCGGAGCGGAAGAGGAGATCGTCGCCGAGCACTCCTTTAAGAACAAGGGGACCTCGGAGGTTCAGGGCCCTTCCTCTAGCGCCAATCTGTTGGTGCAGAAATCCATCTTCGTCGGAGGTCGCCGGAGTCGAGGCCGCTGAGGTCGCCGTCGGGGACCTGCAAAACGAAGTCCCGTCCGGAACCGGTGGGGGGGTGGCTCCGGCAGGACCCTCCGACGGTCAAGTTAGTTTTCCGGCCAACAGTAATGGAGTGCTCGGAATGAGTTCCGGAGCTTAGAGATGAGGAGGAGAGCTTAGAGAGTCGAGAGTTCAGAGAGCTTAGCCTTAGGCGTATCTGGAGGGGTCCTTTTATAGCGGAGCTTAGTTGATGGTGACAACTGCAGCCGCGTGCTGGCGGAGCCGCTCGAGGTTCGGCGGAGTCAGTCTCACGGATGGTGCCGTGTGCGGTGGATTGAGGGTGACAGCCATCGCCGCCTGACAGTGGGTCGCTATCGCCTGCGGTGGACTGACTGATGGTGATGGTTGCAGAGCTTGCCGAATGAAGGGTTGAAGGCCTTCGTCGTGTGCCCATTTCGGAGGAGTTCGGGCTCCTGAAGAGGAAGATAGGAGGGAGTTCGGCTCCCATAGGCGTCTGGCTGGAGGTATGCAGCTAAGGCTCGTCCGCTGAAGAGTTCGGCTGCTGAGAATCCGAAGCTCGGCCGTTTGGGGGTTCGGCCGGCTGTTGGACTTCGGCTGAGGCTTGGACACTTGAGAGTTCGGTAGGAGCTCGGTCGGCCGAAGTTCGATGAGGGCGACCGCTGAGGAGTTCGATCGAGGGGCGATCGCTGAGGAGTTCGGCCGAGTGACGACTGCTGAGGAGTTCGGCCGCTGAGAGGACTTCATTGAAGCTCGGCCGCTTGGAGTCGGTCCGAAGGAGTTTGGCTGTGGGGAGTCCGAAGGAGTTCGGCCGCCCAGGAAGTTCGGTCTTGACGCTGGGAGTCCAGAAGAAGCTCGAGAGCTGACCAGTTCGGCCTGCTGGAAGAAGCTCGGACCGCTGGGAGTTCGGCCGCTTGGCAGTTCGGCCGGCTGAAGGGGTTCGGCTAGTCCAGTGCGCTGAAGCTCTTCTGCGGCTACTGGTTACATTGGGCTGAGCGTCGGGCAGGAGCGGGATTTATCCCCAACAACATATTTAGAAGAGAATGGGATTCTCTCACAGTGGACTCCTCCAAGAACACCATAGCATAATGGTGTATCGAAAAGTAGAAATCGAATCTTGTTAGATATGGTTTGATCCATGATGGAATTTTCTAGTCTGCCTATTTCATTTTGGGGTTATGCTCTTGAGACTGCATGTTATATATTGAACAATATACCGAATAAATCTATTGCAAAAACTTCATATGAGATATAGATTGGGCGTAGGCCTACACTCTCTCACCTACGGATTTGGGGTTGTCCGACTTATGTTAAATATTTGCATACAGATAAGCTTGGATCTCGATCTGATAAGTGCATGTTTATAGGAAATAGATTACTAGTTTTAAACAACAATCTATTACTAGTTTTAAATAGAAAATCAAGCATAATGAAAATTAAACCATGAATTACTTTTTAGATCTAATCTAAATACATTCATGTTTAACTTTCTAATTAAAATAATTTTAATCATAAAAATTTTTTCATCATTCATCTCAATGAATGAGTTCACGGTGGCACCCCTACCGCCATAAGGGATCCCCACTGAATGGAAGGAGATGGCCTTTAACCCATACTTATCCCTTATGATCAGATGGCTTGATGGCTCATTCATTCATGATTACTAAGTTATCTGGATCTAGCATATCAAATATGTAATCATTTAATTTTCTAATTAATATATTAGAACATGTTAAGCAACCCTTGCTCTGATACCATTGTAGAAAATCGAGCAGGATTAAAGCATGCATTTTTAAAATATTTTTGAATTAAATAGCAATGAAAGCTAAATTAATCTAAAATTAATTTACTGCATACATTGATCTAATCAATAAAATCCTACTCAGAATCTAGACATGCTAATATGTAATTTGAAAATTTAAATGTGATCGATCAATAAATCATATTTGCTGACCGATATGAGTTCAGAACTCAATATCTATGCATGGATAACTGATTTTTGCAATCTGAATCCACTAAAAGAAGTTCTAATATCACATTATAGGCGCACACTCATCTGACCTCTACGGTTGATCCACATGGAGCTTCTGGTCCTGATTAGCTCTACCGGAGTGTTAGCTCCTCGTTGGGGCCTTTGATAGCTGATCTTCATTGATCTGATCAACGATCTTTCTCCTGATCTCACAGATGTTCCAAAAGTCTAGAAGATAAAATACGAAGGATGATGAGGTGGTGTAGAAAATTTGGTGGCGATTCAATGCTCACAGTACTCGATCTCTCCATCCAAATCCCGAGTCCTAACTCTAGGGTTTTGAACACTCAAAAAATTCTGACGCCCGAAAATTCTCTCACGTCCACTCTCGGATGAATTTTTTTATGAAATGAATTTTTACGAAAAGATTAACTATCCCTCTATTTTACACCCAATCTCAAAATATTTTTAGATAGGTGATAAAGTAGAAAAAAAATAGCAAACGCGACATATGAGGAATGTTGGCGTAGGAAAGACACTGCCTCTCTTCCTAGACTTTTTCTCGTCCAGACTTGCACCCCTCTCTAGTTTTTCTCCCTCTAAGAAACTTTCCATGCCCCTCTCTGATCCTTCATGTAAAACTATGCGTGCCCACCAAAAAAAATCTTTTATATGGGCGCTCACAATAGATTAAACACATAGAGGGGATAAGGGGTTTAAACTTGAATTCAAAATTCAAGTTTGATTTTTATCCACCTCCAATGCCCATCTCAAGTGGGTATCACACAGAAGGACTCTCCTTTTATGGGCCCATGCTGAAAATCACATCAAAATGTGCGACAAAACTAAAAAGGGGGCATGGAGAGGTGAATGGATAAGGATGGAGAGTTAGAGAGTTAACCAACAGTTTTGAATTCAAAATTCAAAACCGACTTCAACTTGATCCAACCCTTGGACCAGGTCAAAGGCAGAAGAAAAGAGGGGTGCACATCCATTTCTGCATAAGAAATCTCATGTAAAAAACAAAGGAGGGCATGGAGACTAGCGTGGGTCAAAATAGGGTGCACAGGGAGAACTAGCATTTGAAATTTAAACTCATTTGACTTTTCCAAATTTGTTTCAACCAAACCAAATATTCCAGATCCAATTAAACTAGATCAAATCTAATCAAATTAGGCTTAACCCAATCTAATAAAATACTAATTAAATTAAAAATTAATTAGATTTAGGTCCTAATTAAATTATGATCGAATCTCTCTTAGCGATTAGGTCAACTCATGACCTAATCGAGTCAAATCCAATTGAATCCAATTCGATCGAACTTCATCAAATCCTTATTGCTCAATCAAATTGAGCTAATCAGTAATCAAATTGCTAATTAATCCTTCAATAAATATAGAGTCCCTATCGGATGGATGTCTGGGCAATAGAGTTCCATCTACATGAAACTCTTGAAGAGTTCCAATCTAGTGAGACTCTTTAACTCGTTATTCCAAATAAATGAAACTTACGATCATAGAGTCCCAAACTAATAAAATTTTTTATCAAAGAGTTTTAGACAAATAGGACTCAGAGTTTCAGTCCTGTGGGACTTATAAAGATAGAGTTTCAGTCCAGTAGGACTCCTGACCACAGAGTCCCAGTCCAGTGGGACTCTTAACCATAGAATTTTAGACCATTAGGACTCTTGATCAGCCATCAGATCAGGTAAAAAATTTTATTGTATGTGACTCCATAAGTTCGAACCCTAAGCCAGTAGCACAGAAATCAATTTTCTATACCAATCGATGTGACCATCTAGCAATGGTATCCGATATTCGGATAGGTTGAATAATCATAATGCAATATCGATGAACCTGTAGCATATGGTTATCTTATAATTCATTATCTTGACCTCAATGCTCAAAAGATGACATAGGATTTAACTATCAATCCTAGAAAGTCATCTATAGTGTATTTTAAAATTCAGTGTCCATCGAATGTACCATCTCGACCAAGGGTTTACTAAATTAAAATATAGTGATGCACTTGCTTTAACACTTGGAGGGATCAATCTCATCTTGACTCATATGCCGACTTCATAAGTACTTGACTGCATTCAGTAGTCTTCCATCACTGAATTAGAAATTCAGGTAGTCCGGTAACTAAGTACAGTGAGTTGCTTGTAAGCCACCATAATGATTTCAGGTCTAAGGGATACTTATACTCATATTCTTCGTGAGCAATTTTTGACAGTAGAGAGTTACGTAATTGGGTCACGTTCGGTGAAATATGCCTTTAAAAATTTGGCTCTCCCTCCAACTTATTCAAAAGATCCTAAAAAAAATAAACTAAAAAGATAAATTAGATACAAAAAAACTAAATATTGAGTTGCCTTCTAACAAGCGCTACGTTTACCATCTTTAGCTAGACACAAGATAGCTTACCTATCTTGTATCAAATATTGGATTGATAAATTCTAATAGTTTTGGATTGCCAATCTCTCTAGCAATGATGCCAAAAACTTAATAAGAGCATGATGTTGTCATTGAGATATCATATTTATCAGTTTAATTCTGATTTCTTAAATTGATTAAAAATGATAGTAAATAGTGAGTTGAATTGAATTTACAAAGAAGATAGTATTTTTATTTTAAAATCTTTAATTTTATAAAAAAAATTGCAAAAAAAATTAAAGTCAAAAAATAGAATTTAAAATTATAATAAAAATAAATAGCAAAAATTAAAATAACATAAAATAAATTTTGGTACTAAGATCTACTACCTAGATCTTAGCATCTACTTATATAAAAATAAAGAGCAATAAATAAATTTATAATAAAAATAAAGAGCATGAAATTTAAAAAGGAGAAATATAAATTTTTATATTAATTAAAAGTTAATTCAAAATTTAAATACATAAATTATTAAATAAAAATTAAAATTAAAATTAAAATTAAAAGTAGCTGATCTTGATTTTGGATTGGTGTTTGCGATGAGATGGTGTAAAAATTCAGCTCTTTCTCTTGGCACTGTCTATCTCGAAGCCATCATGAATCCCAAGAATGGCTCTAACCTGTATCATCACCTTTCCGTGATCGAAGATTAATTGATTTGATGGTCTAATAACTTATTTATAGAGTTAGGAGGGCTGGATCCTTTATTTCTAGGCAATATGGAACTAAGGAGAGTTTTGATTGGCAAAAGATAGAGAAATCCCATGAAAAATCAGATTAAAAGAGTTCCTGGATGAATTCTATGAAGTTCTCTAAATTCTAGCTGTTGGATTTTGATCAAATGATCCAAAAAATGCCAAAAAATTATTTAAAAACCTAAATCCAATCAGAATCAACATGGGACGTTCGATCATGCATGATGATGAGATTTCGATCGTTGGATGGAGCTCTGGATGCTTGATCACCATCGAGATGAACATCAGTCATTGGATCATCACCTAAAATGCACACAGCCATTAGATCGTGCAAATGGAATTCGAATTAGAGTTGAAAATAACCACAGCAGTTGGATCTTGATTAGGTGAAATTTGGCTGTCGGATTGAGCTCTGAAGCATTCAAAGCCGTCGAATCGCATAGATGGAAGAGATGAAATTTGAATTAAACTTGAAAATAATCTGGACTATTAGATCTGGATCAGAATCAACCACAGCCGTACAATCACACAATTACTGTTCATATGGACCCTGTGAACCAGTTGTTCTATAGACCTCAACCAATCACCATGCATCATGCCATAGAAAATTACCATTTTGCCTTGTGAGCCATGATAGATTTTTTGTAAATCCCTTAAGAGTCTTGGTCCACCACGTAGTAGCCTGTGATTCACTACTTTCTGCTGAGCTGGCAGTCCATGCCTGAATCATGGACCGACGGATTGGCTTTTATGACTGAGTCAGCTTAGATGATGCGCTGGTTGAGCTAGGACATGCCGACTGAGCAATTTTCGATGGCTTGGTTAGGCGCGCCGGCTTGGTTGAGCGAGCCGACTAAGCCGAATCAATTTTTTTTATTTTTTTCTTTAAAAATTTATATCGGATCTATTTTAACTTCGATTTGCTTCAAACTTATTTCGTTGTGACCAAAAAAATGAGCTCTTTTCATTAATAAAAATATTTTTTAAAAATAATAAATAAAAATATTTAATTTTTAAAAATAAATATAAATAAATTAATAAATTAATATTTTTAATGATGAATTTATGGTAATTATCATGGTGGCAAGGTGTGCACAAAAGGCTGTCAGGGCATGCATGGATAGTGAGAATGTGTAGAGGGACATTGTCAGGTATGTCAAGACTTGGGGATACCAAGATGAAGATTGTAGGATTTGTTGTCATGCTCTCAAGTCTTGGAAGGCCACAGGAAGAGCCAAGACATTAGCTCTAGGAATTCTAGGACAGTAGTGGTCCTAGGACTAAGACAGGAGTTATCCTAGGATGAAGACGGTGTTTAGCCCTCCACGGGCTTGAGGTCTACGTGTTGAGGATCTTAAGAAGCTTGGTTGGTGCTTCGAAAATCTAGAACACAAGATAGAGTAAGAAACCAAAGCCAAGGCATGAAGACTACAAAGAAGGACTTCTTCTGCAGGTTAGTCAGCTCAGTTAGAAACTAAATCGACTAAGTCTCAATGGATAGGCCAAACAGAAAGACTTGCATTTGGGACTGCTGGCATGGTACATAACTGGACTGACTTAGTGCCAGACTGAGTCGATCCAGTCTTAGGTTAGTTGGCTCAGTGTATGGACAGAGTTACGCAGAAGGTCTATTTATGACTAGGATAGAGACTTATCCTAGGAGTTTTAAGATCTGATTTGAGAGATTTTAAGGGGGCTAACTCATGTATGAATTGGATTTAGATCGAAGAGATTAGAGCATATGAGATATGGATGTATATAGGTTTGGTGAGTGCTTTCATGTATTGAATTAGCCTAGAAAAATTTTTGAGTTGGAGTTTATTAGGATTTATGTGGAAATCCTAGGGTATATAAACTAGTTCCAACGCCAAAACCCTAGGGTTTTTAGGGTATTGTAATTTTTACGATAGAGAGTGGAATCGATACAAAGCTTTTCTCTCTAACTCTCTTCTCTCTAGTTCCAACACCAAAACCCTAGGCTCCATCTCCTTCTATCTTCTTTCTTAGATCTTCTTTAGTTTGCTAGATTAACATCCAGGTTTATGCAAAAGATCGCATCTATGATTATGGCTCCGAGCAGTCATAGGTACAACAAATTTTCCATGCCCAAGCCTTATATTCGGCCACTATTTCTAGATGGATAGGGTTGGTAGTTGGTTGGATAGAGTTTGGATTTAATGGAGTTTAAATATGAACCAAAACCTAGACCTATCCTATCTAATCCAGACTAGTGTTACGTCTATTAAAACCCTTCTCTTTTGTGTGCCAATTCGATTGGATTTTTTTTTATGTAAAATTCAGAAAAGGGAGAGGGGGCCAAATACTTGTTTTGGGGTGTGAGGATTGGGGTGGGAACCTTTTTAGGTGTGAGAGATCTATAGAGGAGTTCTTCCTCCTCTTTGGGTGAGAGATCGAAACCCTGGTTTCTAGAATTTTTGGGTGAGAGAAAAAATCAGAAAAAAATATTTTTCTTTTTATTCCTTCACTTTCCTACATCCTCTAGAGATCCTTCTTCGACTTCGAAAAGTATGAGAGGTTCAAAGAATGAGAAAAAATCAGATCAGCCTATTTTTTGATCTTTGCATCATCTAGCTGTCCCAAAATATCGGATTAGCTTAGGACTTTGAGTGGATGATGCGTAGAGGCCAAACATCCTATGTAGCTACAAGCGACAATCAGAGCTTCGTATTTAAAAGTTTCAATAGCGAAAATTATGGATCCGCGATCAGGCATAAAGTTCTGAATCTTATTAAATAGATCTAAAAGTTAGATCTAGATTCTAACATCGATGTGATCGATGCATATGATTTTATTTTTTTGATTTTTATGCATGCTATATCTCATGTTATAGATCCTAGGATAAGTATTTTAGATATGATCCTAAGCATATTAATAAAATTAAAATGTTTAATCTTCTATTTCCACTTTAAATATTTTAAAATTATGCTTAGAATATCTATCGGTTTTCATCATCCTTTGCTTTCCTTATGGGCGAGATTATGTTCAATTTGGGTTTAGTTTTCTTGAAAAGAAAATTAGCTAATAAGACATTATTATTATATGATAAAAACTTGCCTATTAACCTAATTATCTTAACTTGTTTTTTCTAGAAAGAAAATCAACTAATAAGGCATCGTCTTTATATGATAAAGACTTGCCTATTAACCCAATTGGAATCCAAATTGGGCTCTAAGATGAAAACTCTATTTAAGAGGCTCTTCTCCTAGGATTTATGGATGAACAAATTTAAAATTTGTGCTCTCACCCTATCTCCACGGTCCCTCTCCCTCTCCTCTCTATTCCATGCCCAAAAGTTGGGTGTCCCATATGGTTGTCTCAAGGTATTAAGTTCAATCCGATCTGCATGAAGAAACAAGAAGGCTACTGTTGCCCAAGGATGGCTATCTAAGAGGGGGGTGAATTGGGTTTATAAAATTTTTGACCAAATTTAACTCTACACAACTATGTGCTTAACTTAATTCAATTAAATAAAATTAATTAGTATATGCAACAAAATCAAGTGTGAATGAACTTAAATAAGAGTTAATCCAAATTAGTAAGTAATTAGTAATTTAAAGCATACAAGATATGTAAAGCAATAGAAAAGAAAGCACAATATAAATGCATAAAGATTTTATAGTGGCTCGGTGTAATCCCACACCTACATTCACTCTCCAACCTTGGGAATTCTATTATAATTCTAGATTATAGTGCATTTATTTTAACCTGAAATCACAAACAAATTCAATTAATTTTGTCGGGCTCATCAACTACAATCTTACACCGATAGTTTTTTAAGGTTCACTATCAATCTAGTTGGTTTTATGGACTCACCAACCAAAACCTACAAAGTCCAATTTTGAGCTTGGACGGGCCTAATCTCTAAGTTTTTTTTCTCCAAAGTAATTTATAAAAAAAATAAAATACAAGAAATAAATTTTAGCATAATCAAAAAATAAAAATTAGAATTCTTTGGAGCTTGAAAAAGTTGCTATTGGATTGCTCAAATAATAATTTAACTTCTCTTCTTGATGCTTGTGAGGATGTAGAAGATGATGAAGATGAATCCTCTTGAAAGTCCTCTGATTTAGAAGCTTGATTCCTCTCTATTCTTTCTTTTTTCAATAATATTCAATATTTCCTCCAAGAAATAATGATTTCTTTTTTAAATCATCTTAGCTTCTTTCTTCATTGAATCTCTAGCCTTTTATATGCTTGAAAGTGGCTGGTGAAGGAGTTTTGGCCATTGGAAGGGCTGAAATAGCCATTGGAGTGAAAAACTAACCATTTGAAGTAGTGCAGAAAACTAGTTGTTACAGTCTGTTGGTGCAGAATCTGGTTGTTGTCGGATCTAGCTGAAGTGGAGGTGGACGAGGTTGCCATCGAAGACCTACAAAATAAAGTTTTGTTCGGAGCTAGTGGGGGGTGGCTCCGATAGGACCCTCTGACGATCAAGTCAGCTCTTCTGGCCAACAGATATGGAGTGCTCTAGAATGAGTTCGGCAGAGTTTAGAGAAGGAGAGAAGAGCTTAGAGCCTAGAGAAAATATATCTAGAGGATCCCTTTTATAGACGGAGCTTGATTGATGGTGACAGCCATATTGCCTGGTGGCGGACCGCTCGAGACTACATGGAATTTGATGCAGAGAGGATGGTATCATCAGGCCGATAGTGACAACCATACCATTCGATAGTGGTGGGCTGCTCGAGGTCTGACGGAGTCAATCACGAAGGGGGCATCGCCTGTGGTAGATTAATGGTGACCGTTCATCCAGATTTAATAGTCATGGCTCTGAGAAAGCAGGCATTGATCAGTGGACTTCGGTATGTATCAATTCCAAAGGAGTTTGGACTCCTGAAGGAGTTCGGTCAAGGGAAAGCTTGGAAGAAGTTTGATCGAAGAAGTGCGGAGGGAGTTCAGCTCTCGTAGGCGTCTGGCTAGAGGAGTGCGGTTAAGGCTCGATCGCTGGGAAGTTCGGAAGGAGCTCGGTCGCTGAGGAGTCCGATCGACCGAAGGGGATGTCTGGAAGGAGTCTAGCTCTGGCTCCTGAAGAAGTTCGACTGAAGAAAAAGCTTGGAGGGAGTTTGGCTCCCGCAGATGTCTAGCTGGAAGAGCGCAAAGAAAGTTTGGCTCTCGTGAGAGTCCGACTGAAGCTCAGCCGCTGAGGAGTTCGATCGGAAGAAGGAGTTCGACTAAGGCTCAGTTGTTGGGAGTTCGAAGGAGCTCGACCACTGAGGAGTTCGATCGACTGAAAAAGTTTGACTAAGACCCATTCGCTGAAGCTCTTCCATGGCTATTAGTTGCATTAGGCTGAGCATCGAACTGGACTTCAATAGGAGCGGAGTTTATCGCCAACAATAGTCTCCCCCACTCCCAAGTTCGAAACTCGAAGAAAGGGAGTGCAGAAAAGATGACTGCCGAAGTCCTCTTCTGGGCTCCGTGCTGGTTCAGGTCGAAGCTCGGGGATCTCATCTCCAGACTGAAGAAAGGAAGTGCCGAAGTCCTCTTCTGGGCTCCGTGCTGGTTCAGGTCGAAGCTCGGGGGAGATCTCATCTTCAGCCAAAGTTGATATTGAAGTTGAAGTTCGGGAGAAATCTCATCTCCAGCCGAGGTTGAAGTAGATCTCATCTCCTACGGTCGAGGTCGGAGGTTGAGCTCCTCGGGGGCGATATTATCTCCAGCAGTCGAGACTGACTCGGGAGAGATCTCCTCTCCTGTAGTCGAGGTTAATATGGGCGCTCGGGAGAGACCTGATCTCTGGCCGAGGTTCACGTAGTCGCTCGAAAGAGATCATCTCTGAAAGAGATCTTATCTCTGGGCGAGGTTGTCTTTGATCTTATCTCTGACCGAGGTTGACGCGGTCGCTCGGGAGAGATCTTATCTCTGAGCGAGGTTGTCTCCGATCTTATCTCTGACCGAGGTTATTTCGATCGCTCGAAAGAGATCTTATCTCTGGCCAGAGGTTGATGCGGTCGCTCGGGAGAGATCTTATCTCTGTAGTTAAGGTTGTCCACGGTCGCCTGAGAGATCTTATCTCTAGCCGAGGTTGTCTCCAATCTTATCTCTGGCCGAGGTCGCTGCGGATCCTCGGGGGAGACTTATCTCCTGTAGTTGAGGTTGCTCGGACCCTCGGAGGAGATATTATCTCCTGCAGCCGAGGTTGATGTGGGCGCTTGGGGGAGATCTTATCTCCTACAGTCGAGGTCGGCCCAGACCCTCAGGGGAGATCTTATCTCCTACGATCGAGATTGGTCCGGACCCTCAGGAGAGATCTATCTCCTACGGTCGAGGTTGTCTCGGAGGGAGATCTTATCTCCTACGACCGAGGTCGATGCGGATGCTCGGGGGAGATCTTATCTCCTACAGCTGAGGTTGGCTCGAACCCTTCGGGGAGATCTTATCTCCTACGGTCGAGGGTTGCCTCGGGGAGATCTTATCTCCTACGATCGAGGTTGCCTCGGGGGAGATCTTATCTCCTGCGGTCGAGGTTGATATGGGCGCTCAGGAAGATCTTATCTCCTGCAGCTGAGGTCGGCCCGGACCCTCAGGGAGATCTTATCTCCTGCGATCGAGGTTGTCCCGAGGGAGATCTCATCTCCTGTAGTCGGGGTCGCTATGGACCCACAGGAGATATCTTATCTCCTGCGATCGAGTTGCTGTGGACACTCAGGAGAGATCTTATCTCCTACAGTCGAGGTCGGTCTAGATCCTCAGGAGAGATCTTATCTCCCTACGATCGAGGTTGCCCCAAAAGAGATCTTATCTCCTGTAGCCAGGGTCGCTATGGACCTTGGGGAGATCTTATCTCCTACGATCGAGATTGCCTCGGGGAGAGATCTCATCTCCTGCAGCCAGGGTCGCTACGGACCCTCGAAGGAGATCTTATCTCCTACAGCGAGGTTGCTGCGGATGCTCGGAGGAGATCTTATCTCCTACAGCCGAGGTTGCCTCGAGGAAGATCTTATCTCCTGCAGTCGAGGTCGCTACGGACCCTCGGGGGAGATCTTATCTCCTGTAGTCAAGGTCGCTACGGACCCTCGGGGAGATCTTATTTCCAACAGCGAGGTGCCTCAGAAGAGATCTTATCTCCTGCAGCCGAGGTTGACGCGGGCCGCTCGAGGGATCTTATCTCCTGCAGTCGAGGTTGGCCAGTCGCTCGAAAGAGATCTTATCTCTGAAGGTTGGCCAAGGTTTGTTGACCCGATCACTCGGGAGAGATCTTATCTCTGACCGAGATTGGCTCGGTTGCTCAGAGAGATCTTATCTCTGGCCGAGGTTGGTTGGCCCGGTCGCTTGGAAGAGATCTTATCTCTAGCCGAGGTTGTCTCGATCGCTCAGAAGAGATCTTATCTCTGGTCGAGGTTGGCTCGGACGCTCAGAAGAGATCTTAATCTCTAGCCGAGGTTGGCTCGGTCGCTCGAAGAGATCTTATCTCTAGCCGAGGTTGATTGGTTCGATCACTCGGTCTTATCTCTGTCGAGGTTGTCCCGGTCGCTCGAGAGAGATCTTATCTCTGGCCGAGGTTGGTTGGCCCGATCGTTCGGAAGAGATCTTATCTTTGATCGAGGTTGGTTGACCCGATCGCTCGAAAGAGATCTTATCTCTAGCCGAGGTTGGTTGGTCCGATCGCTTGGAAGAGATCTTATCTCTACGAGGTTGCTTGGGCGCTTAGGAGAGATCTTATCTCTGGCTGAGGTTGGTTGGCCCGGTCGCTCGGGATAGATTTTATCTCTAGCTGAGGTTATCCCGGTCGCTCGAAAGAGATCTTATCTCTGATCGAGATTGAAGGACCTTGACCGGCTTATGTTAGGATGAGGTTCTCCTCCTATTCCTAACACGGCCACTATTGACTGTTTCTTTCCTGTCATCACGTAGTTTTTGCACTAAGAAATAATATTATTGAATCAAAAAAATTTTATTGAAAGAAAGTTACTGGCAGCGCATCCCCAAATTCTTTATGTTTCAGGATCATGGTAGCGTTGTTCCTCCGCATTTCTTTAGGCGATAAGTTTCGGACCGGATGACCTCCTCTATCTCATGCTGGCCTCCTCAATTTGGAGCAAGCTTCTCTTGGCTTTGATGCTGGGAGATGATGAATCATCAATGTACCAAGCTCCTCCCAGGGATAACGTTGATGATGCCGTGAGACGGCCAACCTCCTTATCATTTCTGGCTACGGCAATTCCCTTGGCTGATCTTCTCCTGCTTCAGACTGGCGTTGAAGGAATTTACCTAGCTGCCCCTTTCTAACGAGCTCCTCAATTTTATCTCAGAGCTGAATGCATTCCTCAGTGTCGTGGCCATGGTCGCGATGGTAGAGGCAGTATTTGCTTCGATCGCGCTTGTTTAAGGAAGATCGTAATCCTTCTGATCTTGGTAGCTGGTTCTTAACTTCCGTGAGAATTTGAGTTTGAGGAGCATTGAGGGGGGTGTAGTCGCAAAATCTTTCGGAAGGAGGACTTCTTCATGCCCTTCTATCGAGGCTTCCTTGGTGGCGAGCTCAAGGAGCTCGGGCTCGCCTGCACTCGGAGGGAATTCGTGAGTGCGGTCGAACTTTGCTCAGCTCTCCATCGATGATGGATCTATTATACTCGTCTATCCGCCGCTCTCTTAAGGCTTCTTCGTCCTTCAACTTGAAGGCTTCTTCCACACGGGCATATCCCTCGGCCCGAGCCAGCAGATCGATGAAGTCTCTGGGATACTTTTTTTTTAGGAAGAACAGTAAGTCATTCTTTTGAAGGCTGCCCTTGAGTGCGGTCATCATAACAGACTGGTCCAGGTCCCGAACCTCCAATGTTACGGCATTAAACTGGGTGACATAAGCATGAATGGATTCCTCCTGCTTCTGCTTGACGTTCATCAAGAAATCCAAACCTCGGTGCGGACATCGGCTGCTGATGAAGTGAGCCATGAACTAATGGCTCATCTGATTAAAAGAGAAGATCGTACCCAATTTCAATACTGAGTACCAGTTTCTTGCTGCTTCCTTTAAGATAGATGGGAAGGCTCGGCACAATATGGCGTCTGAAGCACCATGGAGTAGCATTATGGTCCGGAAGGCCTCCAGATGATCAATCGAATCAGAGGTTCCATCATAGCTTTTAAATTGAGAGAGCTTGAAGTTTGGTGGAACGGGCTCTTATATAATCTGGAGGGAGAAAGGGGGATCGGTGTGGACGTTGGCATGATGAGCCAGGGCGACGTGGCCAAGCTCTTCAATCCATCGATCCATCTTCCGCAGTCTATGATCGAGGGCGTCATCCTGGTTGCAGATCTTGGGAGACTTTTGGCTACAAATGGAAAAGATCTCCTCCAGAGGAGAACCACGATCCGAATATGGATCCTCGACTCTCTATTTTTTCTTCTCAAGCGCGATGGGTATGTTGGCCCAGGTACTCTTCCTTGAGGCTGGTTTTCGACATCCCGATGGTGGGTTTTCTGGTAGAGTCACCATCGGGGGCTGCTGTATGGCCTGCATTATCTCGGTGAGGCCACGAACTTGCTGGACAAGTCGGTTGAGCTGCTCCACATCTACCATGGGTACAAATAGAACCTGAGTTGTCGGAGCTGAAATAGGAGCAGATGGATCTGGACGGGATCGAGCCACGGAGGCCGTCGATCATCGGATAGAAGCTCTCCTGAGAGGCATTTTCTCTTGGGAAAGAACTCTGAAGAGAAAGAAGGGAGATCTTTGAAGAGAGATCATCGCTGAGCACTTCTTTAAGAACAAGGGGGCCTCAAGAACACCTTAAGAATAGGGGCGGTCTTTCTCTAGCACCAAATTTGTTGGTGTAAAATCTGATTATCATCGAATCCAGCTGGCGTAGAGGTGGACGAGGTCACCGTCGGAGACCTACAAAATAAAGTCCCATTCGGAGCCAATGGAGGGTGGCTTCGGCAGGATCCTCCGACGATCAAGTCAGCTCTTCTGGCCAACAGATATGGAGTGCTCTAGAATGAGTTCGACAGAGTTTAAAGAAGGAAAGGAGAGCTTAGAGCCTAAAGAAAATATATCTGGAGGGTTTCTTTTATAGATGAAGCTTGATTGATGGTGATGGCCATACCGCTTGGTGGTGGGCCGCTTGAGGTTGCATAGAATTTGATGCAGAGAGGATGGTATCGTCAGGTCGATAATGATAACCATACCATCCAATAGTGGTGGGTTGCTCGAGGTCTGACGGAGTCAGTCATGGAGGGGGCACCACCTGTAGCGTCGTCTGTGGCAGACTAATGGTGATCGTTCATCCAAATTTAATAGCCGTGGCTCTGAGAAAGCAAGCATTGATCAGTGGACTTCGATATGTATCAATTCTAGAGGAGTTTGGACTCCTGGAGGAGTTCAACCGAGGGAAAGCTCAGAAGGAGTTTGGTCGGAGGAGTGCGGAGGGAGTTTGGCTCTCGTGGGCATCTGGCTGGAGGAGTGTGGCTAAGACTCGATCGTTGGGGAGTTCGAAAGGAGCTCAACTGCTGAGAAGTCCGAACGATCGAAGGAGATGTCTGGGAGGAGTCTGACTTCGGCTCCTGAAGAAGTTCGGCTGAAGGAGAAGCTTGGAGGGAGTTCGGCTCCTACAGATGTCTGGCTGGAAGAGCACGGAGGGGAGTTCGGCTCTCGTGGAAGTTCGACTGAAGCTCGACCGCTGAGGAGTTTGGTTGGAGGAAGGAGTTTGGCTAAGGTCCGATCGCTGGAAGTCCGAAGGAGCTCAACCGTTGAAGAGTTCGATCGACTAAAAAAGTTTGGCTAAGATCCATCCGTTGAAGCTCTTCCATGACTACCGGTTGCATTAGGCTGAGCATCGAATTGGACTTCGGCAGAAGCGGGGTTTATCCCCAACACAGTCACTAGGTCGACTCAGTCCAAACTGGATCGGCTCAGTTTTCAGCTGGATCGGCCCAGTCTCCTAGGTCTTGAAAATCTGACTTTCTGCACTTTCTATCTTTTGCTTTCACTGAGACTAGCTTGGCTCAGTTCTAGACTAGGTCGATCTAGTTTGCATGCCATGTATGCCAAAGATTGTTTTAATCATTTCTTCTCCAAATTAATTTATAGGCTAGACTTACATTTTTGCCTTAATTTAATTTTTATTATAACCTCTTGAAAGGTGTAATTTGTGGGCTTGGAATTTGTGAGCTTTTGAGATATACAACTATACATTCTCACAAACAATGCTGATAATTTAACAATCTATACTCAAATACTTTTGTTATCATCAAAATCAATCTAGGGTCATCAATCTCCTCCTTTTTGATGATGATAAAACTTTTAGTATATGCGCAATAAAAATAGATGATATATTTCAATGCATTTTGCCAATATGTATCATGAAGTATTAGATCAAATACATGAGTGCATACTTCATGAATGTTCTCAATTAGTTTTTAATTCATTGCATATATTTAGTACATTACACATATTTCATATACTCATTTCAGATGAATGAATATTAATATTTCAAGCATCAAATTGATGAGTATCTTAATAATTAATTTATTAAGCATATACTCCATATTCCTCTCTCTCTTTTTGACAGCATCAAAAAGCTCATGGAATGGATGACTAAAAATCATCAAAATCAATATATATATAAGAATATATCAAAATGAGAGATGTATCAAATTTAGAAAATCAATTCAAAAGAATCATCTCCTCTTTGAAAATTTATCTTTTGATTCAAAACATTCTTAGAATATTTTTTTTCTTTTCAAAAATTGGCTTGAACTCAAATATCAAAGATACTACTACAGAACAGGGCTATGATAGTGGTTCGTAATCACTACCGTAGTCCAAAAAACTACTGCTATAGGCTATGGCAGCGGTTAGCTAACCACTGCCACTACAACCATCGCTATAAATCTATGATAGCAGTTGTTGCAGCGATTCTTGAAACCACTACTATGGAGTGTCTATTGCAGTGATTTCTAAACTGCTACCATAGACTTATCTATGACAGTAGTTATAAAATCGCTACCATAGACTAGTCTATGGTAGCGGTTATGTAACTGCTACTATAGGTCTAATGTGGCGGTTGACATATTACCTACGACAGCTATTGGCACGTCTACGACTGTAGTTGTAAAATCACCGCCATAGCTTTTGAATATTTAAAAAATATAAAATTTTTAATTTTTTATATATTTTACCTAATAAATGGATAGATATATAACATAAAAAATATTATAAATAAAAAAATATTTTTAAAATACTAAAATTTTATTATCAAATAAAATTTATTATAATATTTTTTAAAAGAAATACATCAAAAATCTCCTAAATCTACATCATCGTCATCACTAGGAGATGGAGCACGAGCTGGAGTCGGAGCTGGAGCTGGAGCCAAAACTGGAGCTAGAGGAACTGGAGCTGAAATGCGGGCCAACATATCCAATATATCCTTAAAGCCTGTGAAGGTACCTCTAAAATGCATGCTGAGCATCGACACCATGTCTCTCACGATGCTCTCTAGATGAGATGCGCGCTCCTCAGTCCGATCTGCCCATGTCACAGCATGATCTGTCTGTGTCAATGCCTTCTCAAGCTCCTCCCAACTGATGACACCGAAAGCCTGTGAAGAGATGCTTGCCTTAGACCAATAGCTGATCGACGTATGTCCGGACCTATATCGAATCCTTCCATAGTGCTCAGACCCCAAGACCTGAGACAGATGGTCATGGGGGCTAGAGGTATCCGAGCCCTCACTCGCGAGCGCATCTAATTGATCCTATAATTATAAATTTAAATAAAATTTTATAAGAAATGCTATAATATTAATCATATATACTAATATATTCAATACTTACAAAAATCCTTCTGATCGCAGCATACATCGACTTGCCCTTCTTGTCTGTATAACTAGATCGAAAGATCTCGCTATGACTGGGCATCACTCCATCTCTCATCAACTATAACAATGGATCGGTTTATCAGAAACATGAAAAAAAATATTAATTTAATTTATTTAGTAAGATTTAGAATTAATTACCTCTCATGGTTGAGAGTGTGCATATACTCCTAGGCTATCCAATTCTTCTAATTTTGATGGAAGATAGCCTAACAAGTATTCAAATAAATAATAATTATTTAAAAAATATTTAAATATAACTTTATGCATATTAAAAAATTTAAAAGTTAGTAATTTTATCTCGAATTTCTAGCTCCTCCAATGTGTAACCATCCTCTCCCACTGACTCAAAGGATAGTCCTATATCCAAGGAACAAGCTCCTCTGGAGTGTATCATCGATGCTCGAGCCATCCACTGTGGAGCTTGATCTTGTAGTCTCGGTACAACTCTTTGATCTTCTTCAGTCGGATATCTCAAGCCCTCTCGTGATCAGAAAAGTTGTACCTCTTCTACACAAAGTTATCAAAAGTTAGTTATAAAATTATTCTAATCAAACATAGTGTAAACATGTAAAATGCACTTATCCATATCTCCGCCCACATCCGATCTCTGATAGCATCATCCATCAATCGCCAGTCTCTAGGCTCTATGGAAATAATTTCTGACCGCCTCACAAGCACTCCAAAAAAGAAATACATCTCCCACGTGGTCTCTCCTACTGGCCTTCCCTCCGCATCATATTGCACCATCACCTGATGCTGGCGGTTTCACACATGCGCCATACATGTGGGACCATAAAATATTCGGCTAGATGATACACCTACAATAAAAATACATGTAAATATATAAATACTATATAAAAAATAAATAAATAATATAATAAAAATATACATATATGTCGGTGGACTAGCATGTATCGGAGATGTGGATGATGGTAGAGGCTCAGATGTCGATGGAGTAGATGTCGTCGGTGGAGTAGATGCCGATGGTGGAGGTTCCTGAACAGTCGATGCGGAGGTGGATGGAGTATTCTCTGACTTCTTCTCAGATGCTGAACTCTGCGTAACCCATCGAGAGGTAGGAGTGAAAGCTAGATGGCATTTTGGTGCCATCATGATCTGCAACATTAATGAATATTAACCAATATAATATGTTGGACAATAATCAAAAATATGTTTAGATACCATCCGTACAATTATATATAAATATACGAATGTCGAACAATTATGTACACTAATCAATTAGCAGATCTATCGCTATGCAATGCAATAAACAAAAGCAACAAGATGATTACGAATGATGATACGATGATCTGATAGATGGAGATCTTTGATCGATCCAAAAATCTGCAATGATGATCTTGGTGATATTTGTAGCATACTGTCAAAGTTTTTCTTCAATCGGATATTGTTATCATGATCAATTTAGTATGGAATGATTTCGATCATTAAATTAGAAATAAATGATCAAAGGACTAAATGACATCCGATTATGAGATAATTTTTTAGTTAAATAATCTTTGCTATAATTTTAATCATTTTATATGATGATGATAGTAAAATTCAAATAATTTTCGTATGAACTATTCACGTTAAGCAGATATTGCAAAAGTACGAGCATAACAACCAATGGAGTTTAAGAATGGTTATCATGTGATATATAGTTTTAGATCATTCTTAGTCTCATGAGTTGAATTTTATAATCACCACCATAAAAAATGATTAAAATAGTAGCCAAGATCATTTATAACAAAAATTATCTCATAATTGGATACCATCTGGTTCTTTGATCACTCATTTATCATTTAATGGCTGAAATTAATCTATACTAAATTGACCAAGATAACGATATCCGATTGAAGTAAAACTTTGATAGTATGCTATAAACATAATCGAGATCATCATTACAGATTTTTGGATCTATTGGAGGTCTCTATCTATCAGATCATCGCATCGTCATTTGTGATCATCGAAATCAAATTTTTCTGATCGATGAAGCTAGGGCCATCGGATCGAGGTGATCTTTTGCGACAATACTCTAATGATAATTATTTAAATAATAAACAATGAAGATGTGTATTAAATTTTAAAATTATATAATATTTAAAAAAATAAAAAAAATATATGACAGCGGTTATAAATAATCACTACCATAGATCGACTTATAGCAGTAGTTACAAGGAACCGCTACTATAGGTTGGACCTATGGCAGCGGTTACCAAGAATCGCTGCCATAGGTCAGCCTATGACAGCGATTCTTTGTAACTGCTATCATAGGTCTGTCATATAGCAGCGATTTCTTTTAACCGCTGCTATAGATTTTATTGCAGCAGTTTCAAAAACCACTGTCATAGTATGCGTTGCCATAGCCTCTTTTTATAGTAGCGAGGCTCTTCCTCTTTTTAAATGAATATAACTTTTTAATTAGATTTTCAAATATATACTTGTAAGCTTTAAGTGGAATAGAGCTTTTCAAAAGATTTGAGTATGAAATCAAGCATAATATATATTTTAATTTTTATTATTTTCTTTTCTTAAGAAACTTCATTCATTTAAGTTTAGAAAAGGTATGTATCGAGTATGTATCGAGCAAATCAATGATATGATCAAAACAAATGAAAGTTACTTTTTTAAATTTATTTTTTGAATAAAAATTATTTTGATATAAATAATTTTCATAGATTTTCAAAGCACATCAAAATTTTTTTATCATATTCAAAGTTTCAAATGAGCTTCAAGATAAGTTTATAAATTCATTTGTTGGAGTAAGAATATGTTTCCAAATTCAATTTAACTTTAATTTATCATAAAAGATGATTTGGCAATCAAATCAAGTAAATAAAATAAAATAAATAAATGAAAGCTCAAATTAAGAAGGTAAGTGATTGAGAAATTAAATTAACATTTAATTTTCTTTAACTTAAATCAATTAATATTTTCAATCAAGTCAAATTAGAAAATATTTCTTCTTCTATTTTTCATACTTATAGCTAGATTAATTTATTTTTCAACTTTTTTCTTCTTTTTATTTTAAAATAAGTATATTTTAAATTTAAATTATCAAATTAAAACATACATATTCATTCTTTAGCATTATCTTTTTTTTTTCTTTCAAAATTTTCATACTTAAGCTTTATAATTTTTATTACTCTCTCTTTTTCTTTCAAGCTAAGCATCTTTAATTTGATATCATATTAAACTTTAATTAATATTAATTTAATAATTAATTTATCTTAAATAAAATTTTCTCTTTATGTCAAGATATTTTCAATTAAGTAGCCTTTTAAGAGTAAAAATTTTACTTTCTCTTCCTATCTTTTAAATTGAGTATATTTAATATGAACTTAACTAATGTCAAATTTAAAAATTTAGATTATTTAACTTTTAAATTTAGATTTTTAAATTTAAGTATATTCTTAATTAAAAAAATTATATTTTTTAATATTTTTTATTTTTTATAAATAAATATATTATGAGTTTTACTTTTAAATTCAAATCAAGAGTTCTTCCATTACTCAAAAAAATATAGATGTATACATACTTCTTAATTTTAATTAAAAGAACTTTGGACTTCAAAAATTTTGAGTAATATAGTCTTAAAAATACTTTTCTTCTTTTAATACTAAAGCAGATCATTCAAAAACATATCATAAGAATTTATCTCAAATAATATAATAGCAAAAATGTGACTATAAAAATTCAAATTTGAGACATACCATACTTTTCTTTGATATAAAATAGACTATTTGATGCAAAATATAATAATAATTATGATAAATTTTTGAGAAATTATTTATTTATGCCATTTGAAAGAAATTTTGTTTGTTTCTTTCTCTGAACTTTATAAATTTGAGATATATAGTTCCTTTCAAAATTAAGAATTTGGATATATCATAAGAATTTTTTTTAAAAAAAATATCTCTTTCTTTTCTTAGGTAGTATCAATCAATTTAAAGCATAAAAGTACCAATCTTGTAATTTATTCAAGATATAATGTCAAAAATATATTCATGCAAATTAGATTATACTCAAAAATATTTTTTTCTTTTTGATAAAGATAAAGCAATAGAATACAAGATGATAATGATCTATTTGATATCAATCGTTAAAGTTTTTGATCGAAAAAGATGAAATAATTTAAATTCTGATCAAATTATCTTGATAAGTTAATTTGAATTGATATTATCAAATCATATAAAATAAATCATAAAGAGTTATTCTACTTAAACTTAGATCTTTCTTTTCTTAAGAAATATAATTTAATCAAGTTTAGAAAAAATATAAAATTTTTGATTTTATCTCAAATGATATCATATAAGCTATACAAAATCAGATTTGAGACAAAACATTTTTTTCTTTTTATCAAAAGATAATATGATGGAATTCAAGATAGAAATAGATTTTTTGATATAAATTATGATACCAATTGAACTAAAATTTAGATCAAGCAATAATTTTGAATGAAAGATAATTTTAAATTTTTATTTGATATAATTATAAAAAATTTGATACCAATAGTTTTAAAATTTAAAATAAATAATAATTATCTTGATATCGATTATTTATAAATTAAATTAAATAATTTACTTAGAAGTTTTTATGATATCAATAGAACTAAAATTTAGATCAATTAATGATTTTCTTAAAAGTTTGATACCACTTAAAGATAGAAGAAAAATCAATTTTTAGATTCATTGCTTGAAAATAATATGAATAAAATATGAAAGTATATTTCAAATTCAATTTGATACCAAGTATGAAAGGCATTCTTCAAGTTGGGGGATAAAATCAAATGAGGTTAAAATGAGAGAAATCTAGATATTGGCTCTATATATTGATCTAACTATAGAATTTCAAATCCTTAGGTATTAATCTAAAATGCAATGCAACTTAATACATCAAGTATTTTGAATTTTATAATTGATGTTTTGTCTTTAAGTACTTATTTCATGCTAATTTTTATTAAAATTTTAATAATTTAGCATTTTATGAAAAAATGTCAAACTTAGTTTTACTTGTATGTTCAGCAATTTAAAAACATTCATATCCAATTAAGCATCTTTTAATTTAAGTTTATCAATTGCAAAATTAATATGTAAAAGCTATTATATCATATTAAATTTTAAGATAATTTTAATTCATATCATAACATGATACTTAGAGGAGAGTATATTGATCTCTTAAAATCAAAGTATTCAAATCATCAAAAAGATTAAAAAAGTATGACAAGTAATTAAAAAATATTTTCATTTAAATTTAAATTTTTTTATCATAAGAAATATCACTTAATTAAGTTTAAAAAAAGTATAATTTTTTTTGAATTTAACTCAAATAATATCACTTCAAGAGTATATCAATATGAAATAGATTTAAGACATTATATTCTATTCTTTTGCTAAGAATAATACAATAAAATATAGGATAAGAATGATACCATTAATACCAAGAGTGAAAATTTTCTTAGAAAGAAACTTCTTAATACCAATTAAACCAAAATTTAGACCAAATTATGATTTTCTTGATAATTTAATATCACTTAAAGGTTAATTAGCAAATTTAGCTTGATACCAATTATTTTAGTTTTGAATTGATAAATATGAATCAAATCAAATCAACCAATTTTAAGGATTTAGAATGATAAATCAATTTGAATTGATATCAACAAATCAGTCAAGATAAATTATAAAAAAAAATTTAGTTATTCTTCAAAAAGATTATCTCTTCCTTTTCTTTAGAAATATCAAGCAATTATAGATTCAAAAAATATATATTTTTGAATTTGTCTCGAGAGATATCATATCAAAAAAATATAGCTGTGCAAAATCAGATTTGAAACAAAGAAGATTCTTTTTTTTTGCCAAAAGATATATCAATCAAATACATGGCAAATAGTGATACCAATTACTTAAAACTAAAGTTCTCATTAAATGTTTAGCTTTAAACATAAATGATAGCTTTCTTAAAATATTTTGTTAGATATCAACATCAAAAGATTCAAGGAGATCATTACTCAAATTAAATTTTTAAATCATTTGATCGAAACAAGGTATGAATGTTCATTAATCAATTCTCTTTTTTTTAAAAAAAAGTCAATCAAATCAATAATCAAGAAAGATATTCAAATCAATCTGGGGGATCAAAAATCAATCAATTGGTATTATGATAATCAAAGAGATCAAGTATGATCAAATTAAGGAGGATCTACATAATGGTTCTATAGGATTTAGTTCAACTAGAAAATTTTAAATTTTTAGAGGTAAACCTAAGATGCTATGTAAATTAATATATCATGCATTTGATTTTGATAATTGAATGTTTTATCTTCAAGTACTTATTCTATACAAAATTTTAGAAGAATTTTGATAATTTAGCATCTTATGAAAACATATCAAAATTTATTCAATTTGTAAGTTTAGCATCCAAATAGTTTCATATACAATCAAGCCCATAGCAATTTAGGTTTCTTAAATAATTGAAGATCAATATAGCATGATACAAAGGATTGAACCATCATGCTGAATTTAGAATAAAATAAAAAGCTTAAAATAAATAATCAACATAATATACTAGTTTTAAGTAATATATCAAAATATTCAAGTCATAGAATATGATCATTATAAGCAATGATGAATCATCAAAATTAACCAAACACACTCAATAATTATACTAATTAATAATCAAAATATATTTAACAAATAATGATGGCATAATATGAGAAAAGTTTAGATTTTACTAAATAGCATCATCCATCCATTTTCATTTCCAAGGCATCCAAAAAAAAAATTCTTTCTTTAATTTCATTGGATTCTTGGTGTACCTATAAAATTATTTCATAATTTTTGGTATCTAAGCTTTCTTGGGTCCATTAAAGTTAGTGCTCGAGATTCTTTTTGGAACCCAAATTTACCCAACTAAAGTATGGCTAATTATTTTAAAATTATATTCTAAAATTTTATGGCCTACTTTATTATATTTAAAACATATAATTAAATGATTTTCAAATGAAGCTTTGCTAAACATATTTTTGATAAATTTCTATTTTCTCAAAAAATTATAATCAATTTCTGCTTTATCAAAAATGATCTTTTGATTATTTAAAATTGTTTGAAGTTTTTAAGATCCAATTATAAATTTTTCAAGCATAGACTTTAAGTTTTCGATCTCTTTTCTTAAATTGATATTTTTTTCAAAAGAGATTTTTTTCTTTCAATAATTTTTTTTCTTCAATATGAAATTTTAATCTTTCTAATTTCATTTTCAGCTTAATATTTTCTTCCACTAAAAATTTTTTAGATTTAAGAAGTACTTTCTTTTCTTTAGCCAAAGCATTATTTTCTTTCAAAATATCTTTCTTTTCTAATAAGATCTTACTCTTTTCATTAGCTAAGAGAAGTTTTGACTTTTTAAATTTTTTATTTTTTAGTCTTAATTTTTTAAATTCATCCATTAATTCATTAAAGGCTTTATATAATTTATCAAATATAATTTTTTTAAAAAAATTAAATTTACCTCATCTTCATTAGTCATGAGGCAAAGATTTGTAGCACTTTCTTCCTCCTTTTCATTTCTTATTTCTTTGCTTTACTTTTTCTTAATTAATGCTTTCTTTTTCTTTTATTTTTTCTTCTTCTTCTTCTCATCCTTATGAGCTATAAGGCATAGGTTGGGGTGAGCTTTCTTAACTTCTTAAAAGCTTGGTTCTTCTTCTTGATTTGCTCTCCTATAAATCATTTATAATTTCTTCTATATTTGATTCACTGAAATACATGAAAAAATTTTATTAAACTCATTAATATCTAAGAAGTAATAAAGTATATTCATTGCCTTAGCATTTATTTAAATCACTTCTTTATCATGAATCAATGCATTAGGTATGTGTAGGTCATTGATTATAATTTTTCAGAAATTATAGTCATGTACTTGAATGAAGATTTTCATTCTAATTTTTCAATGTATGTAATTTGATTCATTTAATAGTGGTGATCTATCTATAGAATAACCTTCATTAAACAAAGACTCCATTTGGATTGCCATTAATCTTTTATCTTTTGACTGCTAGGTCAATAAATAAATATTAGAATACCTGCTCTGATACAAATTATTGCACAAGGATGGCTACCCAAGAGAGAGGGTAAATTGAATTTATAAAATTTTTGGCCAAATTTAACTCTATACAAGTATGTGCTTAACTTAATTCAATTCAATAAAATTAATTAGTGTATACAATGGAATCAAGTATGAATGAACTTAAACAAGAGTTAATTCAAATTAGTAAGTAATTAGTAATTTAAAGCATGCAAGATATATAAAGCAATAGAAAAAAAAATACAATATAAATGTACAAAGATTTTATAGTGGTTTGGTAAAATTCCGCACCTACGTCCACTCTTCAAGCTCTTCTTGAGAATCTACTATAATCCTAGATTACATTGCATTTATTTTAATCCAGGATCATAAATAAATTCAGTTGATTTTGCTGAGCTTACCAACCACAATCTTACATCGATAGTTTTTTTGGATTTAATATCAACCCAGTTGGTTTTATGGGCTCATCAACCAAAACCTATAAAATTCAATTCAAGGCTTGGATGAGCCTAATTTCCAAGTTTCTTTCCCTCAAAAAAACTTATAAAAAAAATAAAATATAAGAAATAAATTTTAGTACTATCAAAAAATAAAAATTAGAACTCTTTGGAGCTTGAAAAATTTACTATTAGATTGCTCAAATAATGCTTCAATTTCTCTTCTTGATGCTTGTGAGAATGTAGAAGATGATGAAGATGAATCCTCTTAAAAGTCCTCTGATTTAGAAACTTGATTCCTCTCTATTTTCTCTCTTTTTAATGATATTCAATATTCTCTTCAAGAAATGATGATTTCTCTTTTAAATCCTCTTAGCTTCTTTTCCCATTGAGTCTCTAGCCTTTTATATGCTTGAAAATGGTTGGTGAAGAAATTTTGGCTATTGAAAGAACTGAAATAGTCGTTGGAGTGAAAAACTAGCTATTACAGTTACTGGATTGGCTCAATTTTTGACTAGGTTGACTCAATCCAAACTGGATCGGCTCAATTTTTGATTGGATTGGTTCAATCCCCTAGATCTTGAAAATCTGACTTTCTGTACTTTCTATCTTTTGCTTTCACTGAGACTAGGTCGGCTCAGCTCCAAACTAGGTTGGCCCAGTTTGCGTGCCATGTGTGCCAAAGACTGTTTTGACTATTTCTTCTCTAAATTAATTTATAGGCTAGACTTGTCTTTTTGCCTTGATTTAATCTTCATTATAACCTCTTGAAAGGTGTAAGTTGTTGGCTTGAAATTTGTGAGCATTTGAGATATACAACTATACATCCTCATAAACAATGTTAGTAATTTAACAATCTATACTCAAATACTTTTGTTGTCGTCAAAATCAATCTAGGATCAATAGCTGCGATCAAATATTATTCGAAACCTTGCTAGAGAGCAGATCCAAGGTTGATCCAAAAGTTTGCAAATCCATCTAGGAGTAGGTAAATTAAAGATGGAGAAAGCATCCTAGTCCAAGCTCGAGTGGATATTTATAGAGGTCGGGCACGTGCATGGCTCTACAGCGAATCTCACAACTCCATAATCATCGGACTGTGGAGTTCACATACCCATGCAAGGTGATAAAATATTTATCACTATCTCTTTTAATATTGAATTATGATTTAATTTCATATTCAAATATATGCATCACGTGTTGGGTCAGAATAAAAATTTTGAAATCCACTACCTCTATCTTTGATCTATCCAGTGTGCGACTCGATCCTTCAACACTCATGTGGCTCTGTCGTGCATGCATGGAGTAGGGCACATTTCAGGTGGTGAATGATGGTGTCCCCACACAACTGCTAGAGGAGATGAAGGTCGCTGGTTGCAGCTTCTTCCTCTCTCCCATGCAGATAAAGCTCCAATATGCATGTGACCCTGGATTGGTTGTGTCCAATTGCTAAGTATTTTTGTTCTTCTGCACACATGATGGATGGAGATTGTACCAACATGGTGGATGGAGGCTCTACCTATAGATGCCTCCATTTTAATATATATACTATTGTTCCAGATGGCTACGCTCTGATACTAATTGTTGTAACCAGATGATTGTTCTGATACCAATATGTTGGGAACAATTCTTGCTACTAGATGATTGCGAAAACAACAATAAGAATTTGAGAAAAGGGATGGCCATTCTGTTAAAACCCTAGCAAACCCTAGGTATGGAGAGAAGGGAGAGAATGAGAGAGGAAGAGAGATTTTTCAGGAAGAAAAGGTTTGTATTGATTCCGTGCTTATTTTATAAAACTCAATATAGAGTATATATACCTGATCAAATAAGATCCAACCTAAAAAACTGTTCTAGCTAACTTAATGTGATGCACTCTTCGAGCCCATGTACACCCATATCTCCCATGCATACAACCATTGGACGAATTCCAGTCCAATCCATAGGTTAGCCTCCTTAGAATCTTACAAACTAAGGCCCTAAGTCCCTAGAATTAAACCCAATCCTAGGCCAAAATAGAAACTACGTTATGTTTTGTTCACTGCTCAAGCCGACTCGATCAGCAATTGGATTGGCTCGACGATGATGTCTCCTGCGAGAGCCTGAATCACAACTCTTTCTTCTGCTGCTCGAGTCAGCTCTCTCAGGATTCGAGCCAGCTCAACTTTCACTCAAGCTGGCTCTGACAGAAACCGAGCTAGCTCTTCCAGCGTATCAGTCTAATATACTTTCTGAACTTCTGCTCGAGCCAGCTCTCTTAAAATTCAAGCTGGCTCATCATCAACTCAGGCTGGCTCTTCTGCAGCTCGGGCTGGCTCTTCTGCAGCTCGGGCTGGCTCTTCTAACAAGATCCAAGCTAGCTCTTCTGAAGTGTTCGCTGAAGCTCTTTTCCAAGGCTTAAAAGCACCATATCTGAGTTCACAATCTCTACCTTGGTGCTCCCAAGTTCTTGTGAACTCAGCTCTATCCGACAACTCCATTAATACTATGCAATTGTAAAAGCTATTCCGTGGAAGTACCTTTATGACCACATCAGCTGGATTCTTCTTGGTGTAAATCTTTACCAGCTCTACTTCACCATCCTCCACTAGCTCTCTGATCCGATGGTATCTAATATCAATATGCTTGATCCTCGCATGATACACAGAATTCTGTACGAGCAACAAAGCACTCTGACTGTCACAATGCATCCTGACTGTATCCTATGGGAATCCCATCTCTAGCATCAGGCTCTTCAACCATAGAACTTTCTTCACTACCTCCATGATGCCAATGTTCTCCGCTTCAATAGTGGACAAGACTATAATTGGTTGCAAGTATGATCTCCATGAGACTGAACCTCCATACAGGTTGAATACAAAACCTGTAGTCGAACATTGAGTATCCACATCTTTACCAAAATCTGCATCCATAAATCTCTCTATTAGTCCTTGAGCTTTCTTAGACATGTTAGGATGTTTCTTAGGACCTTCCTGCTGACCATAGCAGACGTCAATCCCAACTGAATCTGCCAAGTATCTGAAGATACCCTTCAATACTCTCCAGTGCTCCTTTTCAAGCTGAGCCATAAACCTGCTCACCTAACTCACTGCATGGCCTAAATTTAGCCTACAACATACCATTGAGTACATAATACTTTCCACACCAGAAGCATATAGAACCTTTTTCATCTCCTAAATCTCTATCTCAGTCTATGGTGACATGATTTTAGAGAATCCAACATGTCTGGCAAGTGGCAGCTCTGCCGATTTAGCATCCTTCATACTAAACCTCTTTAAAATCTTCTTGATGTATTCTCTCTAAGATAGATGTAGCAGCCTCTTGGTTTTGTCTCCGATAATTTTCATACCTAGGATCTTCTTTGCAGGCCTCAAGCACTACTACAAAAATAGCCTATGGCAGTACATAATATGGCAGCGATTTTCAAAACCACTGCCATAGCTCCTACGGCAGCGATTTTTGTTAACCACTGCGATAGGTCGGACCTATGGCAGCGGTTAATTATAACCCTACCATATATATATATTTTTAAATATTATATAATTTTAAAATTTAATATTCATCTTCATCATTCATTATCTAAATAATTATCATTAGAGTGTCGTCGCAAAAGATCGCCTCGATCCGATGGCCCTAGCTTCGTCGATTAAAAAAATTTAATTTCGATGATCATGAATGATGATGCGATGATCTGATAGATGAAGACCTTCGATGGATCCAAAAATCTGCAACGATGATCTCAGTGATGTTTGTAGCGTACTATCAAAGTTTCACTTCAATCGGATATCGTTATCTTGATCAATTTAGTATAGATTAGTTTCGACCATTAAATGATAAATGAGTGATCAAAGGATCAAACGATGTCTGATTATGAGATAATTTTTTTTATAATGATCTTGGATACTACTTTAATCATTTTTTATGGTGATTATTATAAAATTCAACTCGTAAGATGAAGAACAATCTAAAACTATACGACTTCTGATAATCATTCTGAAACTTTATTGGTTGTTATGCTCATGCTTTTGTAATATCTACTTAACATAAATAATTTATACGAAAATAATTTAAATTTTACTATCATCACCATATAAAATATTTAAAATTATAACAAAGATCATTTAACTAAAAAATTATTCCATAATCGAACGCCATTAACCCTTTAATCGCTTGTTTCTAATTTAACGGCCAAAATTATTCCATACTAAATTGACCATGATAATGATATCCGATTGAAGTGAAACTTTGATAGTATGCTACAAATATCATCAAGATCATCATTGTAGGTTTTCAAATCCATCGAAGATCTTCATCTATCAGATCATCGCATCATCGTTCGTGATCATCGAAATCGAATTTTTCTGATCGATGAAGCTAGGGCCATCGGATCGAGGCGATCTTTTGCAATGATACTCTAATGATAATTATTTAGATAATGAATGATGAAGATGGATATTAAATTTTAAAATTATATAATATTTAAAAAAAATATAAAAAAATTTATTTTCAATCTATGGCAGTGGTTATCAAAAACTGTTGCTATAGATCTACAGCAGCGGCTATAGAATCACTGCCGTAGATCTGTCATAGTGATTTTGGATAACCGCTGCCATAGATTTATGGTAGCAGTTCAATAATCACTGTCGTAGATCTATGGTAGTGGTTCGATAACCGCTGTCGTAGGTTGGATTAAAAATTCTCAAATTTTTTCTTTCCTCTCATACACGCTCGATCTCTCTCTTTCTCTTTCCCTCCTCTTCATCGTCAGTGAGGCTCCTTCCCCCCTCGATCAGCGTCGCCCCTCCTTCCCTCCCGACCAACGCTGCCCCTCCTTCCCCCTCCCCATCTGACCCCCTATCCCCGATCGCCCCTCCCCACCACCCCCCACCCGACCTCTCACCCCTCCATCCGACCCTCCATCGACCCCCAGCAAAACCCCCCCTCGGCGAACCTCGATCTGATCCTCCCTCGGCCTTCTGTGAAATCCCCCTCCGACGAACCCCCCTCCATCCTCGCTCAACCCTCTGCAAAACCCCACCCCCCCTCTCCAGCCCCCCCATCCGATCCTTCCTCGGTCCCCCAGCGAACCCTTCCTTCAACGAACCCCCATCCGACCCTCCCTCAGCCCCCTCCGACAAAACCTCCATCCACCCTTGACCCTCCATCGGCCTTCCATGAAACCCCCTCCCCACACTCTATCCTTCTCCGACCCCGGTGCGAAACCAAACCTCCTTCCGACGAGCCCCCCTCCACCTCCTTCGGCCTCTGCAAAATCTCCCCACCACCACCACCATTCTGACCCTCCTCGACCGAGTGCGAAGCCTCCTTCGGCCTCCTCGTCACTGTGCCCCCATCCCCCTGGCCCCCCATTCTCCGACCACCCCTGCTCTCTCTCTCTTTCCTCTTTTTCTCTCTTCTCTATCTTACTATCTTACTTTTATTTTGCAAGTTACCTTTAGTGCCATCGTCCTCCTCTAGCATCATCGTCGATGACCCTCGAAGCTTTCGATGCGATCCGCTCTCTATAGCCATAGGTATAATTTTTTTTTAATTTTATAGTATTATTTATTAATCATATATATTTATAATAATTTATAGAATATTTATAATAAATATTATAAATATTTATTATAAATATTATAATTATCTGCATGCCATAGTTTTTGGATCGTGCCATGGCGGTAGCCTTGGGTCGTGCCATGTCGGCGATTGTGGATTAGATCTATCAACGAGTTGGGTTTGGATCAAAATCTGGATATTCAGATTCGGATCCAATTTTAATTATTAGTATCGGATTCGAATTCGAATATTCGATGGATTTGTACTTGAGAGAGGAAGGGAGGGATCTAGCCTCGCCGCCATCATTAGAAAGAAGAGGTTCCGGCCTCGCCGACGAGGAAGATCGAGAGAGGAAGAGTGAGAGAGGGAGGGAGGGAGTCCGACCTCACCGGCATCACTGGGAGGGATAGGGTCTGGACAAGATGGACAGACCTATGAATGCCACGATCGAACATATTTTTGTAAGTATTAAATATATTAGTATATATTATTAGTATTATAGCATTTCTTATAAAATTTTATTTCAATTTACAATTATAGGATCAGTTAGATGCGCTCGCGAGCGAGAGCCCGGATACCTCTGGGCCCCATGACCATCTATCTCAGGTCTTGGGGCTTGAGCACTCTAAGAGGATCCAATGCAAGTTCGGACACACGCCGATGAGCTACTGGTCCGAGGCGAGCATCTTCTTACAGACTTCTAGTGTCGTCTGTCGGGAGGAGCTTGATGAGGCATTAGCACGGGCAGATCATACTGCGATACATGCAGATCGGGCTGAGGAGCGCGCATTTCATCTGGAAGGCATCGTGAGAGACATGATGTCGACGCTCAGCACGCATTTTGGAGTTACGGGCTTCGAGAATATGTTGGCTCACATTCTAGCTCCAGCCTCGACTTTGGCTCCAGCTCCAGCTCTGACTTTGGCTTCAGCTCTAGCTCCGACTCTAGCTCCGGCTCTGGCTTTCGGTGACGATGACAATGATGTAGATTTAGAAAACTTTTGATGTATTTTATTTTTTTAAAAAATATTATAATAAATTTTATTTGATAATAAAATTTTAATATTTAATTATAATTTTTATGTTTATTATATTTTTTTATGTTATATATCTATATTTATCGGATAAAATATATGAAAAAATAAAAATTTTAATTTTTTAATTATTCAAGATCTACAATAGCGATTTTATAACCGCTGTCATATCCGTGCCAACCGCTGTCATAGGTCTCTGGTGTAAATGGTGCCAACCGCTGCATTAGATCTATGGCAGCGGTTAAAAAACTGCTGCTATAGATTACCTATGGCAGCGGTTATGTAACTGCTGCTATAGATTTGACTATGACAGTGGTTACATAACCGCTGCCATAGGTCGATCTATTGCATCGATTTATAAACTGCTGCAATAGGCTATCTATGAAAGCGATTCAAACAACCGTTGCAACAATCACTGCCATAGAGCTATGGCGATGGCCGCGGTAGCAACGGTTAGAAAACCACTGCCATAGCCTATGGCAGCGATTTTTTGGGCTACGACAGTGGTTATGAACCGCTGTCGTAGCTCTTTTTTGTAGTAGTGAAGTCTTTCATCTCAAATTCTCGAGATAAAGTTTTTTTCAACTCCTATACTACTTTCTTATTCTTGCATGCTATTAGCATGTCATTTAGATACAAAAGTATGATCAAGATCCATCTTTCAAATACCTCACATATACACATGGATCATAATCGCATCTGAAAAGTCCAATACTTCTCACATAAGTGTCAAACCGCTTGTACCACTGTTTAGGAGACTATTTTAATCCGTACAATGATTTCTTCAATAAATAGGCCTCTCCCTCTGACCTAGGCTCCTTAAAGTCTTATGGCTACTCCATGTATATGTTCTCCTCTAAATCTCCATGGAGGAACGCTGTCTTAACGTTCATTTGCTCCAGCTCCAAATTATGAGTAGCAACTATGCTCAACATCACCTTGATGGACGTATGTCTGACAACTGAAGAGAAGACTTCTGAGTAATCAATCCCTTCTCTCTATAAGTATCCTTTAGCTACCAGTTTAATCTTGTACCTCACTCCATCTTGCTCTGAAGGTACCTCTTTTTTGGTAAAAATCCATTTAGAGCCAATGGGTCGAGCATCATCTGGTAGATCCATTAGCTGCCATGTCCAATTCTTCTTGAGAGACTCCATCTCTTTCATCATGGCCTACATCAATGACTCCCAGTTTGAACTCTCCATGGCCTCCTCAAAACTCTCTAGATCTTTATTGGCAGCGATGAGAGCATAGGAGATTGTCTCATTAATGCTATATCGCATCGGTTTGTGAACTGTGCGCTTCAGCTTGTGCGGTGCCACTTTCCTTGCGATATCCTGCAAGTCCGCTATCTGTGGCTGCCTCTGCACTTTCTTCAAGATAGATTGCTCTCCATGCTAGTCCTCCACAGGTGTATCACCATGTCTACCTACCTCCATCTCAAACTGAACACGATCCGAGGTTGATGTTAAGGGCAAATCATCTGTATCTGAGACCTTTCCCATGTTGTCCTGTGTTGTCTTCATAACTCCATCTACACTTTTTGGCTTCAATATGATGCTCTTTTCATCAAATATCATATTCTGACTGATGACACACCTCTGAAAATGTGAATCCTATAGCAAGAAATCCTTCACACCTTATGAAAATCCGATGAATATCATCTTCCATGACTTTGGATTCAACTTGCTTCTTTTGGCTTCTTCTATCAAAGCATATGCAGGATAGCCGAACATCTTTAGGTGGCCAAGCTCCACCTTCTTCCCACTCCAGATAGCCTCTGGAAGTCCTTCGTTCAATTTCTATGGGAAGACTTGTTCATAAGAAAACATGCATAAATAAGAGCATCATCCCAAAACAATTTGGACATTGATGCATGTAGCCTCAAGCTTCTGGCCTTCTCTATCAGTATCCGATTCATCCTCTCCATGATATCATTCTGTTGAGGGATCATCTTCACTATGTAATGGCATTTTATTTCATTTTTCTTACAGTATCTCCTGAATGCTAGGCTGGTGTATTTTCCTCCATTATCAGACCTCAAATACTTCACTGACTGCCCTATTTTCTTCTCCATCTCAGCTCTCCAGATTTTAAATTAGACAAAAATATCTAATTTTTTTCTCATCAAATAGATCCATATCTTTCTGAAGAAATCATCTATAAAGATGATAAAATATCTCGCTCCACCTTGAGATGCAACAGGTGCCAGTCTCCATATGTCTGAGTGAATAAGCTCCAAAACAGCTTTACTCTACTTCATACTACTAACAAATGAAACTCTGTGTTGTTTGCCATAGATACAGGGCTCACATATGTCATCTTCTTCCTTTTTGACTGCTGAAATCAGACCTCTCCTACTCAACTCTATAAGTCTTTTGTCACTCAAGTGATCCATACAATAGTGCCACAGCTTGTAGGCTAGCTACTCCTCCTGTGCTACTATAGACACCTCCTCACTATCTGTAACCACTGAGCCCTCCATCCTTTATAGGTTGTTGCTCAGTCTTCTTTCTTTCATCACCACCAATGCACTCTTGAAAATCTACAAACACCTATTGTCTGGCTAATAACTAAAAGCATATTCCTGTTCTTTCAAGTAACCTAAGGATATCAAGTTCTTCTTCAGTTCTAGTACATGCTTCATATTACTGAGTGTTCGTATGATACCATCATACATTCTCACTCTGACTGTACCAACACCAGCAACTTTACGTTGGTGATCATCTCCAAGACTTACACTCCCTCCATCGGATCTTTTATAAGATGAGAACCACTCCCGATGTGCAGTGTAATGGTAGAAACATGCTAAATCCAGTGTTTAGTGATTGTCCAACTCTGTTACTCCATCTGATACTATCAATGTATCTTCTACACTGTCTTCAGATGACAGAGCACTACTCCTGCTAGTCAATCCACCCTTAAAAGTATCCTTCCCCTTTTTATTCTTCAAAAATGGGTAATTTCTTATAGTATGACCAGGTTGATGATACTTGTGGTATTTTCAAGCCTTTTGATTTTCTCGAGACTTTAATCTATCCTTAGATTTATCTCGAGTCCTCTTTTTAGACCTTTCTTGCCTCTCATTCACAGAAAGCATCTCTGAATTAGGATTTTCTCTAACTAGCCTCTTTTGTTATTCGTTGGACTTGAGAACTCCGACCACTTTCTCGAAGTTTAATATCTCCTTTTTATATACCAGAATAGTAATGAGACCATCATATGCTGCGGGCAGTGAACACAATAATAGAAGAGCTCTATCCACTACTATAAAATGAGCCTATGATAGTGCATACTATGATAGTGATTTTTGAAATCGCTGCAATAGAGTCTATGACAATGGTTACAAGGAACCGCTGCTATAGGTCCGACCTATGATAGCGGTTACAACAAACCGCTGCCATAGTCTGATCTATTGCAGTGATTTTTTATAATCGATGCCATTCGTCGGACCTATAACAATAGTTTCTTATAACCGCTGCCATATGTCGGATCTATAGCAGCAATTTTTTGTAACCGCTGCCACACGTCGATCTATGGCAGCGATTATTTATAACCGCTGTAATATATTTTTTTCTTATTTTTTTAAATAATACATAATTTTAAAATTTAATGCCCATCTTCATCGTTCATTATCTAAATAATTATCATTAGAGTATCATCATAAAAAATCACCTCGATGTGATGGTCCTAGCTTCATCGATCAAAAAAATTTGATTTCGATGATCACGAATGATGATGCGATGATCTGATAGATGGAGACCTCTGATAGGTCTGAAAATCTACAATGATGATCTCAGTTATATTTGTAGCGTATTATCAAAGTTTTACTTCAATCGGATATCGTTATCTTGGTCAATTTAGTATAGGTTAATTTCAACCATTAATTGATAAACGAGTGATCAAAGGACCAGACGGTATCCGATTATGAGATAATTTTTTTTATAAATGATCTTGCCTACTACTTTAATCATTTTTTATGGTGGTGATTATAAAATTTAATTCATGAGATTAAGAATGATCTAAAACTATACGTTACCTGATAATCATTCTTAAATTTCGTTGGTTGTTATATATATATGCTCGTACTTTTGCAATATCTGCTTAACATGAATAGTTCATACGAAAATAATTTGAATTTTACTATCATTACTATATAAAATAATTAAAATTATAGCAAAGATCATTTAACTAAAAGATTATCTCATAATCGGATGCTGTTTATCCCTTTAATCACTTATTTCTAATTTAACGGCCAAAATTATTTCGTACTAAATTGACCATGATAACGATATTCGATTAAAGTAAAATTTTGATAGTATGCTACAAATGTCACCAAGATCATCATTATAGATTTTTGGACCGATCGAAGGTCTTCATCTATCAGTCATCGCATCATCGTTTGTGATCGTCGAAATTAAATTTTTTTTGATCGATGAAGCTAGGGCCATCGGATCGAGATGATCTTTTGTGACAACACTCTAATGGTAATTATTTAGATAATGAATGATGAAGATGAGCATTAAATTTTAAAATTATATAATATTTAAAAAAATATATAAAAAAATTTATTTTCAATCTACAACAGCGGTTACTAAAAATCGTTGCTATAGATCTATGGCAGTGGTTATAAACCACTACTGTAGATCTATTGCAGCGGTTTACCATAATCGCTGCCATAGATCTATGGCAGCGGTTTGAAAATCGCTACCGTAGATTAGGTTAAAAATTCTCAATTTTTCTTCCATCCCATGCACGCATACTCTCTCTCTCCCCACCTCTCCATCATCGATGAGACTCCATCCATCCCCGACCGCAGTCGCCCACCCCCGTCCTCCCCATCCCCGACCGCCGCCACCCCTTGCCCTCCCCATCCCCGACCACCTACCACCCACCCTCCCCACCCTCGGTCGCTCGGCCCCTGCCCTCCCCATCCCTGGCTGCCACCACCCTTATCCTCCTCATCCCCGACCATCCACCCCCGCCCTCCCCATCCCCTAGCCTTCCCATCACGACGCCCCTCCGAGCCCCCTTTTTCTCTCTCTCCTTCCTCTTTCTCTCTCTTCTCTCTCTATTTCACTATCTTGCTATTATTTCGTAAGTTATCTCTAGCACCGTCGTCTTTCTCCAGCACCGTCGCTGACGACCCTCAGAGCTTTCGGTGCGACCCCTTCTCTATAGTCGTAGGTATATTTTTTATTTTAATTTTATAGTATTATTTATTAATCACTAGACTAGATTTGTCAATGGATCGAATTTGAATCAAAATCTAGATATTTAAATTCAAATATGATTATTGATACCAGATCCGAATCTGAATACTCGACGGATCCATACTTGAAGTACCAGACCCAGACCCTAATGTATCTTGGGTATCCAGATCCAATTTCAGAATCCAAAACTAAGAAAGAAAGAGGGAGAGATGGAGGGAGGGGGTCTGGCCTCACCGCCGTCGTCGGTAAGGGAGACCAAGAGAGGGAGAGAGGGGGTCTGGCCTCACTGGCGAGAGAGATCGAGAGAGTGAGAGAGGAAGGGAGAGGTTCGGCCTCACCAGCGTCACCAACGAGGGTGATCGAGAGAGGAAGAGAGGGAGGGAGGGGGTCCGACCTCACCGACGAGGGGTGAGATCGAGAGAGGGAGAGAGGGATCAGAGAGGAGGTCCGGCCTCATCGACAATGGAGATTGAGCAAAAAATGGGCAATCGAAAAGATGAGGAAAGGATGGAGACAGTCAAGAACAGAGGATGGCATACAGCCGAGTCGGCTTGGATATGCAGCCGAGCCAGCTTGGATCAAGATCGAGCCAACTGGAGGAGGATCCGAGCCAGATGTCTTAGGCATGGAGCCGACTCAGCTTCCGAGCGAGCCGACTCAATGGGTGCAAATAGAATTTGATGTCTCTCTAAGATTTCAACTTTAAGCCCTAAGGTGCTATCATCATCTACTTCATTTTTCTTTCAGATTTCTAAATTAAAATCTAGATTTGCACAAGAGATTGAATCGACGACTGTTGCTCATCCTTAATTATTTATGAATGTAATTCATGTTGTAGAATTTATTGAATAATATTTTTTGAATGTTTATATCTTGTTGCTTTTGTTTATTATATTGCATAACGATAGACCCGTCAATTGATTAGTGTACATAATCTTCGACATTCGTACAATTATATGTAATTATATGGATGAGAAAATTATGTATAATGATCAATTGATTATGCAATTTGGATGGTTTGAAAATTACAGATAATTCTATAGGTAGTTGCAGTAATCAAACAGTATGCTAAGAATTTTGAATAAAATTTTGGATAGTATTTTCCTTTTGTTCTTCCTACATGGAAGAACTAAGAAAAAATGTTGTCAAAATTTCATCCAATCTCTATTGCATATCGTTTGATTACTGTATTGAACCTATAGAATTAATGTAACTTCTAAATGGGATAGGACCTATTTTTATCTATTAGTTGGTGATAGGATGCATTTATTGCATATTTGTTTATAATGTATTAGTATATAATTTAAGTTCCATAAATGATTTAATTATAGTATCATCATTTTTAAAATAGATAAGGGATGGATGAAGTTTAGTAGTCTCTCGCTAGAATATGAGACTGGACTTCAAAAATTTTTTAATTTTGCTATAGAGAAATTTGGAGACCATGGACTAATCCAATATTCTTATAAAAAGTGTATAGATGGACCGTGGCTACCTCATCAAGATGTAAATAATCACCTCACTATTTATGGCTTTAAAGTCGGTTATGAAATTTATTGGGACCAACATGGTGAGGGCAGACTGCAAGGAGGTGATCAACATGATGAGAGAGTGGAACAAATGATTCATGATATTTTTTCATTTATTAGCCATAATGATGATGCATCTATGTCTATGCCTAATTCTGTGGCTAGTGGAATGACAAATAGTGAGAATGTAGAAAAGATCCGCAAGTTGATGAATGATGCTAATGTTTCGTTGTATCTAGAATGTGAAAAGATGGCGAAGCTAGAGTTCTTAATCTAGTTGTATCATGTAAAATGTTTCAATGGATTCAGTAATAATGGAGTGAACTACATATTAGAGCTTTTGGAGGACATTCTTCTGGACGATGCATAAATTTCGAAGAATAATTATGAGACATCGAAGATTATTGAATAGCTGGACTTTGCTTACACCAAGATACATGCATGTCCCAATGATTGCATGCTCTATTAGGAGGGGGATGTCAACCAAAATGAGTGCATGAGGTGCGGTGTGTCAAGATGAAAATAGAATAAAGATAGCACATCGACTCATGTACCTCAAAAGTTGATGTGGTACTTTTTTTTAATTTTGAGACTACAAAAGTTATTTATGTCGGTAAGGACATCGAAGGACATGAGATGGCATGAAAAAGACCGAACAAAAGATGATGCATTGAGACATCTAGCCGATGGAGAGGCATGACAGAAGTTTAATGAATTACATCCTAACTTCACACATGAGATACATAATATGAGGTTGGGCTTGTCGTGCGATGATTTCAATCCATTCAAGCTTATGAATACCGTCCATAGTATATGGCTGGTATTTATTCATATTTACAACCTTCCATCGTGGATGTGTATGAAAAAATCCTTTGCTTTCATGACAATGCTCATCCCTAGACCGATGGAGATAGGTAATGATATTGATGTTTATTTGCAGCCTCTTATTATCGAGCTAAAATAGTTATGGAGTATTCAAGGTATTCCAACTTTTGATGCTTTGCTGAATGAGTCATTCTCGATGCGCGCAGCTCTTTTATAGGCAATAAATGACTTTTCAGTCTATATCCTAATGTCGGGTTGGAGCATCAAAGGTGAGCTAGCATGCTCGATTTATGAAAAAAATATCCAATCTAGAAGGTTGACACATCGAAGGAGCTTTAGCTATATGGGGCATCGACATTTCATCCATCGAAATCATCCATACAGAAGAGATGCACGCTTCTTTGATGGTATTATTGAAAAAGATGAGGTACCTAGTCAGATGTCTGAAAGTGATGTACTTAGAGAGTTGGATGGTCTCAGTATTGAATTTGAAAAAGATGATCCGATTGATGGTAAAAAGAAGAAGCATCGATCAAAGAAAGATGACACACACTTTAATTGGACGAAAAAGAGCATCTTCTTTGACTTGTCATATTGGGAGACAAACTTATTGTGCCATTGCTTAGATATAATGCATATTGAAAAGAATGTGTGCGAGCTTCTAGTGGCAACAATCTTAAACATCAAAGAGAAGACTAAGAATGATTTGAATTCTATATTTGACTTGAAAGAATGAGATATTAGGAGATCACTTCATCCAGAGCTGGTGGGAGGAGAATAGTGGAGGCTTTCTCATGCATGCTATGTTATGAATACCTCCAAACAATCCATATTTCTTTATGTGTTTGAGAACATAAAGATCCTTGATGGATACTCAAGCAATATATCAAAGCGTGTGAATAGTAAGAATGTCAAACTTAGGAGATTGAAGACTCATGATTATCATATGTTAATGTAGGAATTGATCCCAATAGCTATTCACCGCATGTTGCCAAAAAAGTCAGAATGATTGTTATTCATTTTTATAATTTTTACAGAGATATTTGTGCAAAGGGTTGCTTAAGAAAAATGTGAAGAAAATAAAGGCAAGGATGGTGACTATATTATGTAATCTGAAGAAGATATTTCCACCATCATTTTTCATGATTATGATGCATCTTATCGTGCACCTTGTGAAAAAAGTTGCACTTGAAAGCCCAGTGTTCTGCCAATGGATGTATCCTATTGAGAGGAATATTCAAACTCTGAAATCTTATATAAGAAATATGAATCGTCCAAAGGAATCCATAGCAGAAGATTATTTGGATCGAGAGTATATGAATTTTTGTACCATGTACTTAAACAAGCTCGAGACACATCGTAATCGATCAATAAGGAATCAGGATAATCAGTATGAGCCAATTAAGCCTGCATTTGAGTCCATTCCACAACCAGATGAAATTTTTACTTCATACCGCCTCACTGATTTAAGTATTGAGGAAAAAGATAAGGCACACCGCTACGTGCTCTTCAATTATGATGTCATTGAGCCGTACATAATGTTAGTCACTCAGTCTTATTTATTTTATAATAATTAGAAAAAAATATTTAATTATACCTAAATTTATTCTTTGTACATGCAACAAACATAAGGAGGTCATAAGAGTAAAATATGATGCTCTAAGTATGCAGAAGAAAGAGAAAATACACAACAAAGAATTTTCTGAATGGTTCAAAGATCAATTAAGTGATTATATATTCTTGTCTTCTACAACTTATTTGAACATGTTTACTAATTAGGTGTCATCTCCTTAATTAAGTGTGGAGATTGCAGCTCAGTGATGTGAGCTCTGAAATACGTGCTCTTTCAATGGATCCTAATCGTACCGTGCGTAAGTATAAATAGCTCATCATTAACAGCTATAGATTTAATTTTCACAGCAGATCCATAAATATGGTAACACAAAATAGTGACATCATGTTGAGTGCCACCACTGGGTGTTATGATAGCTCAAGGGATTCACAGCCTCGTACGGAGGATTTGAACTATTATAGCGTGGTGGAGAAGATAGTCATCTTGGACTATTATTCTAAAGGAAGGATTGTATTGATGAAGTATGATTGGTTTGACAACTTATCATAGTCTGGGATGAAGACTGATGAGTGTGATTTTACTCTCATTAACATGCAACGCCATCTCTGTATTGAAAAACCGTATATACTTGCCTCCCAAGCTAGTCAAGTCTTCTACGTTAGTGATCCCTTAGAACCTCAATGGGGTGTTGTTGTGAAGATGGTGCCTAGGCATATTTTTGATGATACCGAAGTTGATGACGATGTTGGACCATGCATGCAAAGTGCTCCTCTAGGATAAAACTTACCTGATACTGTCGAGGTCCCAAACATATTTGTCAGGAGCGATGGTGATGTCCATATTGTAGATGCCATTAGGCGATGACTTCAACATTCTGATATAAATTATTAGAGTATATTTATTGATGTGTTGCTAATATTATTGTTCAAAATGTTAAATTTGTTGCTCAAAGGTTGCAACCTCCGTCCCTCGAATGACTACATGGAGCTCCGTATCTGAGCCATGCTGGTAGGCCGTGCCGTGTCATGCCATGGGCCGTGCCGCATCGGTAGACCATGCCATGTCTTGGGTCGTGTCGTGCCGTGCCATGTCTTGGGCCGTACTGTGTCGGTAGGCTGTATCGTGCCGTGCCGTGCGGTATCGATAGACCATGCCGTGCCGTGCCGTGTCGTACCGTGTCGGTAGTTCATTCCTTGGGCCGTGTCGACCGCTAAAAGAACCTCCGACCACTAAGAGAACCCACATCTTGTTGCTTTTGTTTATTGCATTGCATAGCGATAGACCTGTCAATTGATCAGTGTACATAATCTTTGGTATACGTATATTTATATGTAATTGTACGAATGGTACCTAGGCATATCTTTGATTATTATTCAATATGTTATATTGGTTAATATTCATTAACGTTGCAGATCACGATGGCACCGAAATGCCATCTAGCTTTCATCCCTGCCTCTCGATGGATTACGTGGAGTTCAGCATCTGAGGAGCAGTCAGAGCATACTTTATCCACCTCCGCATCGATTGCTCAGGAATCTCCACCATCGGTATCTACTCCACTGGCAGCATCTAGTACTCCATCGACATCTGAGCCTCTACCGTCATCCACATCTCCGATACATACTACTTCATCGGTATCTAAGTGTACATTTTTATTATATTATATATTTATTTTTTATGTAGTATTTGTATACTTATATATTTGCATAATGTATTTTCATTGTAGGTGCATTATCCAGTAGAACATTTCGCAGTCCCACACATATGGCGCATGTGTGGAACCACCAGCATCAGGTGATGGTACAGTATGATCCAAAGGGAAGGCCAGTAGGGGAGATCGCGCGAGAGATGCATTTCTTTTTTGGAGTGCTTGTGAGGCAGTCAGAAATTATTTTCATAGAGCCCAAAGACAGGCGATTGATGGATGATACTGTTAGGGACCGGGTGTGGAAGGATATATGGGTAAGTGCAACTTAATTATATTTATACGGCCATGGGGAGTCTGAAAGAGTTCGGCAGCCCAGGAAGTTCGGTCTCAACACTGGGAGTCCGGAAGAAGCTTGGAATCTGACCAGTTCGGCCTGCTGGAAGAAGCTCGACCGCTGGGAGTTCGGCCGCTTGGCAATTCGGTCGGCTGAAGGGGTTCGGCTAGACCAGTGCGCTGAAGCTCTTCTGCAGGCTACTGGTTGCATTATGCTGAGCGTCGGGCCGGGCTTCGGCAGGAGCGGGATTTATCCCCAACAATGATTTATGTCTTAGGATCTTTAATTCACAATCCTAGATCCTAATCAAACAACTTCTTAATTCTTAATTAAGTTTTGAGCTGACGGATGGAGTTTGGCTTTTTAAAAATAATTTTTATATTTATAAAATATTTTTAAAATATGGTTCTACCAATCAAGTTGCATGTTTGATTCATAATCAATATATAAGTAAGATAAGCATGAAACTACTTTAGATCTAATCTAAACAGGTTCATATAATTAAAATAGTTTCAACTCTAATCAATCATAAATTATCTTAGATCAAATCTAACATATTTATGTTGATTAAAATTAGATTAAAATATTTTTAATCAGATCATAAATTTTTTTAGATTTAATCTAATATTTTATGATCAATATTTTAGATCAGCACATACTAGGACAATCTGTCCACTATAAGTGTTGGGGATAAATCCCGCTCCTGCCGAAGCCTGGCCAGACGCTCAGCGTAATGCAACCAGTAGCCGCAGAAGAGCTTCAGCGTACTGATCTAGCTGAACTCCTTCAGCCGGCCGAACTGCCAAGCGGTCGAGCTCCAATGAAGTCCTCCCAGCGGTCGAACTTCTTCCAACAGGCCGAACTGGTCAGCTCCCGAGCTTCTTCGGGACTCCCAGCGTCGAGACCAAACTTCCTAGGCGGCCGAACTCCTTCGGACTCCCCATGGCCGAACTCCTTCGGACCAACTCCAAGCGGCCGAGCTTCAATGAAGTCCTCTCAGCGGCCGAACTCCTCAGCGGATGGGCTTTAGCGGAATTCCCAAGCGGTCGTCACTCAGGAGCCCGAACTCCTCAGCAGTCGTCACTCGATCGAACTCCTTAGCGGTCGCCCCTCGACCGACCGAGCTCCTACCGAACTCTCAAGTGTCCAAGCCTCAGCCGAAGTCCAACAGCTGGCCGAACCCCCAAACGGCCGAGCTTCGGATCCTCAGCAGCCGAACTCTTCAGCGGACGAGCCTTAGCTGCATACCTCCAGCCAGACGCCTATGGGAGCCGAACTCCCTCTTATCTTCCTCTTCAGGAGCCCGAACTCCTCCGAAATGGGCACACGAAGGCCTTCAACCCTTCACTCGGCAAGCTCTGCAAGCATCACCATCAGTCAGTCCGCCGCAGGCGATAGCGACCCACTGTCAGGCGGCGATGGCTGTCACCCTCAATCCGCCGACCCACTGTCAGGCGGCGATGGCTGTCACCCTCAATCCGCCGACCCACTGTCAGGCGGCGATGGCTGTCGCCCTCAATCCGCCGCACACGGCACCAGTGAGACTGACTCCGCCGAACCTCGAGCGGCCCGCCAGCACGCGGCTGCAGTTGTCACCATCAAGCTCCACTATATAAAGGACCCTCCCGACATGCTAAGGCTAAGCTCTCTGAACTCTCGACTCTCTAAGCTCTCCTCCTCATCTCTAAGTTTCGAAACTTATTCCGAACACTCCAATACTGTTGGCCGAAAACTAACTTGACCGTCGGAGGGTCCTGTCGGAGCCACCCCCCACCAGTTCCGGACGGGACTTCATTTTGCAGGTCCCCGACGGCGACCCCAGTGGCCTCGACTCCGACGACCTCCGACGAGGATGGATTTCTGCACCAACAGATTGGCGCTGGAAGAAGGGACCGAACCTCCGAGGTTCCCTTGTTCTTAAAGGAGTGCTCGGCGACGATCTCCTCTTCCGCTCCGAACCTCTCCTTCTTCCACTTTAGGATCCCTTTTCAAAAAGGAATGCCCCCCAAAAGAGCCTCAACCCGGCGATCGGCGGCTTCCGCGGCCCGATCCCATTTGGGCCCGTCTGCTTCCGCTCCGGCCCAAGCAACCCGGGCTCACCCTGTAGCCGCGGTGGAAGCGGAACAGTTCAACCTGCTTACCCAGCAGGTCCGTGATCTGACGGAAGCAGTGCAGGCCATGCATTCGCAGACCCCGGCACCCGCTAGATCGGCACGGGATTCCCCGGAGCCCTGGGGCCCAGTCCAGGGGCGACCGATGTGGGCTACCCGACCTCCAGTCCCCAGAAGAGAAGGGCAACCGGCGAAGAGCCTTAGCTCGGATCGTGGCTCGACCCGGGGAGAGGCTTCGCACCCTTACTACGAGAAAATCTTGGGGATCAAAGATCGTGAAGATCTCCTGGATCAAAGGCTCTTAGAAATGAGCCGGCGTATCGAAGAGCTTCATCACGCCCCCCTCAACACTCCGAAGGCCCAAGTGCTGATGGAAATCGGGGAACAGCTTCCGAAGGCCGGGCCAGATGCGTTCCCGACCTAGCAAACGCGACCCCAACAAGTTTTGCCGCTATCATCGCGACCACGGTCACGACATCGAAGAGTGCGTCCAGCTCCGAGACGAGATCGAAAAGCTCGTCAGGCGAGGTAGACTCGGCCGATTCCTGCAAAGGTGGCCCGAAGAGCGAGGGGAGCGGCTAAGGGCGGTACCATCGGGTAGGGAGAGCTAGGAAGGTCGGCCGCCCCTTGGCGTCATCAACACTATCTCGGGCAGCGAAGAAGAAGAGGATCGCAGAGCCCGTGGCCTTCGCCGAGGAGGACGGTCGGGGAGTTGTAATTTCCTTAAATATTGCTGACTACGATGTACGCCGCTTTTTGCTAGATAATGGAAGTTCGGCCGATGTATTATCCTACGATGCCTCTTTAAAAATTGTCCCTGCCCGACGACCACTTGGAGCCGATAAGTTCCCCGCTGGTAGGGTTTACCAGCAACACAGTACCAACCGAAGCCTGTTCCGAATCGGGGAGGCCAGCGCGAGGTAGAGGAGGTCATCTGGACGGGACTTGCCGCCCGAGGGAGCTTCGAGGAACAACGCCCCGTCGACCCCTCAAACGAGAATGCGCTGTCCACGATTTCCCTTCGGTAAAATTCTCCCCTCTGCATAATATTATTTTTGGATGCGAAAACTATGCGATGACAGGAGAGCAGCAGTCAATAATCGCCGCGTTAGGAACAGGAGGAGAACCTCGTCCTAACGCGAGCACCAACCTCGGCTGCAGGAGATAAGATCTCCCCCGAGGAAAGCTCGACCGTAGGAGATAAGATCTCCCCGAGCGCGCACTTCGACCTCGACTGCAGGAGATAAGATCTCCCCCGAGAGAAGCTCGACCGTAGGAGATAAGATCTCTCCCCGAGAGAAGCTCGGCCGTAGGAGATAAGATCTCCCCGAGCACGCACTTCAACCTCGGCTAGAGATAAGATCTCTCCCGAGCGACCGTGAACAACCTCGGTTAGGAACAGGAGGAGAACCTCGTCCTAACGCGAGCACCAACCTCGGCTGCAGGAGATAAGATCTCCCCCGAGGGAAGCCTCGGCTGCAGGAGATAAGATCTCCCCCGAGAGAAGCTCGGCCGCAGGAGATAAGATCTCCCCCGAGCGCGCACTTCAACCTCGGCTAGAGATAAGATCTCTCCCGAGCGACCGTGAACAACCTCGGTTAGGAACAGGAGGAGAACCTCGTCCTAACGCGAGCACCAACCTCGGCTGCAGGAGATAAGATCTCCTCCGAGGGAAGCTCGGCTGCAGGAGATAAGATCTCCCCCGAGCGCGCACCTCGGCTGCAGGAGATAAGATCTCCCCCGAGAGAAGCTCGGCCGTAGGAGATAAGATCTCCCCCGAGCGCGCACTTCAACCTCGGCTAGAGATAAGATCTCTCCCGAGCGACCGTGAACAACCTCGGTTAGGAACAGGAGGAGAACCTCGTCCTAACGCGAGCACCAACCTCGGCTGCAGGAGATAAGATCTCCCCCGAGGGAAGCTCGGCTGTAGGAGATAAGATCTCCCCCGAGCGCGCACCGGCTTCAGGAGATCAATCTCCCCCGAGGAAGCTCGACTGTAGAAGATAAGATCACCCCCGAGCGCGCACCTCGACCTCGAGAGATAAGATCTCTCCCGAGCGCGCACTTGACAACCTCGGCTAGAGATAAGATCTCTCCCGAGCGACCGGAACAACCTCGGTTAGGAACAGGAGGAGAACCTCGTCCTAACACGAGCACAAACCTCGGCTAGAGATAAGATCTCTCCCGAGCGACCGTGAACAACCTCGGTTAGGAACAGGAGGAGAACCTCGTCCTAACGCGAGCACCAACCTCGGCTAGAGATAAGATCTCTCCCGAGCGACCGGAACAACCTCGGTTAGGAACAGGAGGAGAACCTCGTCCTAACGCGAGCACCAACCTCGGCTGCAGGAGATAAGATCTCCTCCGAGGAAAGCTCGGCCGTAGGAGATAAGATCTCCCCCGAGCGTGCACTTCGGCTACAGGAGATAAGATCTCCCCCGAGGGAAGCTCGACCGTAGGAGATAAGATCTCCTCCGAGCGCGCACTTCAACCTCGGCTAGAGATAAGATCTCTCCCGAGCGACCGAGCCTCGGTTGGGAACAGGAGGAGAACCTCGTCCTAACGCGACCAACCTCGGCTACTGGAGATGAGACCTTCCCCGAGCAACTTCGGCTATGAATCAGATCTCCCCCGAGGAACTGGGCTAACCTCGGCAGTAGGAGATGAGGATAATCTGGCCGCAATCGCGCTTCGGGAGTCTTGATCGCCGCCGGCAGCGTTCTGGAACCGTCGGATCATCGCCTGGATCGAGCGCTGCCATCCGATGGTGATCCGCGTGATGTTTGTATCTGAATAAAATTCGGAAGCAACCACAGCCGTCCGATCCTGACCGCAAACAACCACATCCGTCTGATCGCGCAATAACTGTTCCCATGGACCGCGTGGACCGGCCTCACCGCACACCGCAACCAATCAGCGCCGCTGTTATCGGACGAAAAAGACTGAATTACCCTTGTGAGCCGCGATAAATTTCTGTAGACCCTTAAGGGGTCTAGGTCCACCACGTGGCAATCTCTGATTCGCCGGAATTTGCTGAGCTCGCCTGGATCGTGGACCGGCTGATGGCTTCAATGGCTGAGTCGGCTTGATGGCTCGGCTTGGCTTGGTGGCTCGGCTTGCGGAGCCGGCTGAGCCTTTTTCTTTTTTTTTTTTTTTTTATTTATTTAATTTTTATTTATTTTATATTTTTAAAAATTCATATCTTTTTTATTTTAGCTCCGTTTTACTTGAAATTTATTTCGTTGTGATCAAAAAAATGAGCTCTTTCTATTGATAATAAAATTTTATTTTTTAATTTTTATTAATTTTTATTAATTTTTAATTAATTTTTTAATTAATAAAAATATGAATTTTTTAAAAATTATATATAAATTGATTATTAATTATTAAAAATTAATATAAATTAATTGATAAATTAATACTTTTATTGGTGAATTTATGATGCTTATCACACCCCCCAACTTAAGCTTTGCTCGTCCTCGAGTAAAGAAAGAATTTAGTTTTAAATACCTTTTAACTTTAGAGTTTCGAATTTTACCTAAGCAATTTTCAAAATGGCCATTGATATTCAGTAGAGCTTAAATGAGAATATACATTGGGGTATTAATACTTATCAATAGAAAAAATTAAGTAAAGAACATTAAATTTTTCAGAACTTTTTTCTAAATTATTCCACTTTTATCTCTGATTTGTCTAAACTTTCATATAGGCAGGTGTATTGCTACTTCCATCCTTCATTTATTAATTTTTATTTTCACATTGTCCACTTTTTGATGCGAATATCATTGCTTACTTAGGCAACGGGACCCGGTTACTCGGTGGGAAACCAATGTTTCTTTTTTTTTTTTTTTTTTTTTTTTTTTTTTTTTTTTAACGTTGTACCACTATTGAGTGTCTTAACCCCTTAAGCTTTCTATTTGATCCATGTAGCGAGTCTTGGGCCAATGACTCCCAACCAGTTGCTCTTTAAGGCACTAGGTATAGAATACCCCTCGGGCTTACTAGCTCGAATCAAAATGGCTACGAGTTAAGACTAGCTTTACAACGAGCTTCTTTGCCCTTCCCACCTTTTGACGCCGAAACTCAATGCTTGCTTAGGCAAAGAGGCCCGGTTACTCAGTGAGAAGTACTTGGAAACTATTTTATTAAAATAATTTTTATATGAAGAAATGTATAGTTACCCTACACAAGCCTATAAAAAGTAGACTTTCTT